>VZRX01010010.1:123737-150227 GCA_013398075.1 Notiomystis cincta
CCGGAACGGGCTGGCCCAGCCCAGCCCAGCCCCCCCCAGCCCCGTGCATGTCTGCACAGGAAATGTTTGATTACAGCTTCATTCATCTCCTCTGCTGCCGCTGGAAAAGGGGACGCCGTTTCCGTGGCTTTCTCTGCCCGGCAGCAGCCTGGGACCTGGCGCTGGCCAGATCCGAGCCCAATTCCCATTTTTTCATTGGGGGAGCCCCACTGAAAGCAGTGCTCATTGCAGAAGAGGAGGATGGCTCGCTGCTCGATCCTGGCATGCAGCTGCAATGACCTTGGCTAGGTAACCATCTCCTGAATACAAAGATGGACATAAAAGCAGCAATCCCCTTTTTAAAAAACGCCCAGTCTTCTGCTAAGGTAGGGAAAGGCAGTGGTTTGTTAAATAAATGCGTCTGTCAGGGCTGGATTTCTTTCCCAGCTTCCCTAAATGCCCTTCACCAGCAGAGAGGGGGAGGGGACCTGCTCTTTGAAGCCTTTTCCTTATGGGAATAGAAAACACGGAAAGAATTCAATTCTCTGCCACAGCCCAGCAGCACCGATCCTCACTTCAAACCCCAAAGCCCGGGAGCCCGGCGGGCCGGTGGGTGCTTGGAGCCTGCAGTGCCACAGATTAGCCTTGCTCGATATCCAGCATCATTAAGTGTCCCCCGTGGTGTTAAAGCACAGAAAGAGGGGCAGGAATGGAGACTGGGGAGGAAAAATTAGGAAATTCTGTGCAGAAAGAACTGCGGTTATCCAAATCTTTGATCAAAGCACCATCTAGTGAAGAGCAGGCTCCTTGCAGCTGGCAGCGCTCTGGGCAGCTGCACCAACGTTTGCCTTTCACCACAGGTTTGCTGCTTAAACCCCCAAATATCACCCAAATATGCACAGCCCGTGTTGGACATGCCCCCAAACAGGAACGTGCCCCCCGAAATTGCTGCCTTCTCCTTAAATCTTTCCCAGCGTTAACGCTCCTCTCCTCCCCTCCACCAGAGAGCCTCAGCGCCCCTGGAACGCGCGGGGAACGAGGCACCGCAGGAAGAGAAGGATTTCCATGTTGCAGTTTGGGAGCTGAGGAAAAGAAAAGGTAAGCGAGCGGTCCAAGGTCGTGCAGGAAGCCAGAGGCAGATCCGGGAATAGAGCTCGGCCACCCTGGACCCAGGGATGCCTGAACAATAGCGCAGCCTCTCCCCCTGCTGTCATTTAACTCCTTCCTGACCCACCAAACCCGGCCAGGGCTGGGCTCTGCTCTCCTCTGCAGATGTGCCCGCGGCTTCACAGCCCCTGGGGGCCCTCGCCTGCTTTCCCCACTCCAAACCAAGAAGGGAGGGCAGGGCTGGATGTCCTGAGAGCAGTGAAGCTGCAGGCAGGGAATATTTCTCTACAGTGGGCCTGAACTGTCCCCCAGCAATTACAACAATCACAATTAACATCTTTTTATGGAAATGGTACCTCAGCTTTGCCTTTCTGTGTGTGACAAATCTGTCTGCTCTGGAAGCATTCAGCTCCATTAAAGTGATTGGGGAGTGTGGGGATCTTTAGCTGCAGGAGAGGATATTGCTCCCTCTCCCTCCTCCCAGCTTTTGGGTTGTCTGCAAGGATTGGGGATTTGCAGCACGATCACACATCAGAAATGCAGGTTCACCAAGTCTACACTGTTCTCACACTGAGCTTGGAAATGCTGCAGTGCAGGCTCTGGGGGAGACAGTAATTACAAACAAACCTTATAGAAAAGAGCTGGGAAAGAAAAAATAATACTCAGGTGGTGGAAAAAACCTGAACTGCAATGAACTGAACCTGCAGCAAAATTCTCCCAGAGACATGAGCTGAGAGAAATAGTGACCAAGTGTCCAGAAAGAGTTCTCTGAAAGGAGTTTGATGTCCTTGAGTCAGAGCCCAGTTCCAAACAAGAGCTATAACTGGGGCAAGAGTTAACACCATCTTCCTGGGCCACTGTCTGGGAGGGACACAGACAAATCTGAAAGAGCCCCAGGGGCACACTTGGAAAAGCCCTGAGAAGCCCTCATTTTTCTGTTTTCCATCCTAGGTCTGTTTTTTGCCCCCTACCACCCCAGAATGTTTTCATTCACTCCTATAAACCCAATTATGGGAGCAGGGAGGGGAGGATGAGAATCTGCACCCTTGTATGAGAGGCTGAGACCAGAAAATCTTAAATTCTGCCACAGCCCTTTGAACATTTCCATCTTCCAGCCAAAGGCTCTGTGAAACTGGGAGCTCTCAGTTCAAACTAATTCAAGGATGTTCTCCCTGGGGAAGGGTTTTGTTACCCTGTGGGGATTTCTGCCCAGATCTTTGCTCTTAGGGTAAGCAACCAAAGCTTTTCTTACAGGAAGAGCTACATCTTATACTCCTTGAAACAAAAAAAAAGGTGACAAGTAAGAGCCCACAAGAATTAGGGCACAAAATTTCTGCCCTAGAGACCAGGCTTGAAAGGCTGATGCCACCCAGCACAAGTGCAAACTCAAATCCTTGAGTTTGGAGATTTTTTTCCTTTTCTGCCCCTCAAGAAAGAGCTCCTGCACTGCAAGAGGGCAGTGATGAACAGCAGGATGTTTGTCAAGGAAGTGTTAAGAGAGTTCCAGCCCTTTGCTGTTGTGGCCTGACAAAATGAGAAAGGAAAAGAGGAGAGATTTGAGTGCTACTAAAAACAAGCACAGTTTTAGATTCTGCCAACATTTACCAGCTGGGGCTTGCACAGTCTCCAAAAGCAGTCCCAGATTTGGGGTAGAATCTCCTCTGATGCCTCTGAGAACAAAGACATGTTGACATAAGTAAATCATCTAATCCCCAGGCAGTGTGTGAGGTGGCAATGAGCAGCTTTAAATCACAGGTGAATTTGTTGCTAATTACATTAGATTAACCTAGGAAAATGGAATCCAAATCAAAGCAACAAAGTCAGTTTTACCTCACTGAGTTTTCCCTCTCCAATTGCAGCTCCAGTCTGACCCTTTGCTGTGTGGCACTTGGTTTCAATCCAGCACCTCCTGTTAAAATAAACCCCTGGGAGAGAGCAGGTAAAGGACCAGAGCAGCTTGGGCAGAGCTCTCAGGTCACTGCTGTCCTGTGCACTGGGGCTGGAGCTCTTCCTGCCCCTCTTGGGTGGGGAAGAAGGACTGAAATGGCTTTTTCCAGCTCTGGTTTTCAGGGGACTGAGCCAGCTACAGCTCCCAGTAAGGCTGCCAGGACATGAACTGCCTTCTTCTGGGATTTGTTTTTCTGTTTCATTTGTGTAAATAAAATTATTGATTCTTCCATTTCACTCCATATTGTCCCTGGGGTAAAAAAACTGCATTATCATCCTTCCTTTGAGATGGTAATTTTTAGGAAAATTTTGAATTATTTTCTCATCTTCTTCCTGAAATTATGATCCCTTACTAATGATGAAGCTTTGAATTAATTTCAGTGTTTTCCTTATTAGAAGAGAAGAGCAGAAAAAAGTTACCATACAAATTTATGATAAAACCCTCTTTCAAAAGAGCTGCTGTAAAAAGCTGTCCTTTATCCCACTGCTGTTCCCAGGAAAGACTTCTGGGATTAACTGCCCTTGGAAAACACCAAAATATCTCTGCCTTCTGCTCACAAACAGCTTCCCCAAGAGGTGCAGAAGCTCCCTGTGCCTTTCCTTCCTCAGGGAGAAGTTTGGACTTTGGCATCACTCGAGTCAGGTTCGTGCCCAGCCTGGCCAAGCTCGGGGCCCTTATCAGCGCCAGCCCCTGGGCCAGGGGATTTGAAGGTGCAGCACATCAGCCCCAGTTCTGATTTCGTGGAAAAGCAGAGAAATCGGGGTTTTTCCATCGTGGTTCGAAGGAGGCTCTGCAGAAACGCCGCTTTTCTGCCACAGGAATGGACTCGCACTCGCTCCTCGCTGAGTCCTGCGGCTCCCAGGCGCAGGGTGGGATTTTGGGGGTGTTCGAGCAGGCCCCGAGTTGGGCTCCGTGTCCCGGGTGGGTCCGGGCCAGCTGAGTTTATCCCGTGATTATTCGGGGATAATCAGAATTCAGTTTGCCCTCAGACAGGACAGGGCTTGGGGCGGCGAAACCAGCAAGGAGCAGAGCAAGGGAGGGAGGGGGAGCTCGGGAAGAGCGGGGAGGGCTCCGAGAGGGGCAGCGATGGCTCGAGGGGAGCGGACACAAAGCGAGGCCCGGGAAATTCCGCCTGGACCTGAGAAAAATCGCCCGGGGCCCGGGGCAGGGAGCGGAGAGGAGCAGTCGCCCTCAGCGGGACATTCCACACCTGTGCCGTGCTCTGGGATGGCCCTGCTGAGCAGGGAGGCTGAGCCATCTCTGCCCGCTGGTCCTTCCAGCCTGATCCCTTCGGGATTTCGGGATTTGGGGATTTGGGGATTCTGGGATCGGGAGGGGTGGGGTACCCCGAGAGGACGGAACCTCTGGTAGAGGCAGCGCCGTTTCCCGGCCGGGCTGCACAGGCGGGAGGACAGGTGAGGGCAGGTGCTCGCCGGCAGCGACTTCCGATTGGCGTCAGGGCGGAGCCGTCCGGGCGGAAGTGCCCTCTGCCCCACTTCCGGCGGTGGCCATGGTGACGGCGGCGGCCAGGTGGGGACTGGAGGGGACAGAGGGGCACAGGAGGGGACAGCAGGGGACAGGGAGGGACAGGAGGGGACGGGGCGGACAGGGAGGGACACGGTGCTGTGAGGGCTGCATTTCTGCTCTCTAATAACCTCAGATCTCGCCAGCCCTGTCCCGGGCTCCCCGACACCGAACACCGAGTCAGAGAGCAGTGAGGGCCACAGGAGCGCTCCTGGGCTCAGCGGGCCTTAGGGGCCTCTCGGCTCGGCGAGTTCTTTCCGTGGAGCAGGAGAAGCTGCAGTTTTCTGAAGGCGCCGCCCCTGTTTCTGTGCCGAGGGCAGCTCCGCGCGGGAGGGAGGAACTGCGGTCTGTAACGGGGTAAAAGCGGGGCTTGCAGCCTCAGCAGGAGGAGATTTTACAGACCCCCAGGCCGCTTTGGCTGGGAAGGACCTTCAGTCCCATCTCGTTGTACCCCTGCCGTGGACAGCGACCCCCTCCCCTATCCCAGGTGGAAAACCAGATAATTCCTCAAGTCCAGCCTGGGTTTTGGGTGCTGGAAACACGTTTTTTCCCCCTTTCTGCCCCGTGAGGTTGTTGTTTTGCATAACAGTTCTGGAAGAACTTGGGCAGGACCCACTGAGTGCCTGCCGAGGTACAGCAGAGGCTTTCCTTAGGGACGCTCCAGGAAATGCCTGGGGGCAAACTTCCCCTGCGAATTCCAGCTGGGTGTTGTACTCCTCCTCCTGGAGCCCTTCTCCTGTTTGGAACGAGGGGTCTCTCCAGGTTTGCTGATTTCAGGAGTTTGAGGTCGCTTCCACCCCTCCAGGCTGGGGGTTAAATTCCCCCCTCCCTTGCAAAGGTCAGAGCCTGTGTTCCCAGGGTTTGTTTTTAGAGGCTGAGCTGGCATTGGACACTTGCTTGGATCGCTGCCATTTCCAAATTTAAGCCAGGGCTGTCCTGCTGTGGGAGCAGAGGGAGCCTCCAGCTCAGAGCCACTGCAAGGAGCCCTTCTCTCAGGTAGGACATTGTGCTTTCTTCACACCAAAGTCCTCACTCAGGCCTGGAGGGGCTAGGCTTTCTTCCTTAGGAAAAGCAGATTTTTTCCCCTTTCCTTTTATCCCCCCCACCTCTGGACTGGGAAATGCAGCCTCCCAGTTGCTGCCACATAAAGGACACTGTGATTGTGGGGGCCTGAAGCTGCAGGATCAGTGGGATTTGGGGAAACTTCCAGGGGTTTAGGAGCTGCTCTCATCTTTGCTGCCTTTAGTGCACCCTTGACCTTATTAATTGATATCCTTGTTCATTCAGGGACCATTGTCCTGGCTTTTATAGGATAATGCCCAGTTTTGTTTCAAGGGGAAAGCTCTGGGGTGATTGTTTAAATTGGATAAATGTGATTTATCCTATGGGAAGCCTTCAGAAAGTTTCCACTCACCTGTAATTGCTCCCATTATCAACATTATTTCTGCTCTCTAATAACCTGCATGTCCCAGTCCTGCTTTTTGGGATGGAGAACTGGGAATGACCATGACTCAAACCAGTTAATGAGCAGTGGCTCCTCTCATTCTGGAAACCTGGTGTTACAAACATTACCTGTTAATTACAGGGATTTCTTTTCCCACTGTGAATACCCCAATTATTGACTGAAGGTGATAGTGGGGTCTCAGAGCTTTGAGCAGGAGGCCTGAGGTGGTCACTGCTCCATCTCATATTGGGTGTGGAACCCTCATTTTGAATGTGACACTTCAAAGTGTTCCCTAAAGTTGGGGTTGTGATAAAAGCAAGTCACAAAACCAAAGCAAAACTTGTAGCTGTAGGTCTGAGGTGCCACAGAAGTTCTTCTGTCCCAAATCATTTATTCAGCTGGGTTCTCCTCTCTCTCAAGTCTGACTGAACTGGGATTTTCTTTGGTTTGGGGTTTTTTAAGAGGCCATTTGAGCACCTTGGAAGAAGGTCCTGCATCTGCATGCCCCATATAAAGGGATTTACATCTCTGATTGGCAAAGCCTTCTGTCTTTTGCTCCACTCCTCTCTTCCCCATCCCATATTTCCACTCCCCACAGGAGTTACCTGTGCATTCAGACTCCAGCCTGGAAGCTGCCAGAGCAGGTTGTGGCTCCTGCCAGGGTCCTTGGCTTGCTGCAGCCCTCAGGCAGGGATGCACAATCTGCCCTTTTCCTGTGTAAAACATGGAGAAAAAGGAAAGAAAAACAATAAAGACTTGGAAATATTTTTCAGATCTTACTGTGCTTTGGCTGGGAGAGGTGTCAGGAAAGCCCCCTCTTCCCAGTTACCTTCTCACCTGCATTTCACTGAAACCAGAACCAGCTTTTTCCAGTGCCTCATGAAGGAAGTGCCACTGCAGCTGTCAGCTCCCACTTTGGAAATAATGAAAGGGCCCAAACGTGGGCTGAAGGTTTGTTTTGACTGCAGAAGGCCCTGTGAGCCCAGTGTCAGCACAGCACCTGCTGTCCCTGCCCACACCTCGTGTTCTGGATCTCAGGAGGCCTTTGAGAGAGCAAAGAAAGGGGAATCATAAAGAAGGCAGCTGCTTTCAGTGACCAGGAGAACCTTCTCATCCAGAACATCTCTTTCCCAGGAATTGTTTTAGGGAAGATCCCTTCTCTCATGTCAGATGAACTGTCCCAGTCCCTGGCTGCAAACCAGCACAAAACACACCCTGTGTGCACTCCCTCAGCCAGGGCTGGAGAATGAGATGCTTTGCAATGGTCTGAATCCTCCTTTTGGGTTTGTGCTTTCCCTGTGCCTGGGGGAGCTGCTGTTCCAGGTGTCTCCCTGCATTATCCACAGTGGGTCACAGCAGGAAGGACGAGTCAGTCCAGGAATGGGAAGCTCCAAAGGACCCAAGAGGAGTTGTGTTCTGACTTGATGGTTTTGCTTTTAGACCTTGCCAAGTTTATTTGGAGCTGTCTTTATGTGTTATTTTATTGTGTTCCAGCTGTACCCCCAGAAATACTTATTTTATTCAGTTCACTGCTATTTCAGCAGGCTGTTCACTGAGCAGCTATTTGAGGAATTCTCTCCAAGGCCCTGATGGATATCTGGATGAGCCTGACATTTTCCACATTAGCTCTGTCCCATGGCATGCAAAGCCTCTGCCATCCCCTCAGTTCCAAGCTCAGTCCTGCTCAGTGACTCTGAATTCTGCCTTAGCATTGTAGTTACCTTTTGTTTTCTTTGTGCCCAGAACTTCCCAGTATCTTCCCAGTAAAGGCCTGTCTGGCAGTTCAGACTGCAAGAGTTCAAACTCTGCCTGCAGAGAGAGGAGGGAAGGGCAAATACACTGATGTTTGGTTTTGACTTCATGTGTGACCCAGAAGGTTCCAGGAAGGGGTTATAATTAACTTTACTCTTACACCAAGCTTTGCTAGAAGCTCAGGGATATACAGAGGGAATAGTAGTGGCCTTTGCAGAGAGTCCCACTTGCTCCTTGGCCCTGTAGGAAGCTGTCACATAAACTACTCCCCTGAAGGAATGGCTTAGCAAGGAGATTAGGGCAATGCCTTGGTATCAGAATCCAATTCCAGGATGAGATTTCAGTGTGTTAAGCAAATGACTGGCTCAGAGAGAAAACCTGGAGCCTCCAAAAGACAGACTGGCTTATATCCATCTGGGATAATGCACAGTAACTGATCTCTGGCTTGTAGATGGTGTGGTACTGGCTGTTCTAGAGAAATCTGAGCAGTTTTATACCATCAGAAGAATGTGGAGAAAAATCCCAGCCCTGAGGAACTTCCACACAAGAGGGTGAATTTAGGGCAAAACACAGGAACAGCATCCCTGAACCCAAGTTTGCTGTGTGACAGCTGACAGGATGCAATGCCAAGTGTCCTGCTGGGATGTTCACATTACTATTTAAATGCTTAAAATTGGGTACTGATGTGAACTTTCCACAGCCTAAAGGAGAGGATGAGGAAATCTGCTGAAGATACAGAGGTACCTTGGTGGTTTATTGCTGGCAGGGTTAAGAAAAATAATCTCAAACTAGTTTTTAAACCATTGCTCATTTTCTTTGTGGTGAAATGATCTCTTCCCTTTCATCCTGTGTCTCTAGGAAGACAGCTGGGAAAGGGAAGCTCATGGATTTCACAAGCACAGTCATCGTCCCGCTGCTGTTCGGCAGCCTGGGCGTCTTCGCGCTGTTCCGGCTGCTGCAGTGGGTGAGGATGAGATCCTACCTGCAGCAAGCTGTGGTGCTGGTCACAGGGGCCACCTCGGGCCTGGGGAAAGGTAAGGACCCAGAGCAGGCAGCTGTGGCAGGAGCAGCTCGTGGAATGAAGCAGTGATGAGCTGGAAGTTCCTCTTGAGCCGAGTTCTGAGAGACACAGCTCCCACCTGAGGCACAGCCACAGCCAGGGCAGATTTGGGTGCAGGAAAGCCTCAATATCTCTTACAGAAAATTGTAACCATCCTGTATAAACTGGAGCTCATCGAAGCAAGGAGTTGGATGCTGTTCTTGTGCTGTCATGGGTCTTATCTCTAAATCCTGAAAAAGTCAGGAAGCCAAATTGTTTCTTTAAAACCTCCCAGAACTGGTGTTCTGCATTCCAGCTGCTCTGCCAAACTTTCCACTCATTCTCCCTGTCCCTCACCCTCAAGTTAAGGTACCTTTCCTTTCCTGGTACAAATCCATCCACTCTAAATTCAAACTCTTGGCATTATTAACACCAGAGAGTATTTTTTTCCAACTGATGCTTTGCTTCAGTGGCTACATTCTCTAATTCTGCTTTCTATAATTGCTTTTAAAGCTGCTTGAAGAGAAGACAAAGGTGCTCTCTGCTATCAAGGCCTTCAATTAGGATGAGTACATTTATAGAACAAATAGAGCTTTAATTGATGCTGCCTTTGCATGTGAGTTTGTCCCTAAGGACAGGGGTGTTCAGGAACTGGCCAAAGGAGATGGACTGGTTCTCTCTGCCTGCCACAGCCACAGAGTGGGAGTGCTAAAGAACTTTGTACTTCTCATCAAGAAGAGAGGAAATGAGTATTCCAGGAGAGACCTTCCAGCTGGAGCTCTGTCTGTGCTCTGGGTGTAGAGATTTCCACCATTGTACAGTAGAGTTTCCTCCCTTACTGACTCACTTGCAAGATCTGTTACAACTCCCCTCAGTCCTAGTTATTAATACACCAGACCACCTCTAATTACTGTGTGTTCATTGCCATCCACTGCCATCCCCTGTGCAAACAAAGCAGTTTGTCCCTCTGGCTCCCAGAGAGGACAGGAACATGCAATTAGGAGGACAATAGCCCAGCATCCCTTCTCCAGCCTTTTCCCAGTGAAGAGAATCACCTTGATGAAGCCATTAAATCCCAGGCTTCCAGAACCTCTGGAGGTGTTCATTAAAATTGAAACTCCTAAGCCCAGGCCCTGCTGTGTTAGATGACACACACAGGGTGACTGTGGTCCCTCTTAAGAAGGGCATAAAGTCAAAAATGAGGAGGCACAGGCAGATTTAACCAGCTGAGGGGCAGGATGTGTAAACAGCACAATAATTTCTAACCAGCACAGTGTCTCTGAGCACAGCAGCTGCCTCACCACTGTCATGTGTCTGTCACAGTCCCAGGAGAGGGGGACATGGCTGTAAATCAGCCTGACCCTCACGCAGCAGCAATAAAACCACCTCAGACCCTGCCAGCAGTTTTAGCTATCACCAGGTTTGATGTGGCTCTTTTGTCTGGTACTCACATGCCTACTTTGCTCTCTTCCTTGCCTCCTCCACAGAATGTGCCAAAGCTTTCCATGCAGCTGGCTCCAAAGTGGTGCTCTGTGGCAGAGACAGTGAGAAGCTCAAAGAGCTGGTGCAGGAGCTTTGTGCTGTGAAGAATGACCGCAAAAACGTGAGTGTGGGACAAGGACAGGCCCCTGGGCTCACGTGGCCTGGCTGTCAGCTGGGCTTGTTACAGAATTGCCTGGGGGTTGTTCTCTTGAGCAACAGGAAAAATGTAACTCTGTGGTTTGGGATAGATGCTGAGAGAGGAGTGCTTGGAGCTGGCATTTCCTTCCTTGCAAAAACCCCACAGAAAGAAGCCACCTGAAAGACTCCTTGGCTAAAAAAGGAAGTGAAAGCACATGAGGGCAGAGTGCCCAGACCCCTTCCACCTCCACCTCATAGACTCAATCTGGAAAAGTGACTTTCCTTCTGTTGGCTTTTATTTTTTATGTCTGTGCCTGCTGCCAGTGGCTAAGGTATTGCTGGCTTCCGCAGAAAACACATGGGTTACATTTTGCCTTCTTCAGATGCATTTCCTTTAAAAAGACAACAGGAAACTTTAGTACTTGAGGAAGATCTCCCTTGTCCCTTTCCTAGGCTCAGGAGCAGAGAAAGACAAGCACAGCCTGTTTCTGTCATGAATTCTGCCACAAGGAACCCCATCATGAACTGGCACATCCAGCACTGAAGTGTGTTTTGCTAACTTCAGTTTCTTCACAGACACACAAACCTCACACTGTGGTGTTTGACCTCTCGGACACCAGAGCTGTGGTAAATGCTGCTGAGGAGATCCTGAAGGCCTTGGGCCACGTGGACATCCTGATCAACAACGCTGGCATCAGCTACCGAGGCACAATCGTGGACACGGGGCTGGATGTGGATAAGAAAGTGATGGAAACAAATTACTTTGGACCTATAGCCCTCACCAAAGGTACCTGTGACCCACAAGGATTTGGCTGATGGCTCTGCAGAGCAGCACAGCTGAGCACAGCCTCACCTGTGTTTGTAACTGTGCCTGGTACAGCGCAGGGGGAGAGGGGAGATTTGGGGTTATGGGCAGGCCTGAGGTGCTTGGACATGACTGTGAGGGAAATACCCCATTGGAGATGGTCCCTGGTTCCATCTCCTGACTCCAGCCTGGCAGGAACTTGGGAAGAGGTCCAGTTATCCTGTCTGCACTGACAGGACGCTGGAGAACGTGGTGGGGGTTCCAGTGAAGCTGAGCTTTCCTAGGAAGCTTTGGTTACACAGAAAGCTCAGCCTGGAGCCTGTCAGCTGCAGGAAATGGGAAGATGTGCTGGTGGCAGAAAAAGCAAGTCCTGCTGCCCCACAAAAAGATCAGAGCCACCACAGCAGCCCTTGTGCAGCCTCTGGCACAAGGAGTCTCCTCACAGGTGAACACCTCAGCCAGACACAGCTCCAGTCAGAGGCTTCCCAAGCACTGTCCCAGCCTCTGCACTCAACAGGGATCTTGTAATTCCCTTCAGCATCTCTGAGTGCTCTGAAAGCTTTGATTCCTGACAGCAGCAATGGCAGGACTGTTGTCTGAATGGGTCTTTTCTGTCCTTTGCTAGCACTTCTCCCCTCCATG
Organism: Notiomystis cincta; assembly: GCA_013398075.1. Taxonomy (NCBI): domain Eukaryota; kingdom Metazoa; phylum Chordata; class Aves; order Passeriformes; family Notiomystidae; genus Notiomystis; species Notiomystis cincta. The sequence goes on from VZRX01010010.1 coordinate 135,598, forward strand.
ATCAAGAGGAGACAAGGCCACATTGTGGCCATCAGCAGCGTGCAAGGCAAAATAAGCATTCCTTTCAGATCTGCATGTAAGTACCTCCACAGAAGATGGGAAAGACATATTTGGGGCACCAGGCTGAATAAATACTTGGCTCCTGCTTCCACATTTAGCTCTCCATGGAACTGGCTGCATGCAGGGAAGGCAGAGCTGTGCATCACCCTCAGTGTGGTCACAAACCACTGGCAGCACTCTCAAATACAAAATCTTAGCCCTGTCCTAAGGGCTAAGGGATGGAGAAGGAGAATATGCTTTGAAAATAGCTGGATAATCCTATCTTAACACTTGAGAGTCACTATAATTCCATAATTTTCTGTTATTTTATCCTTGTCATTGTCTGCACTATCTCCTCTAAGAAAGCAGGAATAATTTGTCATAATAAATTATGAAGTACCACAGTATCAAGAATTCCAAGCCAAAAGCCTAAACAATCTTGATCCAGCAAACTCTTCATGCTAAATTAGTTATGACAAGAAATATTGGTGGGATTACTGAAAAAAAGCCTTTTACAAGATGGATGAACTAAGAGAGTGTTTGACACACAAGCATCTGTAAATCACTGAAAATAAACACCAGAAGTAGAGTGGTGATGGCATATGGTGGGTCAGGAATGATGCTGAGGGGGAAGAGCCTGGAATGCCTGAGCCATGGGGGTTTGCAGGTGATGTGAGTCCAGTTGCTGCAGGAAGTGTGTTCTGAGGAGCTCCCAGAGCACTTGCACAGGGACCAGAGCCACGTGGATCTGGCAGCAGGAGCTCAGCCCGTGCCTGGGTCCTCTCAGGGTGTGCAGCCTGTGCTGAGCTGGCTCTGGTGCTGCTGGCATGGTGGTGGCAGTCAGAGGCAGCAGCCAAGCAAAAGGAGTCACTCAGCCATTTCATGGGGGAAAATCCTGCCCTAGGCCACACTCCCTGCTCTGCCTGTGTGATCTGGTGTTGCCTTGTGTGCAGCCAAGCCCTGAACCTGCTTGGCAAATCCCCAGTGCCCTGCACGTGCAGGGCAGACAGCTCTGTCTCCCAAAGGCTTTGGGTCTCCTTTATCAGGAGGGGGAGGCAGCTTGGGTTCACTCTGCAGTGCTTTGGCAGGGCTGTCATATTAAGCTCAGGATCCCAGCCAGTTTTCAACTTGACTTCACATTTTGTCTTCCTGAATTGCCTCTCACTCCCATTACCTGTTGCTGCCATTCACTAAACAAAAACAAACGTAGAGGCTGGAGAACAGCTCTGGGGTTCTTGCTGAGAAGTGGCTGCATTGCAGTGAAAAACCCATTAAGAAAGTGAGAACTCCTTCAGCCCTGCTCCTTCTTGGTGCACAGTCCCTCTCTGTTTTGCAGATGCTGCCTCCAAGCACGCTACCCAGGCCTTCTTTGACTGCCTGCGAGCAGAGGTGGAGCAGTATGACATCGAAGTGACCGTCGTGAGCCCCGGCTACATCCAGACAAACCTGTCCCTCAACGCTGTCACGGCTGATGGGTCCCGCTATGGAGGTGAGAGACCACACAGTGCCCTATTCCTAAAGCATCTCCACATCTCCACCTTACTGTCTGATGTGTTGGCCACACATGGCCTCTGCTGGGGACACAGCTTAGCCCTGAGGGATCAAAAACCAGCTTTGGATGCAGGGTAGGAACAGTAAGCCCCAAAATTTAGCCTTCCCAGACAGCAACTCTTGCCTTGTGGGCCAGCCATGAGGAAGACCTGCCTGTGCTGCAATACACAACTGGAGTAAAAAGCAAAGCAAGCAGCCATGTGCAGTTAGAGCATTCCTGGGAAAGGGGCCTCAGGGAGGGTTTACCTGCTGGTGTTGGTGCTCACTCAGCTTTCCCTTGGCAGTTATGGACAAGACCACGGCCGAGGGACAGACGGCGGCCGAGGTGGCTCAGGTGGTTCTCAATGCAGTGGGACAGAAGAAGAAGGAGGTGCTTGTGGCTGGCCTGACCCCCTGCCTGGCTGTCTACCTGAGGAACCTCTGCCCCAGGCTCTTCTTCACCTTAATGGCATCTAGAGCAAAAAAGGAGAGAAAAGCAAAGGGCTCTTAGAGCTCAACTCACCTGAGCAGGGAGAGGCTGAGCCTCTGCAGTCAGCTGGGACATCACTGGAGGTGCTCCTGCAGGAAAATCCTTTCTCAAAATGTTGTTTACCATTGCATGGAGACTGGGAAGTGGTTTCCCCCACACTGCTGGAAGACAGCACCTAAACCTCAGCTGGAGAAGGAAGGGTGCTTGGACCATGGGGGAGAGCTGAGGCTGCAGGGGAGGGGTCAGGGGAGCACTCTTCAGCCAGGGAGGTCCTGTGCTGGAATACTCCTCACTCCAGGCATGCTCAGCTTTACTGGCCTGCTACAAATAAAACCCACCTGTTCTGCCTTCACAGGAGCAGACCTTGGCTTTCCCCACCCCTGTGTAATACAGTCCTCAGCTGGGAGCTCTCGTGATCAGTGTCTCCTTCCCACTCCTTCCAGCCTGATCCAGGACACGCTGCTTGCAGTGGGGAGACTTCACAGAGCCTCCTCCTGTTAATGTGCCAAGTCATCTGATAAATTCAGCTCAATCCAGTGCCACCTCTAAAGAAGTAACTGATGTACAATTTGAGTGTATCTGGCCATCGTTTTACCTGTCTGAATCGTGCCCTGCTGATGTACTGGGACAGTTAATTCTGCAGTGACAGAGCTCTGAATCCCAGCCCAAGGAATGCAGGGAGGCACTGAACAGGTAGAACAGCACAGCCTGGACACAGTGCACAAGTGACAGCAGCACACCTGGGCCACCTGCAGCACAGAGCAGGTGTGATCCTGGGGATCACTCAGGGAAGAATCCATGTGTGTAGGGTGCAGAGTGTAGCAGACAGACCCTTTGTTCTCATCTGCTTTAAAGCAATCTCAGATGCTAATTAAGATCACATCCAGTGGGGAACAATAACCTGCCTGTTCATGTATCACTGCAGGGAGCCTGACAGCCTGAAGGGGTGCCATGATCCATTCCTCACCTCTTCTCATGTGAGGGACACCAGCACCACTAGGAAAAAAGGAATTGCTCCACAGAGAGGACAGAAATAATCTTAAAATTGAAACAAACTCTACTAGTAGGAACCAAGGCCCAGACCCCTCCTGCCACCTCCGTGCACTTGCCAGCATTTTCCATGTGTCCTGCCTCATGTCCTGCCTGGGAGTGCACATCTGATGACAAATAAATTACATTGCTCTGAAATTAATCCCTTGGTCTACTCCAGCTCCTCACAACAGGTGAAGGGAAGGCAGGAGGGTTTTGTTTTTTCTTACAACCCTGCAAGGTGCTGTTGTACCAGTAGAAGCTGCAGAAGAACATCCTTTATCCCAGCTCTCTTTATGGGACCTGCTAGCTTAGCCAGTGTGAATCCACACAGAGGATTTCTGATCTGGGTGTGCAGGCTCAGCAGGACCTTCTCCTTCCAAAAGTCTTTTCTTAACCACTACAGAGTTAGGAATGATCTCTGAGAACCAGGATGAGTTTAATGCTCACAGTGCTGCTGCTCTGTCAGAACATCCATCCTCTGCCACCTTCCCTGTGACTGAGGTGCAGCTGTGTCACCTGGGCTTGGGTTGACAAGTTGAAGCTTTCAGGTTTCACCATTTTTCCTGTTAAGATAGGACAGCAAGGCATTACCTTCTCTCCCTCTCCACGAGGGGAGTGTTGGTATTAGTTGTGCTTTTCCTTTTGTGTGTTCCTTGCTCAGATCCTCAGTTTCCTGGAGAAATGCAGTGCTCCTGCCAGTCTTGTTCAGCTGCTCCATGTTCTGGTGTTTCAGGTCGTGGCTGCCCAGGAAGGACTGAGGGGCTGCTTTGCATTTCTGTGTTCCCATCCAGGGCACTGAGGGGTGAAACACATCAGGCCTTGAGGGGAAAAATTATGTGTGGGGAGTTACTGTAGTTACTGCTGGAACTACAGCTGCAAGCAGAGGTTGCTGAGAGTGCCCCCATTCCCCTTTGGAAGGAAATTCCCTCTCTGTGACAAGGGGAGTGCTGCACACTCCAGAGCACTGCACAGTGGGCACTGGGGGCTTCTGAAGGGAGGTTTGTCCCCAGCCACTGTTGATTCCCAGCTGCTGGCACAGGAGACAGCAGATACAGCACCACTCCACATGGATGAGAATTTTTGGAAGTTGTTTTAGCATTTCACCATGCACTTAAATATCCCTCAAGACCCCTCTCCTTCTTCCAGGTCACCTTGCACAGTTACAGCCCTGACAATCTAACAGCCAGAATGTTACAAAGCATTTTAGTTAACACTGAGATTCCTTGGAAAACAAGCCCTTCTACCTCAGAATGGAGTAACAGGGGTGTTTTTAAATCAGACCTACCCTTTGTGACAGCTAAGCTGACTTTTCACCTCTCCTCCTGCAGTAAGAGACCCCAGGAAACTTGCTAATTTTTAATTCAAGTCTCTGATGCCAGCCATGCATTTAGGGAAACTGCCATAGTGATCATTCCAGACCAGGGGAACCTTAACAAAAAAAGTACCAGGATCCCAGGGGTTTGGTGCAGGAAAGGAGCTAGCAGCCTTGAGAATTACTCTGCATTGAGTGAAAAAGGAGCAGGGACACCTTTGGTGTGGCCAGCACAAAGGTATTTCAGGGCCTTCTGCAGCAGTAAGCAGTATTAGCTACAGCAGATGTGTCACTGGCTTCAAATCCATCCAGCAGGGACTTTGGAAACACACGTCAGGGTGGAAGGGCAGCCTGCCCAGCCTGGCCCAACCACTGAAAGATGAAGTAGTTGCAATTCTTTGCCTCCTCTCTGCCAAGGCAACTGTACATTGTTGCTATAAATAGCTGCTCTGGATCCCAGCTTCTTTTAACCTTGGAGGGAGAGAGCTCAGGCACTGTACAAAGCTCAGAAATGTCTCGCTGCCACTGCAGGTCTCCAGCCCACCCAGGTACAGCTGCCTGTGCTGGGAACACCCAGCAAACCCAGTTTGCCCAGCACACACACAATGGGCTCCACGTCCTGCTCACAGAAAAACACTCCAGCAGAGAAGCACAAGGCAGAACCGTGGTCAGAACAGCCCATGGGGGTGAGGATGGGGGAGCCCTTGGTGCCTGCTGTGGCAATTTGGAGAGATAAAGACAGAAAGGCAGAATTAGGGGTCTGACCCCTGTCAAGGTCAGGGACTCAGCTGTGAAGGTCGGGCTGCAGCTCCCACTGGAGCAGGGAGCACACAGTGCACAGGCAGCTCTCAGTGCAGGCCTTTGCTCTCCTGTTCCAAATGTAACACCTGGAGATGTGCCAAGCTGGCCCTGCCAACGCCAGCCACACCTTTTCTCCATGTGGTGGGAGGAGATTAGAGACAGCAAGCCCCTATCTTTTAAAAGTAACTGGCAGATCTCACAGGACAGTAAATGCTTCTCATTCTAAGAACAAGATTTTGAGTTTAGAAAATGAATTAATGCACAGGACTGAATTCTAAAATTTCAGGTAGCACAGTTACAAGATGCAGTCACGTGGATGCCTTGCAGCAGCAGCAGGCAGCTCCTGTGTTCCAGGCAAAAGCAGTGGAATTGTGTGGTCAGGGCAGGGCACAAAGGACAGGTGGGCTCCCACCTTGGCAGCCCCCAGCCCTGCACGTGGCTCAAGGCATTTCAGAGGAGATGTATCCAACTGAGGAGGAACTCGTACAAGAACTGAGCAGAATGTGTTCGTAGCTGGACACTTGTAGTGGTATCTCTGTCATGCAGAGGAGTCATGGTTGGAGCTGCAAGGCAGCTGGGCCACCTTTATCCCCAACCATCAGTGTTTAGCAATTACCAATAAGGAATAAAGTTGGTAAAACCTCGAGAAACACAACTAGCCAAGCAAGAGGGAAAGTGACACCCTACAGCTATTCCTTCAGCAGATGCCTGCTCTAACAGTACTGCCACATGCATTGGACAAGAGGAGTGTGAGGTGTGTGTGTGAGCAGGTCTAAAGCCTCGACCCCCTGCAATCACACCAGCAAAGGGCACTATGATAACAGTGACAAGAGAGCAAGAACATTTGAAATTCGCATCCTTTAATGGTCAATGATAACTTCTGGCTGGTTCTGTGTAATACAATTAAACAATATACTTAAATGTTTCCCCCCCAAAAAAAAAAGAAAAAAAAAAGAAAAAAAAGAAAAAGAAAGCAGCTCTCATACCCCTTCTTTCTATTGCTTTCTTTCATCGACATTCTGCTGCTGGATTGGACTCCCCTGGCCTAACATACGGATCTCAAGTCACCACACATCCACATCTCAAGTGTAACGAAGAACTGAAAAACCTTGGTGCACCAGTGATGTGTTATTTGAAAAATAACAGCTCTATTAAACCAAATCCTTCCCAGTCTCCACCGCTTCTCAAAGAGGAAAAACAAAATGTTACTGTGGGAGTCTTAATACACTTGTCTTTGTGGGTTCCTCTCTTCCCTGCTGAAGTCATACAGCATAGAGTTCATAGATCTTCTTTACACAGTACACCAGGGCAGCGAGTGCTATCGTGTTGTGCAGTCTCTTTCTGTGCAGGTCGTCCTTCCTCACCAGCACCACGGGAGTGGACGAGGTGAGCGTATGCAGGGGCAGGCGCGAAAGTTTATAGGCATCGTACTCGACCTGGTACTTGCAGCAGGGATCAAACTGCCAGGAGATGCCGTAGAGGGTGCAGCAAGCCACGCTCAGCACTCCGGCGGGCAGGGAGATGTAGTGAGAGTAATCTACTGGCAGTGCCAGGGGGGTGAAGAGGCAGGTGGTGCCCGCCAGCACGGCCGTCTTGTGCAGGCAGTTCCCCACGGTGATCCAGCGCGCCGTCTCGTCGCCGATGCGCGTGGGCTCGATCACGATGTACTTGTACTGCGCCTCCAGCGCCTGCTCCAGCTCGTACTCAAACTGGTCCTGAGCGTTCTCCCCGTTGTAGATCTCGTGCACAATGTAACAGTCCGTGGAGGACAAGGTCACCCTGGTAAGGGGAAAGGAAGAATTAAAACCACAGGGCTGAAGGACAGGCTGTTCACCCACCCGGCTGGGAGAGCAGGACAGAAGTGCCCCGATGAGGGCAGCCCCTCAAGGTCACTGCCTCTGTTTCACAACCAGCAGCTTCTCATTTCTTCACTTCACATCAGCTGATTACTCCTGCTGTACAATAATTCATCTCAAAAGAAGGCAACATTTTTCTTACCTTTTCCTAACTTGGAGGATCTAGAACAATTTGAGAGTCAGGGTCTTGTAACAGTCCTGAAATGGTTCCTCACATTGATACCCAAGCAGTTTCTTTGGAGAGAGCAGAAGTGTCACTCACACCTTAGTGACCACAACACATCACTGAACAAACCACACAGACTTCAGGAGCTGTCACAGAAACCAAGACAAGCAGATCATCTACCAGGAGGACAAGCTGCTCTGGGAGGTTCTGAGAGAGGAAGCTTCTCCAGATGAATACATTTGCTTTCTCATGCAGCTTGCTACTTAGTCCTCCACATTAAACACAGCCTGGTAAATCCAACAAGGATGGCCAAGGAGCATTGCTGAAAGGGAAGGTGAAGAAGGCAGCAGAGCATTCAGTTTGTGGCAGAAGGGTTCACTCCCTCTCCTCAAGTGAGATGTAGCAAAGCAAGACACCAACAAGTTTTTAACCCAGGCAGGCTTAAGCAGTGAAGAAAGAGCTGCTCACTTCACCTGGGAGCACAATTCCTACTCAGGATTTAGGGAACTCGTATTGGAGCAGCAGCTTTCAGCTACCTAATGTCACATCAATTTCCACCTTCCTTCCACCCTCTTCACCACATCACCTTATGGCTGCAGCTACATTCATGTACAGACTGCTAAGAAATAGGATTATGTCTGTTTACCTGCACTGAGAAAGAGTAAAAACCTATCCATCAGAACCAGGCAAAATCCTTCCTTCTAGGCAGAAATGAATATTTCTGACATACTTGTGCTCAACCAGAGCAAAACTGAGCACGTGGCCTAGCAAGGATAAAAATATCTAGCAGATTCCTTTAGCAGAAGGAGAACAAATCACACATCTGACCTAATCACAGCAGACAAAACAGCCTCACCCCAACAGCATTTAGACCCCTGTGATATCAGGAGGAACACACTGCTGATGTGGAGAACAGAATGAGTGCTTTTTGCTCCATTAGTACAGTGGTACTTATGTGCATGCACTGGAAAATAAGGGAGAAAAATACACATTCACAAGCTGCTGTTGCCAAACATTATCCTTAATGTGCAGCTCCACTCAGGCTGCAAAGGGGATTGAGCAGTGGCCAGCTGTAATCAAGAATATTGTTAAATTACAAGCTGTTGCAGACGTTGCTGGGTTTGTAACAGCAGCAAACATCAACCAGCAGGACCTGAGAGGCACCACCCTCTCCTAAGGCAGAGTAATAAGCAGTTTCATTAAAAGTCCAGCTGGAATTTATATAACCTACAAGGAAAACTCAACTTACAATGTAGTTATTGAGCTCCTTGCAGTGCATTTCCCCCTTGGCCTGTTCATGGGTAGAAGAAAAATAAAAATCCACCTGAATTCCGTGTATGCCAGGGGCTTCTTGTAGGCAACAAGCTTGTCAGACATTGTTTGGAAAATTACCATTAACCATTTCAGCACAGGATGTGGTGGGCTCTGCTGTTCTGCAGTGAATTGAGAGGTATTTAGAGAACAAAATGTAAGGATAGGACCAATATAAGGAGTTTCTAACAAGAAACCAGTTAAGCAGGTGTTACACTGACACAAAGGACGCAGCTGGGGTTATGATTTCTGCCAAGGATTCTTCTCCCTGATAACAGCTGCTCCAAGTGCAGCTTCTTCCAAATCAAAAATTCCAGTTTCATTGCAAAAGACATACTTGGGAGGCTTAAGGTAACTCTGCACACCACCACCCATGACTATGTGAAACCACTTGCTAGAGCATAATGACTTCATGAAAAAGCTATTGCTGAAAGGCATTTTCAAGCTGGAAGCCAAGTGAGTGCTAATACAACCCTCCAGACAAAATTAGTATTTCCTGCTAAGGAGCACTATCAGTGTTTTGTATACCTGGGAACATGTAAATGAATCTGCAAAAGAGAGAAGTAGAATCCAAATTCGACTAAGAACTTCCCTGTCATCACTGGGAAAACATGGATGAAGCGAGCTCATTCCTTCCCTGCCTGTAGAAGAGCCACAGGGAGCTTCTAACTCCAGGAATTCAGTATCTGCATTACATGGGATTTCTCCAGGCTCAGCACCAGGACAGGTGGCACTAACCCATCAGCCTCATTTCTCCTCCCTCAGCTCTTGCCTGTTCTTCCCTCTGAACACCCCTTTTTTCCTTTCACCATCATTGCACAGGCAGAGCCACACCACAAACAGCCACCTGTCAGCAGGAATCCAACAGACTGGCCAGAGGCAGCACTGTCCATCTCCTCTGGAATTTTCTGGCTTGCCAAGCTCTGGGGCTTTGTAACAAAAAAGTCAAGAAAAGCACAGTCCTCCAATGCCAAAACAGGCAGAATTTAAAGTATGTTCTGCTAGAAAAAAAAATCACTGGGAACTGAACTGCACAAGGGCTTCATCCCTGAAAAAGTCTGCCCCCTCCAAATGAGTCCTCTAAAATCAGAATAAATCTGTATCACAGTGCTGAAGCTGCAAATGGCAAAACAGCCAATCCAAAAATGACAAATGAAAAGATATCTGCTCAAACAGGACATGTGAAGAGTCACAAAGGCTGGCAGCAAGTCTCCATTTCTGCCCAGGGAAGTGGGGCTATCATGTACTATTTCCACACAAGAACTGGCTGCCCCTGGAGCATGGCAAGCTGAAAACTGTTTGGATTTCAGATGATACAGAAAGAGACACAGATGAGATACGTGGGCTTGAGGAGGTTTCAGCTGAGGACTTCACAGAGGCAACTCTCCTGACACAGCCTTTCAATTGAACCCAGCAGCTGCACATGAGCAAATCCACTCAAAGCAACTGGATTTGTCAAACACTGGAGGCCATGGAGTTTGCCTTTTGGAGCTTGTCACCCACCCCTCTGCCATGACAAACACAAATGCAGAGCTGTGCAAGCAACTCTGAGCTGGCATCCACCACTTAGCAAGTGTGGGGATTTTATATAAACTCCATTTTACTTAAAGGAATAGTAAATAACCAGAGAGCACCTAATGCCAGGTGTTCAGAAGCCTGACAGGCTGTTTACTACACAGATCAGACCCTAAAAGCAGCTGTTAATATTATATATAATATAATCAAATGATTTTCCAGGACCTGTCTCCCCACTCCAAATAAGAGGGCACAGTTAAAAAGTTGTACAGCTGCTCTGTAGGAATAGTTCTAGGCCTTATATCCAAATATTTGTTCTACTGCAGCTTCAGGCATTCTGTGCCTGAGAAATTTTAGTGTCTTGTTCCTGAATGAATGCCTGGATGGGGGAATGTGACAGAACTCTCAGCTATTCAGCACAGCAAGATGTAAATCACTTAAAACTCAATGATGTCAAATTTTTGTATTGCCAAAGTTATAAATAAGGAATCCATTGTTAACAGAGCTACAGCAGCAGGAGGGGCAGAAGTGTCTGTGATAGCTGTAGAGCAAGCTTCAAATTACATTTGGATTGTCTTCCTAACATGGGAATATGGGAGAGCACCAGGAGAGGGGTGCTGCAGCTGCTGAACAATAGCAGCTCCAGCAGTTCATCAAATCCTGAAGTGGTTTGGGTTGCAAGGGACCTCAAAGCCCATCCAGTTCCAACCCTCTGCCATGGGCAGGGACACCTTCCACTGTCCCAGGTTGCTCCAAGTCTCACCCACCCTGCCTTGGACACTTCCAGGGATGGGGCAGCCACAGCTGCTCTGGGCAACCTCTGCCAGGGCCTCCTCACCCTCACAGGGAAGAATCCCTTTGGAAGTTCCAGTCCTCAGAGCAGTTCCATTTCTCTGCCTCCACCTTGGAAGCAGGTTCCTGCAAACAGCAGCCTGCCTGGTAAATGGAAATATCAACTGGATAGTCTTTATGGATGAAGAAATAACTAACATTCCAAAGAGGAGGCACAGTGTCACTCCATGTGAAAAGACCTTCAGTGTTGCCAGGTGCCAAGTGGCAAAAGCAGAAACAAAGGAACAGAGCACTGAGAATCAGGCAGGTGAAAACATCCTGGGAGAGCCCTCAGCATTGTCCTACCACTGCCCACCTGCAGGGGAGAAGCACTGAGCCTCCTGAACTTGTTGCACCTGCCAGACAGACTTTAGGTGAGTGTTTCAAGCCATCCAACTATCTCAGTTCTGCAAATGCTCAAAATCACACTTGGAAGCAATCTTAACCTCCACAAAGCTCAGGTACAGTTCTGGGCAAAAAACAAAAGTTCTTTTTAAGCCACTCCCATAACACATAGATCAAATTTTGTTAAAGTTTTTTTTTTCTTTTTTTTTTTTTAAAGAGTATTCCTGGGCAAGAGTTTTGCTCAGAGCACCAAACAATCAGATTAACTGAAAATGAAGACAGTTTGATAAGTAGTTAAAAAAAATTAGAAAGGAGAGGCTTGCAGGAGTGTGATAACACCTGTCACGAGCAGCACACACAGTCCAGCTCAGCAGTGCAACAGGGGTTTTGTGCTAGCTGTGCAAGATCTCAGAAAAAGGACATTACAGATGGCCAGAGCATATCTGGGAGCATTGTCAGCATCTCAGCCGAGCTGGAGGAAGTCAACAGAGTCAAGGCATGACAAACTCAACATAAATCCTTCCTGAAATTTAACTTAATTTCAAGATCAAGGAATGAGCTGTGGCCTGGCTTTAATTCTCAGTGGAAATATCCCACCTCCCAGTCATAGTCCCCAGTGTGTGTTTCTACTCAGGATATGGTGCACAGAAAGCACAAACACATCCCACCCCAAACCTGGAGAATTGTTTCTCTGCTGAATGTTCCCAAATTTACCAGGCTCCTGCCCTCAGCCAGGCCTGTCAGGCCTGGGGATTTAAGAAGGCCAGTCAAGCACAGGAAGAACAGGAAATGCAGGGCAATAAAGCAAGACTTTAATTCAAAAGATGCACCTTAAATTCAAATAGGAAAAAGGACAGGAGAACATTGGGAAGCTCCAGCCTCAGGGAGGGACAACATTACCTGAACACTAAAGAAAACATCACCAGACCACAACAACAAATCCAGCCCCCAGACAACAAGGAGGTGTCAATTTTAAGTCAACTAATGATTAGCCAGGCTGATGGAAATAGGTCAATCATTGCTGCAAGCAGAGTACCAGAAATCTGAGCAGTGCAGGTAGCGAAAGGAGAGCCCTGAGAGGGCACAGAGGAGCCAGTGCAGGCAGTGGTGATGACATGAAAGCTGCTCTTTCCAGAGTTTGTCAGAACATCTCCCAGGGGAACAAACGACACGCTGTCCACTGCTCCAGCAGGCACTGGGCTGCTTTTGTACAAAACACCCAGGACAATCCAGTGTCTGTTCTGTGTGAAAAAGTTGTTTTGGTCTACAGATTAACAATTCCCTTTAGACAGGCTCCATTAAAGAGTCTATCCAGAATGAAGAAAAACAAATATTTAGTTGGTTCCCTTCAGTGTTTTTTGGTTATTTTGTTTAACATTATTATTTCACCACCAGAGCCAGCTGGAGTTCACAGTCAACATCCTTTGAAATTAATGTCCTCACATTCACTCCTAGCTAGGAAAGCACTTTTTAACCAATTTAGCTTTCTCTGTATCAATAAAGTCACTTATGAAGGGACTCGGTCTCCACAGATATGCTGGTTTTTTGTGGGGTTTTTAAAATATTTTTAAATGAAAGCTGCTCTAGTCTCACAGCAGACAGGATTTGATTCAGCACCGAGTCTCCTCACACCACCTCCGACACACAGATGCCTTTTAGAGCGGCTGGCTGACAACTACAAACACTCCTTGAAGCAGCTCAGTCACCAGGAAAACTGGCTCAGCACATTCAGTTCAAAGGAAGGTGTCTTTGGACAAGAATCCTGCCCAGAGTAAGAAATCTGTGTTCACCCTATAGAAAGCACATCACTCATGTGATGACATCAGGTCTGTCGGCGCTGCCTTTGCACAACCGGTGCTGCAGCAGCCGAACGAGCCGGGCAGGTGTGGTTTGGGATCAGCCCCTGATGGAGAGGCAGAGGCCCAGGCACCCACACCTCCTGCTCTGCAACTGCAAGGAAGCAGCAGCACCTCGCTGACATCACCCAACAGCTCTTGGAATTATCCCCCTCTGTCACGTTTGTACGGGGTGACACCTCAAGAACCACCAGCTTTTGAGGGAGATGGTGAAACGCTGCTCAGGGGAGGATCTGCTGCTCTGTTCTCTTCCATACCTTTCTCACTGGCAAAGGAAAAAATAATACATGCAGCAGGTTCATGGAGTGACTCGTGTTTAGGAATATTGTTGATCCCAAGATCAAGAGCAATCACAGCTTTGAAAAAAGATCACCTCAAACAACAATTATTGTACAGGTCACAGATGAAGTTACACAGTAACAACTCACTTTTAAGTCTGCTTCAATTTTCACCCTGGAAGAATAATTAAAGTTATTAAGTGTTCTTTTCCATATTCTGTTTCTTCCCTTCTGCTAGGAGGTCATGTCTGCCACACGAAAACTCCACACCTCCCGTGCTGGGGCAGTGCCACTACTGGGTGCAGACAGTTTTACCACTGTGGTATTCTTAGTTGTTTATTTAAACCACGCTGATGCAGGAATTCCATTGGCCCTTCCAGTTCAATTACTTTTGAATTCCCTGAACACAGGCAGCATTCCTGCAATTCACATTAGCGCCAGAATTTTCAGGGCTACTTGTGGCTCTCCTTGGCCGTGTAGATTCAACAGCATCAAAGCAAACACTGTTGGATCACAGCAAGGGAACAAAGTGAAGCAAAAGCCACAGCACAAATTAAGAGGGATATCAGAGTTTCTAATTAAAAGGGATATCAGAGTTTCGAGGTGAGGCGGCAGGACAAAGGAAAACTCACAAAACACTGCAGCAGCTTTCAGCAGCTGCCGGTTACATCAGTCAGCCCTGGGGCAGAACAGAAAAATGCCAACGTCAGGAAATGCGGGATAAACCCAGACATTTTCAGCAGGTGGAGAACTGTGCACACAGATTCTAAAGTAGCTCGACCAGACATTGTCTTAAGCTGCGCCAGGGGAGGCTCAGGTCAGACATTTGGAAGGATTTCTTCACAGAAAGGGTGATTAAATACTGGCATGGGCAGCCCTGGGAGGCGGTGGAGTCACCGTCCCTGGAGGTGTTTAAGGAAAGGCTGGGTGGCACTCGGTGCTCCGGTCTGGGTGGCGGGGTGGGGATCGGTCACAGGTTGGACTCGATGATCTCAGAGCTCCTTCGAACCCAATTGATTCTGGGCGATTTCCCTCTGTCTCTTTTTCCCATTTTAAAGTTGCGTTTCCCAAACTTCCACCGCTGCTCCGCGGGTATTTCCAGCCTGTGCTGGCCGCCCCTCCGCCTCGGCAGAGGCCGGAGCGCGGGACCGAGCTCCCTGCCCGCCGCGGCCCCGGCAGAAGGAGGTCACCCTGGAGGACTCGCCGCTCCCTCCCCGCCTTTAAAAATAGCCGTGGACGGAAGGAGCCTCCCGGGGCCGGCCCTCCTC
>VZRX01010010.1:150716-162774 GCA_013398075.1 Notiomystis cincta
CCCGCCACTCGGGATCTCCCAGCCGGTGGGAGGAGCGCGGCGGCAAGTCCCGGCTTGCCCCGCGGCCCCGCCATGAGGGGAGGCGGCTGCCGAGGGTGGGCAGCGCTCGGCTGCTTCAGCATCGCCTCCTTTTACTGATCCAAAAAACCCAGGATGTTCCTTCCCTGCACGGGTCTAGGGATGGAGGATTCCCACGTCCCTGGGAGGGGAGGCTGAGCGGTTTGGGGGTGAATTTCGGCCCCTTAATCGATCTCGAAAGGGATGCAGTGAGTGGGGAGCATCCCCTGCTGCATCTCTGAGGAGGAGTAAATCACAGAAACACTCAGGAAAAGATCTCAAGATCACCAAGTCAATATAAAGTTTATAACCAAACGCTTCTCTAGAATTGCAATGTAGGCTTAATACTGCCAGAGCTTTCCCAGCTGCATCAGGGTTTGTGGGTGACCTGTGCTGGGGTGCTTGGGTGGTTATTTCCAGGATCCCTGAGCCTCTCCAGGGCTCCCTCTTGCTCCTGGTCCGATTCCTCCCAGAAGAGGAGCCTTTTCCTCAGGGGTTTTAAGTTTTCCCTTGACAAACAGCAGCTCCCTGCTCCGCAGCCCCCCCTTTCTTGGAGCCCTCCTCCATCCTGACAGCCACGTCAGGAGACAGCGGCCTGGCCCTGCATCGCCCCTTCCCAGAAAAACCCTCTTTTGGACAGCATCGTTCCCAAGCGATGTAATGTGACTGAAGAGAACGAACCCCTGGCTGCCTCCACCTTCGCCAGGCATCCCGAGGCTGCTCTTCCAGCCTACGGGGCCCTCCCACAGCGCTGCTCTCCCAGCTGTATTTTGGGGGGCAGCTGCTCCGAGGGAGGGGAACGCTGCATTTGCGGGAACGAGGAGGTGTTTGGGCGGCAGAACGTGCCAGCAGTGCCGGGACAGGCCGGAGCGGGGACTGTCAGGAATGTGGAATGTAAACAGAGCGTGTTACCAGCCAGAGCCCGGCTCCAGCTCCCCACTGCCCGTGCTGTCCCTGGGGAGCAGCAAACCCCGCGCTCCCGCCCGCTCGAGCTGCGGCCCAGGGGCCGCTCGTCACATCGAACCAGAAGTGCTGCCCACACCGCCCCTCCCGGCACTCTGAGCTATCCAAACCCTGCCGTCAGCCTCTGTAGCCTTCACACAGCGCTGGGAAGTGAGACAAACGCCCTGCTGGGAGTGCTGAGCGCTCCAGGCTGTGCTCCCAGGCCTGAGGAGTGCTGGCTCCAGGAGGGAAGCGCCTTGTGTCCCTCTGAGTCACCTGCCTGCCCACCTTGCCCTGGACAAGCTGGATATTTAAATATTCTCTTAAAACAGTGGATGTAAACACTGAGTGTCTGCTCACTTGCAGGACAACTCCCAAAGACTGGCCTGAAACCCCAAGGAGGAATGATGAAGGTGAGCAGGGCTGGATCAGCTGGCAAAGGGGAGGAACCAGTTGTGATCCCGCTCACCCTGAGCTCTGCACAGTCATCACAAGGTCAGCCAGCCCTGTGACCTCAAATAAAATAGAATCCTTTCACCCCTTACCTACTGCTCATTGGCAATGGGAGCATGTGGTCACTCCAGCCACTGCAGCTCAGTTAAGCCACACTTTTATTGTATTGTATTCCATGCATTATGTTCATGTTTTAGAGTATGACAGAGGGAGGGATCAAGATAAATGTTAAACATAAACAAGAGCAGAAAGGTCGTTTGTAACAGGTCCTGAGAAGGAAAGGCACATCGTAACCACTGAATCCAACAGAACAGAAACCTTGGACAGAGGAAGACAACGCTGGAGAGCGGATGAGGGAGGGGGTGTTTCAAGTTGGGGGCTGTGGAAGCAGGTTTGACAGCCACCTGCATTCCCCCACCCACCAAAGGTCTGCAGTTCAAAGGGGTTTGGGGAGCTCAGTATTCAACCAAACCAAACTTCCACGCTCCTGTTGCCCAGCCACGCTCCTGTTACTCCAGGCTTAATCAGCACCAAGGGGCAGCACAGGACTCAAAGCTCCTTTCTGCAGAGACCAGCTGGGAAAAGGCAGCTGGTGGGGAGGCAGGGAAGGGCTGCCCAGCACCGAGGGGCCCCGAGGCGGGCCCCACCCGGCCGTGCAGGGCCACAGCAGCGCCGGGACTGCGGCACCGCCGGTGACCTGCGGGTATTGCTATTCACTGGCAGCGAGGAGGAGGGGGGAAGGCTGGGACAGAGCACGGAGGCAGTGGAGAAATGGTTGGCACAGCCCCTGGCACACGTCTCTGTCAGGTCAGACGCCGGGGGAGGGTGTAGCACCTCGAAGGGAAGCAGCAGCAAACCCGTGTGCTGTGCCTGATTTAAGGCGGGACTGCCGCGGGTGATCCAGCGCCGGGAAGCACGAGGGGCTCCAGAGCCGGGCCTGGAGGCTGGGACACTGCCCAGACAGGGAGCACAGCACACCCTCCAGCCCGCTGACACAACGGGGAGCTCCTGGAGACTGCACACAGTGGAAACGAGCACAAAACCAGGGCAGAGGCTCGCAGCGCTGCGCTCAAACATCACTGCCCAGCACCCGGCCCTGCCGTGGCAAAGACACAAGTGTCTTATCTTGGCTTCCAGGGCAGAAAACAGTTAGGCTTCACCTTGGAATCAAGAGGAGGGATGGTTCAGTCATTACAGCAGTACCAGAGCCAGCCTTGCTCCTGTAACTTTGTGTTGAAGTGTGTTTTGCATGTTAAAGAAGGAACATTTAGCAGCCCACATTTCTTCTTGAGCCCCTTTAGTTTGTTACCTGCAACCCTTTCCCAGTCCCTGGAAGCCACCCTAAAGGTCACAGCCCGGGTGAAATAAGCAGCAGGAGGGCAGAAATTAAGCAGAGGAAGGGCTGAGCTCGAGGCCTTTCCTGAGCAGCACAAGGCAGAGCTGGCTCTGCCCCCTGGCACAGGTGGTGGGCACAGGCAGGGGTTTTACAGGGCAGGGATGGAGTTTGGGAGGTTTGGAAGCCTGAGAGGGCTGCATTGTGCTGGTGATGGGCAACCCAAAAGCATGGGCAGGTAACAAGAGTTCACCTCGAGCTGGTGGCTCAGGCTGAAATCCTGGCACAGGGTCTTCACCTCTGGCCATCCCAACCAGGAGAGAAGATTGTAAGGAGTTTTTGCCTTTGCCACCATGGACTTTGTGCTGGGCTCTGGGAGAGGGCTGAGCTGCCTCTCAGTTGGGGCTTCAGTCACTCCGTGGCACAGATTGTAAACTTTAGTCCCTGCTGAGCTAAGCACGGCCTGGATTTGGCCTCCAGGGGAGAGACTCTCCATCTCCTGCCTGGCTGCAGCCCCCAGCAGCTGCTCAGGCCTGGGGGGTGTTGAAAACATCATCTCCCTCACCACAGCTCTGCCCTGGGACACTCCACAATCCTGAGAGCTCAGTGTGAGATGCTCTGGGGTGTAGCTCAGGCCCTGAAACACCCAGGCAGGGCAGGACAGGCAGCAAGCTGGAACCTGGCAGTGCCCTGCCATCGTGGTGTTACCTCTGCATCTGAGAGTGGCAATGCTGGGTTCTGCTACAGAATCACCATCCCTGGAGGTAAGAGCACGAAATGAGGGTGTTCCTGCTGCTGGCCAAGGTCCCCACGGTGCTGCCAGTGCCTGGAGCTTGGAGCTGTGAGGAGGCCACTCAGCTGTGAGCAGACAGGTAATGCCATGAGCCAGGGCTTCTTTCCAAAGGCTGTAAGGAGAAGCCCTTGGAATGCACATGGATGCAGGCACCCCAAGCACTGAGCCCTGGAGATGGGCCAGGAGCAGGTCCTGGAGGCCTTACCCTGCTGCTCTCAGCATGGAATGATGGGGCTGAGCTGGGCCACTGGCAGGGATGCAGAGATGGAGAAGAGGGAGATGGGGGGAGCCTTCCTCTTCAGCTGCAGGAAACCACCCTGGTGCCCTGGGATGTCCCCTCACCACTTAGGTCAGGGCTGGCTGTGAGGTCTCTTCTCCTGAGCAGGCTGTGTCCACACCAAGGGCAGGGAGATGGGAATGACAGTCCATGACCCTGTGGGATGCCACTTCAGGGTTGTGTACAGAAGCTGGGCAGGCACTGGCATCTCCAAGGGAGCAGCATCTCCAGCTCAGCCACATTTCTTCCTCTGCACAACTCTGCCACAGCCTCTGCAGTCCAAGTCCGCTCCTCACACAGCTCCTGTCTCCAGGCTCGAAGGTGTCACCATCCCAGCGTGTCCACAGCCAGTGCAGCAAAGCCCCCGAGGTGCCACCATGTTCCACATGTTCTTGTATGGATTCCATGAGGGCTTGGACGTGGCTTGGTGCCCAACAGGTGCTGCAGGGGATGAACCTGACACAGGGCTGGGGCTCCTCCAGCACCTCCCTCTGTCCCACAAAGCTTAATCCACAGCATCTCCCCAGCTGCCAGAAGGAAAGAGGGGCTGGTACCCCATGACCACCTCTAACCAACATCCCCCTGCAAGTTCACAGCTGTCACCAAGCAGAGGGGAGAGGATGAGGTGCAGGACAAGTCATCCCCTGGCCTTGCGAAGGAGTTTGGTGGAGGAATCACCCTCTTCTATCCCCTGGCTTGGGGGAAGCACTGGGGGGCACCACGTGTGCCCAGGGGCAGCCTGGCCCAGGGGCTGTGGCCATGCTCACACGTGGGCACAGAGGAGGAGGAGGAGGAGGTCGTGCCCACACTCACACACCGCACGGACACGTTGAAAACCGGGAACTGCGAGTGTGGGAAGGGGTTTCCTGAGACTGCAGAGAAGCGAAGGCCGCGTGGCACAGTCAGGGACAGCTGTGCTGCTGTGGGCAGTCCTGCCTTAAGGCTGCAAGTGTTCCAGGTACTGCGGCAGCGGGTTCTCCTTGACGTATTTCTGGATGTACCAGCACGTCAGGTGGGCCTTCAGGTCCTCCTCCACCACGAAGTCCAGGGCTGCCTGCAACCAACACAGAGCAGGTGGGTGACACCCAGCACCCCCAGCCTCCCCTCCCTGGTGAAGCCTTGAGGGACCCCTGTACCCCTCAGCCAGATGGGGAAGCAGCAGGTCGCCCTCAGGTACCCCCTGTGTGAGGCAGGTGGAGGGAGAGGCTTAGGGGAGAGCACAGCTGTCCTGCCACAGCCACCACTCCACCACAGAGTCCCCAGTTTAACCCTCAACACATCCAGCCCCGTGGATGCTGCACTGCAGCTGACCCAGCCCATCCTGTGAAGGCCACCTTCAGCACCCCTTTGTCCCTGCTTACAGGGCCAGGGAGCAGCTGTACCCCAAAGCATCACCCCACAGTCCCCCCACCACTGTGCTCATGGCTCCTCAGCAGGCAAAGGGCTGAGGAGGGCAGTGAAGGTTTGAGAGGAGGGGTCCAGCTTGAGGTGAGGTGATCCATCAGCCCCTGCACAAGGTGAGGAATGGGCTGAGCCTGGGTGAGTGGCTGCATTTGCTGACACTTACCCAGCTCCTCTTGCCACGAGAAACAGGAATGTCTGACCCCAGAGTTCCATCCACCCCATCTCCCATCAGAGCAGGACTCCCACAGGGCACACACATGATGGGGCCTGGCTTGAGCCAGGCTCTCCAGCCACAGCTGGGATGGCAACAGCTCCTGCCCCTCTGTGTGGCTGGGCTCGTACCTTTGCCAGGTGCTTGGCTATGCCTCTCCCTCGATAGGCATCGGGCACTTCCGTGTGCTGCAGGTCCACAATCCGCTTCCCCACGTACTCATAGAGCAGCACAGCCTTGTCATGGCAACCTGGGGGGAGGGAGACAAGGGGTGAGGCTTGGGATGTCCCCAGAGCCCACAGCAGGGCATGGGAGAGAGGACTGAGGGTTGGGATATCCCCAGAGCCCACAGCAGGGCATGGGAGAGAGGACTGAGGGTTGGGATACCCCCAGAGCCCACAGCAGGGCATGGGAGAGAGGACTGAGGGTTGGGATATCCCCAGAGCCCACAGCAGGGCATGGGAGAGAGGAGTGAGGGTTGGGATATCCCCAGAGCCCACAGCAAGGGATGGGCAGTTTTGGGACTGCTACAGCATCCCCATGGGAATGGCTCAAGGTGCTTTCAGTGACACCTGGGTGTCCTCACTGGTCCCCCCAAGGTGTGAGCAGAGCCAGGTCTGCTTGGCCTTTCCAAGCCCCTGGAGCAGGAGCAAGTTTTTGACCCAGCCCTGAATCACTGATGCCAACAAAACATGTTTAGGGTAGGAAAGCAGCTGTGGGGAGGGAGGAGATGTGTTGATGGTGGGGGAGAGCAAAAAGAAGAGGGGGAAAAACAACAAAGCTGACCCAGGTAACAGCCAATTAATTTCTCCTCCAGCACAGAGTTTTTTGTTGTGGGACATAAAACAGGACAAGGCTCCTTGGTCTGGTGTTGCAGCATTGTCTAGACACGTTTTGGGGAAGGTGCTGAGGAGGTGAATCCCACAAACACACAGGAAAGCACACACAGGTGTGCAAGGGGGGTTGTGCACACAAATTTACATGTACACACACACAGGCTTCCTGTTTCAACACCCTGGCCTTTCTCACAGCAGCTCAGTTACAGGAAAAAAGAACTTGCAGCTCACATATAAATCAGTCAGAAGACCCCTCTGGTTTCATCCACAGAACCTGAGTTCCTGCCTTCAGTGCAAAAGCAAACATTTCATTTCTAGAAGGTTTCTGTACTCAAAAGTGAGTTCCAGAAATGCAAGATCCCAATCAAAGAGACAAGTTCAATTAAAATAATGGAAACTTTCCCTTCCCTCCAATGCCTTTTTAAGGCTGAAGGGCTGCAAAGTTCACCTGCATTCAGGATCTGCTTTAGCTGAGCTCAATACACTCTATTTCACTGCATTTCAGCTGACAACTCCAGCCCAGTTTGCCTCATCCCTGTATTCAAGAGAAACTAGAAATGAGCCCATTGGAATTTTGTGTTCCAAGAGAAGCAGCTCAGGCTTTTATTCCTGCTCCTTTTATGCAGACACTCAATTCTCCTGCACTGGATGGAAACCTTCACATTTGCAGCCTGAGTTTATTCCTGCTGCTTTCTGCCCACTGCTTCTTGTGCCAACATTGTTCTTGGGTGGACGTAAATAATTTCCCTCCCTGCCATTCCCCCAAGTATTTACAGGCTTCAGTCCTGCCCCTCTCAGCCTCTTTGAGTTTCCCCCAGACAGAAATAAGGCAGCACTGCAGAGTTTCTCCATGTGGATCCAGGCACCCCAAAAGGGCCAAGGGAGCAGGTGAAGCCCTTCCCCAGCAGCACAGACTTGATTTGCTGGAGGAAAACCTGCCCAGGCTGGGGCATGAGGTGCCCTCACCCTCACAGAACATTTGGTGGCAGCTCCCTGGGGTGGCAAGGGCAGAACTGGCAGCTCCAAAGGCTGTAAAATGATCTTATAACAGCAGCTCCAACCTTTCCACCCCATTCTCCTCCCAGGCCAAAACTTTCCACAGCCTCTGCCTGAAGCTTTGAGAAGTTTAAAACTAAATTGACAACAGAAAAAAAGACTTTTTTTCTTCAAATGTGCTTTTTAATATATGATCTGTTTAGAAGTACCACAGACACAAATGCATTTTAAAGCAGAGGGTGATGAAGTGTTTGGAGGATCTGAGACATGTCCTGGACAGGCTTTTCCCTGATATTCCCTGTCCCACAGCAGCAGCACAAACCAGGACAGGAGCTGCAGGGTGCCACCAGGACACACACCAACACACAGAGACCAAAGGATTTTACAACCAGCCTGATTTTACTACTGAGTCAGTGCTGCTGGAAACTGGGCCCAGTTAGAGAACCATCCCAGTTCAGCCCAGTGCACCATCACATCCACACGTTCACCTCAGTGACACGGCACAGGAAACCAGGGACACTCGAGCCACAGGGGGTGGTGTGGGCCCTGCAGGTCACAGCCAGGGCTTGGGATGAGCCACCCCTGGTGCTGTGTGGGACCCTGGACATGGGGGGCTGCTCCCAGGAAAGCTGAGGGAGCTGGAAGCAGTGCTGACCCTTCCTGGGAGTACCCAGCCCCAGTTTGGTGCAATCTGCCCCAAAGGGAGGGGGCACAGGCAGAAACCCCACCAGGACATGGCATGAGAGACACCTCCTGCCAGCCTCCTGGCCGTGTCACCCCCGTGGGCTCTGGGACAGGAGTTTATGAGCACAGACAGAGCTTGGCACAGCTCTGTCACAGAGCCCTGGCCGGGGTGTTGGACTCCCCTCGAGGCCACCGAGCCAGGAAGTGGAGTCAATGCAAATCAGCACAGCCAGAGAGGAGCAGGATGGCAGCAGTGGCAGCACAGCTGGTGCCCTGCTCACCCTCTGCCCCTCCCTCCACTCACAGCGGGCACAGGCCAAGGGGAGCTTTTCTGGGAGCCAGCTGAGGGACCAGGTCTGAACTCACTCTCCATGGAGGGTTTCCACCAGCATCAGTAGTGAGCTCAGCCCTGGTGCCAGACAAAAGAGCCCAGCCTGGGTGGCTCAGGAGCCTGGGGGAGCAAGCAGAGAGCCCAACCCAGCCCCAGCTGAGGAAGGGACACATCCAGGAAGGCACAGCCCATCCCTGTCTGCCCCCCTCTCCTGGCACACACAGCACCTGCCCAGGGGAGGATGCTGCAGCACTGCAGGACTATCCCTTGCCCCTTCTCCCTGTCCCTCTCCACCAGCCCCAGCTCACAAAACCCCTCTGTGTGCCCAGGACCAGGGCAGAGCCCTGCCTGCAAACCAATTTCTGAGCTCCAGCCTCCTTAGGACACTGCTGCAAAGCCATTCCCGGGAGCAAGGGGAGGGAACCAACGCCAGCCCCATCTCCCAGGAGCAGGAGGCAGCTCAGGTCTTCTGCTGCTGAGCCAAACAGCAGCAGGGAAAAAAAAAAAAAAAAAAACCACAAAAGAAAGCAAAAGCTGTGCGTGGGGTGAGCCGAGAGGACGAGATGTCCCGAGGAGCTCCCTCGTGCATCCCAGAGCTCGCTGCCTGCCATGGGCTGGCCCCGCTCCCCGGGGAGCTGCTGGCACGTTACTAGGAGAGAAAACACAACAGAGCACAACAGCCACAGTGCAGACAGCACTGCCCTGGTGGAGGGGCCTCTCTCGCAGGAGTGGCAGCGGGGGGGGCTCTGCTCTGGAGCAGTTTCCTGTTTAGGAGCTCTCCGTGGCACGGGAGGAGCGGGGATGTCTTTGAGGCCGTGTCTGGTGACAGATCCTCAGTCCCTGCTGCAAACTCGGCACCTTCCCCCTCCCGGAGAGCATCTGCCCCATCGGGGAGAAAGCTCCAAGGCATCACCTGCTCCACTTTTCCCAGTAAATCTGAACTCCTGGACAAGGAGCTCCTGAGACTCAGATCAGCAGCAGGCAAAGCAGGAGCTCCCAGCCAAAATCCTGCCCAAACCCAGCTGGGGGGGAGTGGGAGGTTTGGGAAGTGTGGTTTGCTGCACCCAAGTGTTGGATGAACGGGAGGCAGAACGTGTGAGAAGCCTGCACATCCCTGAGGATCTGGAGCTGCTCCATGCAGGGGGGAGCCTGTCTCCTGCCTGCACAGCCCGAGGGGTGTGATGGCCATCAAGAAGTCACAGCAGCTGCCACTAAAAGCTCTTCCCCTGCCCCAAACATCTGTGCCAGCAGCTGGACCAACCAGCCGACTACTTCAGGGCAGGGGATCTCTTTGGCTTTCTTGTTTTGACCTGAAATTTCATCTCAGATCCAAAAAAACACCCAACTGCTTCTGACAAAAGCAGCCTATATGATTCCCATGGAAGCCTTCAGCTTTGACAAATTGATGTTTTCCAAGAGAGTCTCTGCACAGGGAGGTTTCTGGCTGGCTCAGGCTGTTAGTCACATCCTAACCCATTACAAATCCAGTTGGGCGTCTTTCTGCCCTCCTCTCCAGGGATAACGAGGCTCAGTGAGCTCTGGTTATAATCAGCCTTACTTTCAGCTTCTAAATGCTCCTTCATTTGGGATGCAGGGGAAAAGGGAACGTGTTCAAGTGAAGCAGCTGTTCCTATCAGAGTTTTAGGAGCTACTGCAGCAGTGAGGGGGAGAGAGGGGAAGAACCAGCAGAGAAAGGAAAGACAGGGAAACCCTCCAAAAAACGAGTGCAATTCATCTTCCTTGTGCACAAGGAGGAAGTCCTGACACGAGGTCACACAGGGGAGCAGGATGATGCTGAGAACACTTTCACAACCAGTTCACACTTCCACTGTCTCAGGCCTCCTGCTCCAGGGGTTTCCAGAAAGACATCACTTTCTACCCAACATCACAGCACCATCAACCACCAGCTCTCAAAGCCTGCTGCATCCATGTTTCCCCAGGGTATCATCCACACTTGACATTCAGCAGAAATTAGGACATTGCAGGAAAGTTGACCCTGGAGCCCACAAACTGCTCTTCATCTCTGCTACCATGCAGTGACATGGGACAGAGTTCTCTCTGAGAGACAAGGGGGTCACATCCAAGCCAAAATCTGTGTCTGACCCATTTCTTGTCGTTCCCTGCACGCAGCAGGGGAAACCTCCTGGAGCATTCCACACCACTGATGCTCATCGTGCCAGGAGCAGAGTGACAAAGAGCAGTGCAGGAAACAAACAGCCTCCCACAGAGATGGTTATCTCCTGACCATCTTCCAGGGCTTGGCTGCCACCACAAGTGCCCAGCAAGGAGGAGGAGAGATGGATTCCCCACTGCACATGGATGTTACTCAGCACAGCAGTGCAGACACCGTCACACCAGGATGCCACTCAGCTTGGCCAGCGCTGAGCTCACAAAAAAGGGCTCAAACTCCCTGAACTCCCAAAAAACCCCACAACCTTGATCATGGGGATTCACCTGGGTGAGGCCATGGATGGGCTTGGAGCAACCTGGTCCATGTCAGGACACATGGAAGGTGTCCCTGCCCCAAAGCTGGAACCAGATGAGTTTTAGGACGCTTCCAACCCAACCCATTCCAGGATTCTGTGATTCCACGACCCCCTCCTGAATCAGGAGGTTCTGTGCTGATTCACACACGACTCCCACAGTTGATTCTCTCCCTCTCAAAGTTCACCCTCTGCAGTCACGACTCATCCCTGCTCAGCCACCATGGTGTGGCTGCCAGAGCTTTGGTCCAGCAAACCACGATAAAAGATGACATTTCCCTGATAACTGTTGGCCCTCTATTTCCTGCACACACCAACTTCACCAGCTGGGACAATGCTCTGGTGGTGGCAGTGGGGACCCAGCACCTGGGACCTCGTTTGATCTCAGTCTGAAATAAGCACTTGGTGAAATTGTTTTCTCCGTGCCCGTCTCCTCCTTCCTCGCTCCACCACTGCTGAGCCTCCAGCCTGCACTTTGTAATTAGTGGTTGAAATGAAAATGGGGTTGAGGGGGGAAGAGAAGTCTAAAATAAAATCCAGCCTATTCCTGTTGTTTTATCGACCAAGGCTCCCTGCGTTCCCTATGATTTCTGAACTACACATTTTATTTATTTATTTTCTCTTAAGAAAGGTGCCTGCCCTGCAGTTTCAGGCAGCCTGATTTACCCAGAGTAGTTCTCAGCAGGACAAATGGATGGGGAAGAGATGTTGGGATGGTTGAAGATCTGGAATAAAACGTTAAGATGAAGGCTGGGAAAGAATCAGTGCACCACAGAGAAGTTTTAGTGGCGCCTTCTTTTCTTCTTTGTTCACTGCACCCAACGTGTGGCAGAGCTGTTTGGGGGTCACTGTGTCACCACAGCTCCACAGCCCCGGTCCCACAGGGGCTGAGGCAGCCTGGATCTGGGCTGTGGGTCCTACACGGCGGCACCCACCGTGCTGGAGCCCCCGAGGGGCTCCCCTGAAGGAATCTCCCCACTGGGACCCCCGTTCGCGAGTGACTCTGAACCTCCGCATCACCTGGGGGGCCGAGGCAGCGCCCCCAGACCCGCTCCACACAGCGAGCCCGACCGAGGGAGCCGAGAGACGCCCAGACCTGCCGGGAGAAGGTTTTGGGGCGCAGGAAGGGGGCACCAGCAGGGATCGGGGGGGTCACGCAGGGCCGGGGGGAGCGCACCGGGGAAAGTGCTGCGGGACACAGCGGCACGGGGGGAGGAGGGGTCGGGAATGAGGGGAAATAGGTGGGAACAGGAAAAAG
>VZRX01010011.1:696-14820 GCA_013398075.1 Notiomystis cincta
CGAAGCGGGCAGGACGGCCGGGGCCGCGGCGTAACGAGTTAACCTCGGCCCTCAGAAGCAGAATGGGGCCCCGCACGCTGCGCTGCCTCTCGCCCTGCGAGGCTCCCCGAAGCCCTTGGCCGCACCTCTTAGGTGCTGCTGTGTGTCTGGTGCGGTGAGGAACGTGACAAACTCCCATTTAACCGCCCTCGCGATGGGGAAGGCAAACCCAGGTGTGCCAGGCGCTGCGGGAGCACTGGCTGCTCCTGGCCAAGGAGATCTTCCTCCTGCAGGTGCTGGCCGCAGGCTGGTGTGTGGGACCCAGAGCGACATGCAGCATCCGTCGTGGCTGCTAGGGCTGCAGGTGGAAACAGATAAATAGGGCAGAGTATGAGAAGCACGCCAGTGTTAAAGCCTTGGCACACCGGGACACGTTTGTGTGGATGCGATGCTCTCTTCCTTCAGAGATGGCTGGGCCGTGCTCTGATTTCTCTTCACGGGAATGAGGAGCTCTTTGCAGTTATTCCTGTGCTCCCTCCCATTGGGTGAAGCAGCACCTGTATCCCACATGCTGGAGATGAGGTCCAGCCCAGCCAGTCTGGCGGGGAGGGGAGGGGAGGGGAGCGCGGGGGTCTGGTGTGAGCGCTGGAGCAGTGTGACTGCGCAGTTGTGACACGCCTGTCGCCCCGCAGAGAAGAGTAAGCTGACGGTAGATGCGGTGAAGCTGCACAATGAGCTGCAGTCGGGCTCCCTGCGACTGGAGCGGGCGGGGGACAGCGCTCAGGGCCCTGTGGAGGGGCACAGCGCTGAGGAGGCGGCCACAGAGAAGTCCTCTGGCACCTTCCTGAGCGGGCTGAGCGACTGCACCAACATCACCTTCAGCAAGGTGCAGCGCTTCTGGGAATCCAGCTCTGCTGCTCACAAAGAGGTATGGCAGGAGCAGGCTGGGGCAGGGGTGTCTGCCGGGCTGTGGGCTCAGAGAGGCTCTGCTGCTGTTCGCAGGTCTGTGCCGTGCTGGCGGCTGTGACAGAGGTGATCCGCTCGCGGGGCGGCACGGAGAGCGAGACAGAGTACTTCGCTGCGCTGGTGAGTGCTGCTTGCTGGGAGAGGCGTGAGGGGAGCTGCTGGCAGCAGGGGTGGGCTCTCAGGGAGGTAGAGGAAGGTGCTGTGCTTGTAGCCAAGGCCCGGAGTGTCTTTGTTCAGCAGAGATGCTGTCGGGCTGCTCCTGGTTTCTCTCCCCCCTCTCCAGGGGCTGGGGAAGGGCTGGCCTGGTGTGAACCCCTGCCCCCCATCACGTACCCATCTTGTGTTCCCAGATGACCACGCTGGAGGCAGTGGAGTCCCCCGAGTCGCTGTCTGCTGTCGCCTACCTGCTTAACCTTGTCCTAAAGCGGTGAGTGGTTGGCAGAGAAGCAAGGAGAGCTTCCAGACCCCATAATGGAAAAGGGATTGATACTGTCCGTCCTGCCTCCCTCCCCAGGCTGTGGAAGAGACCCAGCTGCAGTGAGCTGGTGATGCAGTCTTTGTGGCTGCCACCAGCTGTCCACTCCTCACCCCACTGATATGTCCTCTTCTCCTGCCAGAGTCCCAAGCCCTGTTCTTATTAAAAAGTTCTCAGATGCCTCAAAAGCCTTCATGAACATCGTGTCCTCGCAGGCTTGCAGCAGCTCTACCTCTGCTCTGCGATGGGTGAGTAGCCAAGAGGCAGCCAGCCATGTCAGCTCTGCCTGGGGTCTGCTGAGTGGTAATGTCAAGGCTGCTGCTGTAGAGTGGTGCTGAGTGCTCAGCCTGAGGCTCTTGCAGTGTAAGGGAGATGTGTCTGTGGGGTGATGCTAATGCCTCTGCTGCTCCCTTGTCTTAGGTCCTCTCTTGCCTGGCCACACTGCTACGGAAGCAAGACTTGGCAGCCTGGAGCTACCCTGTCACCCTGCAGGTCTATCATGGCTTGCTGAGCTTTTGTGTTCATACCAAGCCCAAGGTGAGAGCCCAGTGCTTGTGGCAGGAGATGGCTGTACCCCTGGGTCTGTAGTTTTTACTCACTTGGGTTCTTCTCCCCCAGGTGCGGAAAGCAGCGCAGTACGGCGTGTGCTCTGTGCTGAGGGGCAGCGAGTTCATGTTTGGTGATGCAGCCCCTGAGCATCACCCTGCAGCACCCTCCACCGCCAAGTTCTGTGTGCAGGAGATTGAAAAAGCTGGAGGTGTGGGGCACTGGAGCATGGGGACTATAGCTGAGGGTGGGGCACTTTGCCACTGTGGGAGAATAAGAACTTGGAGGCAAGAGGGGAGGTTGCAGCACACTGGATTGCTTGGGAGGGTGTGAGATATCTTTGGAGCACCTATGGTGTTGTGAAGCCTCCTCAGCCATTCCGTTGCTTTCCTGTTCCCAGAAGTCAGGGCAGTGTTCACCCTGGTTCTGTAGCTCAGCCCTGCTGTCACGGGGGCTTTGCCTTGGGCAGGGCTTTGCCATGGTATGACTCAGGCTTTGAGGTTGCTCTGCTCCTGTAGGTGCCAAGGAGGCCACCACCACTCTGCACATCCTTGCCCTGCTGCGGGACGTGCTGCCCTGCTTCCCTGCAGCTGTGGTGAAGACCTGCTGTGAGACCTTGCTCCGAGTCATGACCCTCAGCCACGTGGTGAGTGTTCTGCTCCAGGGGTGACAAGGGCAGACCCTTTCCCTATGGGCTGCTCTCTGAAAGGGATCAAACTCTCTCAGCTGCCAACTGGGAGCCTGGAAATGCAGGATTTAAATGGAGAGGAGGCCAGGACAGCTTGTTGGCCTGACTGCTGTGGAAGGAGTCTTTGCAGATGGGGCACAGTTGCAGCAGTGCTGGGTTTTCCAGGGCAGAGCCAGCTTTGGGGTAAGGGGACAGCGGGTTCAGAGTCCCCTCTCCTGACACCATGTCCTTTGCAGCTGGTGACAGCGTGTGCCATGCAAGCCTTCCACAGCCTCTTCAGTGCCCAGACCAGCGTGGCCTGCCTGCCAGCTGAGCTCAATGCCCAGATCATCACTGTGAGTGCGGGGGACCAGTGTGGGGAGGGACAGAGCTGGCACTTGCACAGCACCCACCCACCTACCCAACCTTCTGCTTCTGCAGGCTCTCTACGACTACGTGCCCAGCACGAGTGACCTGCAGCCACTGCTCACCTGGCTGTCCACCATGGAGCGGGCACACATCAACCTGGGCAGGTGCGGATGGGGGCCACAGCTGGGCAAGGGGAGAGGCAACTGCTTGGTCTCTAATCTGGCCTTTCTTTCCTCTCCAGGCTGCAGAAGGATCTGTGCTGGGCTCACCTGCCCCGGCTCTTCTCTGCTGCCATGAACTGCTTCCTCTCCCCACACTCCCAGGTGGTGTCAGCAGCAGCGCACACCCTGGAGGTACCTCACCTGGACACCTCTCCCTGCTTGGGTGCCCTGGGCCTTGTGGGCTCTGCCATGTGGCTTGGGGTTTGCCAGGGAGTAGTGTGCCTTTCTGTGCCTGCGAGGCTGGGGGTTCTGTGGTCCAACAGCTGTCCCATTTTTCCTGTTTGCCCTTGTAGACCCTCCTGAGCGAGTGCATTGCTCCCCACATGGAGGACATGGGCACTGTGTCCGCATCTGCCCCAGCCCCTGCTGCCTACCTGTGCAAGATGTTCAGGTGAGGAGCAGTGATGTGGGAGGGGCTGGCCCCACAGGTCTGGCTAAACTCTGCCCAGCCTCTGCCCAGTCCTCAATGGGGTCTGGCAGGCCTGGTGGGCACCCTGAATACTGTCGGTGTGACCGTGTCCTTTCTCCTCCCCAGATCAGTGGAGGAAGGGCTGACATACCGTTTCCATGCAGCGTGGGATGAAGTGCTGCGAGTGTTGGAGGTCTTCTTCGAGACATGTGGCAAGCAGTGCCATCCCATCATGAGGAAGGTGAGCCAGGCTGGAGGGCACAGACTCATCCCTAGAGGCAAGAGGGGTGGCTGGGCTGCTGTCTGGGCTGTGCTGCCCTCTCCAGCTCAGCAGCAGGGCCATGCTGTTTGCTGTGCTCTGTTGTCCGTGTGTGGCCAGAGCATGCACAGCTCTGGGACACTCGGCACAGGGACATGCAGGGCAGCTGGCATCCCTGAGTGGGCACAGTGATAGGTGCCAGATCTGCCCACATGGCTCTTCTGTGACTGTCCTGCCCTGTCCCCACAGTGTCTCCAGTCCTTGTGTGACCTGCGTCTCTCCCCACACTTTCCCTACACTGCTGAAGTGGACCAGGCAGTGGGGGCTGCTGTGAGCACCATGGGTCCCGAGGTGCTGCTGGAAGCTGTGCCCCTGCAGATCGATGGCAAGGAGTGAGTACAGTCATGCAGTAGCAGCTTTGCAGCTGTTATGTTCCTGTTCAGTTCCCATGCAGTGCTGCAGGTATGGCTACTAAGCCTGCCAGCTTTGGGGCTGAGTGAAAGTGCCCTGTGCCTAGGGGCTGATGCTGGCAGTGCCCCACACCCTGCTGACCCATGCCTTTCCTCCCAGGGAGACGCTGGATTTCCCCCGCAGCTGGCTCCTGCCGGTGCTGCGGGACAATGTGCAGGGTGCGCGGCTTGGCTTCTTCACCAGTTACTTCTTACCTTTAGCAGCTGCCCTGAAAAGCAGAGGTGAGGAGAGCAGCATGTTGGGGGTCTCAGCAGTCCAGGGTGTTCTGTGGGATGGGGCAGAGCAAGGCCTTGCAATGTCTTCTGCTCCACTCATCTCCTCTTTCTCTTCTGCAGCCCTGGAGTTCACCCAGTCTGGGAAGAGTGTGGAGGCCAAGATCTACGACACGCTGCAGTGGCAGGTAACAACCAGTGCCTGGGAGCCCTGCCATAGTGTACCCCTGGCACCAGGCTGGGGTGCTGTGACTTGGGCAAAGACTGTGGCCTTCCACCTTTTCCTTTGCCTTCCAGGTCTGGACTCTGCTGCCTGGCTTCTGCACCCATCCCACAGATGTGCTGGGGGCCTTCAAGGGGCTGGCCCGCACCCTGGGCATGGCCATCAGCGAGCGCCCAGATCTGCGGCCCACTGTGTGCCAGGCCTTGCGCACCCTCATCCACAAAGGCTGCGAGACAGGTTCGGGGGGAAACAGATCCTCGTGGTGGGTTCCTGTTGCCTGTGGGAAGGGAAATGCTGATCTGTAGCCCCCTGTCATCCTTTCCCTAGATGCAGAGCGGTCAGAAGTGGGTCGCTTTGCCAAAAATTTCCTGCCCATCCTGTTCAACGTGTATAGCCAACCTGAGGAGGATGGGAGCACAAGTGCTCAGCGCCGCTCTGTGCTGGACACTGTCCGTGCTTACCTGACCATCACAGATACTCAGGTGAGGGGCCTGTGGGCCACTGAGGCAAGCTGTCCTGGCTCGGGCCAGCATCTCCCAGCCAGACCCAGTCTGAAGGGGCTTTGGTACATGCCTTACTGAAGAGGACAGGAAGAAAGGCTCTGGCCAGAGAGAAGCCCTTCATGCCTTCATGAGCAAGGAGACCTTTCTGGCCCACGGTCTGGGATTTCCCAATCTTGCAGTCACATCTGGCCCATCATGCACACAAGCTCTTTGTGAATTTGTCCAGGTCGTTTTGGACTCATGGTGCTTCTGGTCTCCACAATGTCCTGTGGCAAGTTGTTTGCCATGTGGATTGCAAGCTCTTGTAAAAGCACTCCCTTCAATCAGTTCTGATCCCGCTCTCTGTGCCTGCCCTGCAGATGGTGTGCGGATTCCTGGAGAAAGCCAGTGCGAAGCTGACCAGTCCTGAGAGTTCCGAGTTTGCCAGGTAACACTTGGGAGCTGGTGCTAATGGGTAAAACTCCTGCCATGGTCCTGGTGAGCATCGCTAGGGCATTGTCCTGCATGGGTTTTGCCACTGTTGTGCACCTGATGTCACTCGCAACTGGTGTCCCAGATCGGTCGGGCAGTGGTAGTGATGCCACAGTTAACAGCTGCAGCTGTGTGTCCTCCTCTGCTGCAGACTCTCTATGCTGGACCTGATAGTGGCAATGGCACCCTATGCTGATGAGCAGTCCCTGGACTCCCTGTACCGTACCATCCAGCCTTCCCTCCAGGTGAGTTGGTCCTCAGTCCTGACAGGTGCAGGGGCTGCAGTGGGGCACCTTCTGCTTGCTGCTAGCTTGGAGCCACACTGGGGGCTAAGCAGCTGCCATAGGGGATAGGTGTCTGCTGGATGGTGTGGGATGCTGGTGTCCCTTTAGACACCGTGGTGAGGGCCTTGTCAGTGGGAACATGTTGGCTGTCCTTGCAGAGCAAAGAGCACAGCATGCAAAAGAAGGCGTATCGTGTGCTGGAGGAGGTGTGTGCCGCTCCCCACGCTCCCTGCCAGGCCTTCGTCCGCTCCCACCTCCAGGACCTGCAGACAGCGCTGCTGGACTCGCTCAAGAGTGCAGCATCCCCAGCCAAGAGGGTGAGAGCAAGGGCTGTGGTGGTGGTGATCAGCCACTGCTGGGAGGGAAGGGATGGGGTGGGTGGCAGAGGTAACCAGGTGTGTGTCCCTGGGTGTTCCAGTGCTGGTCTCTTTCTTTCCCCAGCCTCGGCTAAAATGCCTGTTCCACATAGTGAAGCAGCTATCTGCAGAGCACGAGCCTTTTGTCACTGCCCTGGTCCCAGAGGTGAGCATGGTCCCTGGGAGAAACTGGCTGTTTCTGGCTGTGGTTGTGGCAGCAGTGGTGACCTGCCTGTGTTCTTCCAGGTCATCCTGTGTACCAAGGAGGTGTCGGTGGGTGCCCGCAAGAACGCCTTCATGCTGCTTGTGGAGATGGGACATGCTTTCATCCGCTTTGGACCCACCCCTGAAGGTGAGCTGTTCTACTTGCTCAGTCCTACAGCCAGTCTGGCCCTAGGTAGATTAGACCCATGCCCAGCGTCCTGCTGAAATTGTCCAGGGATGCTGCTGGACACAGAGCAAGTAGGGGCCTGAGTCATCCCCCTCTTGCAGAGGCTATGCAGCGGTTCCTGCTGCTGATCTACGTGGGACTCACTGGCTCAGTCACCATGATCAGCTGCACTGTGCTGGCACTGACCCGCCTGTTCTTCGAGTTCAAAGGTGAGCAGGAGCATGAGGGCTGGGGAGACGAAGCAGAGCACTTTGGCAAAGGTGGGTGTTAGGAGGAAGCCCTCTGTGGCTGAATCCCACCATGGTTGCAGATCACCTGGAGTTCAGTGTGGTAGAGCAGCTCCTGCAGAACATCTGTCTGTTGCTGGCCTCTCGCACACGGGATGTGGTCAAGGCAGCCCTGGGATTCCTGAAGGTCACGCTGCTCCTGGTGGACACCAAGCTCCTGGCCAAGCATGTCCAGACAATGGTGAGATCGTGCATGGGGTGCCTCAAGGGGGGTGGTGGGGTAGAGCTGCAGCTGCCTTGTGCAGCCAGGAGCATCTCCAGCTGCACTCTGCCTAGGAGTCAAGGAAACAACCTTGATCTCAGTGGCTGAGATGGCAGCAAGGAGGCCTCTCTCCTGAATCCTGGCATGCCAGAAAAGCGCCATGAACCAGAACTGCCAAGCATGGAGACCTCCCCATGGCCCTACCTGGGGTAGGCATGGAGAGATGGCAGCAGGGTGAACAAGGTGGCCATGCAGACAAAGGTTGGGAGACTGGGTCCCCAAGGCAAGAGTGCTTTGGTCTTGAGGGTCTCTGTCCTGACAGCTGGAGGCTGTGGGGAACCTTTCAGATGACATGAGACGCCACTTCCGTATGAAGCTGCGAAACCTCTTCATCAAGTTCATCCGCAAATTCGGGTAAGCCAGGGTCTCCTGGGGTGGTGAGGGAGCTCTCTGGGAAGCAGTGAGGGAGATTGTGGGTGCTGACTGCTCTCTGTGTGTTTCTTCAGCTTTGAGCTGGTGAAGGGGCTGCTGCCAGCCGAGTACCACAAGGTGCTGGTGAACATCCGCAAGGCAGAATCCCGGAGCCGCAAGCAGCGTGCCCTGAAGCAGGCAGCTGCAGATACGGATGAGGAAGAGGCACCACCACCACAGCCCAGAGGAGACAGGTGAAGATGGGCTCAGGGTGAAGAAGGAGCAGCCCCCACAGGGGGCTTGGCACTGGATCTGCTCAGCTGGTGCTTCTGGAGACGCTGGAGACATCTCCAGGGCTGCTCTGCATTGTAAGACAGGCTGCACCCCTTCGCTTATTTAATTTTCCATCATCCTTTCCACCTTTTGACCAGTATGGAGGAGATCCTGGCTGACTCAGAGGATGAAGAGGAGGAAGAGGAGGAACGGCAACGGGGCAAGGAGTGGAGGAAGCAAGCACGGCAGAAAGGCCAGGCGTGGCTGAAGGAAGGGGAAGATGATGAGCCCCTCAACTTCTTGGACCCCAATGTGTCCCAGCGGGTGCTGGGTAAGGAGTGGAGCTTCATATGGGGCTGGAGTGGGATGGATGGGGCAGGGGCTGTTGCAATGCACAGGGGCCTTGGGGGTACAGCTGCCCCCGGAATTGGATCCTTCTTAAGGCCCCGACCCATTTCTCTGTGAGCAGCCACCAAGCCAGGCCCCAAGCGGTCCAGAGGAGTAAGCCATGATTTCCAAATGTCTGAGGACGGTCGCCTGATCATCCATGAAGAGGAAGAGGAGGTGGATGAGGAAGCCAGAGGTACTGCCTGGGGTGACAGGGGCCACTCTAGACTTGCTCTGGGTCTCTGAATGGTTTTCATCCTGCCACCTGCGTGTGGGATCTTGGAGGCATGTGGGTGGAAGTGGCAGGAATTGGTATGGCCTTGTGTCACACCCAGTTGCTCCCTTTTGGACCTCTGCCCAGGGGAAGGAGTCACCTACATCATCAGGAGGGTGCTGGTTCAGCAGGGGCACCTTGCTACTGCAACCCTGTTTAGGGGCTGGCACATTACCAGGGCTCTCCCTCATCACTCACTGACTTTCTTGTCCTGTACCTTAGGAGCAGACGAGGAGATGGCAGATGTGCTGCAAGATGTGGGACTCCACAGTGTGAGTATGGGGCTCGTGGTCCTGAGGAGATGCTGTGGGAGAACTCATCCTTGCCAAACCACTGCCTGTGCCATGGCAGCTGCAGCTCTGCCCAAGAGGCCAGTGGGGACACCAGGCAATTGCCAGCTGCTTGGAGGGGTGCAGGAAGTTGTCTGGGATAGGGATGTGCTGTCTGGAAAGTCTCTGGGTGCCCATATCAGGAAGCAGGAGGTTGGGGGTCAATGGGAGGGCAGAACTGTAAGGACAAGCCTGCTGCCTTTTTCTGCAGAAGAAAAGTCAGAAGCGTCGGTTCAGAGAGGACCCAGACGATGAGGAAGCTGAGGCTGGAACCTATTCTCAGTACAGAGGTAAGTCCTCTGCCTGTGCCCAGTCTGAGGCTCCCCAGAGGGCCAGAACCATGTGCCCATCATGCTGTGCTGCTGCAGCACAGCTGGAGCAATGATCACAGGATCACAGACCGGCTCAGACTGGAAGGGATCAGTGTGTCATCTGGTCCAGCCTCCCTGCTCAAACAGTGTTATCCCAGAGCACGTGGCACACGATTGCAAGCAGATGGTTCCTGAATATCTCCATTGTGGGAGACTAGAATGCCTCTCTAGGCAGTCTGTTCCAGTGCACAGTCACCCACACAGCAAAGAAATTCTTCTTATGTTCAGGTGGAATTTTCTGTGCATCAGTTTCTGCCATTGCCTCTTGTCCTATTGCCCAACAGCACCGAGCAGAGCCTGGTGCCATCCTCTTGACACCTTCCCTTCACATACTTACAGACATTGATGAGGTCCCCTTTTAGGCACCTCTTTTCTGGGCTGAACAGGCCCAGCTCTCAGCCCTTCCTCATAAGAGAGATGCTCCAGTTCCTTAATCATTCACTGGACCAGCTCCATGAGTTCCATGTCTCTCGTGTACTGAGGAGCCCAGAACGGGACACAGCGTTCCAGGTGCATCCTCACTAGGGCTGACTTACAGGAGCAGGATTCCTTTCCTTTGACCTGCTGGCAGTGCTCTTCCTAATGCACCCCAGGACACCATTAGCCTTCTTGGCCACGAGGGCACTGCTGGCTCATGAACAGCTTGTTGTCCACCAGCTTGGCCCCCAGTCTGAACTGGTGCCTGGGGTTATTCCTCCCCAGGTGCATTTGCCTTCATTAATTTCAGACAGTTCTCTATACATCTCTCCAGAGATTTTACCTGTGGGAAATGGTCACCCCTCTGCTGTCCTGACACTCAAGAGCTGGAGAGATAAACAGGAACAGCTTGCACAGCCTAGACCTGAGCAGGCCTAAGACCCCTTTCCAACACACATTCTCTTTTCCAGCTGGAGGCTCTGGGATCCATAGGCAGCTGAATAAGGAGCCAGCCTTCGGTGCAGAGTATCGATCTAAGGTGAGGGACTCATGGGGTTGCAGGGTTTGGGTGGGGGGATGCTTGGGGGATGCTGTGGCAGGAAGCACCATTTGTATTGGGAGTCTGGTCCAGTAGCAAAGTTCCTATCCTGTCCTTGCCATGGACGGTTCCTGCTCACTGCTCAAAGCAGGTGTCTTTAGCATCAGGTTGGTGGGAAATCAGCTCCCAGAGCAGTGTGCTCAGCTGGCACCCCACTGCAACACAGTCTTTGAGTTAGCCAGGGTGCAGGGTTGCACTGGAATGGGATGCACGTGTCCTGGTGCTGCATCTTCTCCCCTGTTGCTGTCTCCCACAGAAAGGTAAAGGTGATGTGAAGAAGAAGGGCCAACTCGACCCCTATGCCTACATCCCCCTGAACAGAGCTAAACTCAACAGAAGGTGAGGCTAAACTGAAAGGGCACAGGGGTGGAAATGGGTTTGATCCTGCTTTTTGTTAGGGTTTTTTGGTGGGTCTGGGAGCTCCCTGTCATCTGCTGTGCCACTCCTTGTGGAGTCTGGAGCAGCATCCCCATGCATTAGGTGTGCCCAGTGCCTGCACCAACCCAGCTTTCTGCTCCTTGCTCCGTCCAGGAAGCGGGCAAAAATGCAGGGCCAGTTCAAAGGCCTGATGAAGGGAGCCCAGCGCGGGGCCAGGTCTGGCCGCAGGAACCGTCTGAAGTCCCAGCGCTCCTGAGGAGACTCAGGTGCTCGACCTGCCCCTACCCAAGGACACAACATCCTGAGTGCAACAGCTGGGGGCCCTCTTGAAGGTGACCTCCGTTTGTTTGAGACTCCCTGGGAAGCCACTTTGATGTATTTTGGACTGATGGCCCTTCTGCGCCTGGACAGAAGATGAGAAAGATGCCGAGTTACCTGTTACAGGCATGGGTGTGCGTGTGTGAGAGCAAGTAATATGTAAAGAATCCTCTATATTGATAAATACCCTCTGTTCTTACCCAGCCCAGATTCCTCCTCTCCTTCCCTTCAGATGTTGCATAACTGTGCTGTGCCTTCTGCCCATGTGCAGCGGGTCCTTCTGCTGCTGCAGGGCTGCATCCTGCAGGGCTGCGTCCCGTAGGGCTCACACCAGCATCAGCCTGGACCTGGAGCCAGAGCTCTCTCCTCCCACACTGGGCTTGCCTGGAGGCTCCCAGGAGCAGCACTGTGGTACAGAGCAGTGGGGCACATGTGCAGTAGGGCTGAGGCGTGGAGCTGGCTATAGAACAAAGCCAGAGAAGATGAAGTCCTTGCAAGCAGCTTTCTTTAACAATCTCCTTCTTGGCAGGCTCTTCTGCCCAAAACCGTGGCCAGGGAATCTGTGCCATGCAGAAAGTGTCTGCCATTTGGCCACTGGACTCTTTAGCCATATCCATTTGGACACTTTTCTCATGTCAGCCAAGCCTGATGGTGGGGCAGGAACAGTTTGCTACAAATTTCTTCAAACTGGCTGGAAAACTGCTACAGCCAACCTCTGTACCTTGCCATTTCTCTTACCTTTGAGAGCTGAGAGAAGCCCTTTGCTCTGACCGCTTTCTGCCAGCTAGACCTGAGCAGCACAAGTAATCCTGCACCTTTTTAGCTGCTCAGCCCTGTCACATGGTTCTGAGCATCAGGTTTTGCCCAGCTACTTCTATGCTGAGCCCAAAAGATGTGGCCAAAGTGTGCTGAAGAGAGCAGGGCTGAGGGTAGTGGCTACAGGTCCCATTGCTTGCAGTGCAAAGAACCCCTGTTGGTGAATGTAGCTGGCTTTCCCTTCCTCTTCCATATTAAAAAGCTTTCATCCCTTTGTAATTTCCTATTGTGGCAGCTTACATGCTGGAATTGCAACCCTTCTCAGCTCTCTAATAAGCTAAAGGGATTGTGCTTGTTCAGCCTCTTACTGCAGGCTTCTTTCTGGAGGCTGCAAATCCAGTTTTGTGGCTTTCTTATGTGCTTGGAATTATTTTTTTTCCAAGATCTTTTTAAAAGCCTGGGATGGAGGAGGAGCTCTTGTACTGATACTGGTCTGCTCCTGCCTTGCCAGGAATGCTGTTCCCTTTGTGCTTCCCCACCCAGGGCTCTCAGTGGGACTCCTGAGCCCCAGGACCATGTTGTGCTGCTGCTCATCCTGCCAGAAGGGAGCTCAGGGCCTGGGACAGGCTTCTCCAGCAGCACCTCGTGACCAGGAGCTACACCCATCTTCCTCCCCTGAGAGCAGGGCAGGGGCAGACAGGCAGCAGTCACCTTCTGAGACACCAACAGCTGTAACCTGTGGCTCTAGGCCCAGCAGAGCTATCTGTCTTCCTGCTTTCCTTTCTCTCCTTGGAGACAGGGCCTGGAGAAGGCTGTAGCTAATTTATTTGGGAGCTCTAGCTCACTCACTCTCTTGTTCTTCATTTGCATGTTGTTGCTTAAATTAGTGCATGCCTGCATGGAACAGAAGAGTTTTATTAGCACAGAGGATGGTGTTCACCCGAGCCGGTGTCCAGAGAACAGATTCTACTGCAACAACATCTTGTTAATCAGCTAATTAATCATGTAATGCAATGGGAACCTCAGTGAGGAGATGCCATCCTGCCTGAGAAGGCTGGCTGCGAGTCAAGCCTGCTCCCCACCACCAGCTGCCCCTGACAGCGAGCAGAGCTGTGTCTTGGGGGCCCTCAGGAGCCTGACCACAGCTCTCTGATGTGGGGACAGGCTGAGGGTGGTGTGGGCCTGCCTCCTGCAGCTCCCTGCCACAGCTGTTTTGCAGTTACCCATGGAGAGGCACAAGCTGGGGCCCTGGACACATGCTTGATTTGCTGCTGAAGCTGGGAGATGGCTTGAAGGCTGTTTCTTCACCCAGCAGCCTCTTAAACCCTGAGGGTTTAGCCCCAGTTGCACATGACATGTCACAAAGGGCTCTTAACCCTTGCAGACAGCAGCTTGAGGAGAGGCTGACAGGACTAACAGGTCGCCCCCAGTGCTTGCTGGGTGTCCCCTGGACTGGCTGGGACAGTTGCAAATGCCCACCCTGATTCTTAAAGCTTAAAAGCAGGGACAGATGTGCCCTATGGGGCTGTGCCCACCCAATATCCATATGGACCACCACATCCTCCAAGCACACTGTAGCACCTTTCAGGGTTCCCGTTCAGAGCTGGGATTCCTCACACACGTGGTGCAGGGATGGGGAAACCCTCCTGGGGACAGCAGTGTAAGAAGAGCTTTGGTGTTTAAGATGAAATGATTGGCAGCAAGATAATTAAGTGTGGAGTTTTAAAATGCCAAGGGACCACTCCAGCTGAAATCGAGTCAATTAAAAAAATATTACATTAATTCCTAGTCCCCTCAGCACTCCAACCTAGAGTTTCGATTGTCTCTAAGTTGTCTGTCTTTCTATAGTTGCTACATGAGCACTGTGGGTGCAGCAAGTGTGCAGGGCCACAGGGACCCTGGCTGTGGGCACTGCAGGTGCTTTCACCCACAGAGGGGAAAAAAAGGCACTAAAACTGCTCTTCCAGTTCTCTGTTTGTCCTTGATGGAGAGCAGCGATAAGAAATACTCCAGCCGAGCTGGGAATTGCAGTTTGTGGTGTAACTCGTTCTCCTCGGGGCCTTTGGTGGGCCCCTGCGGGCCCGGGCCCGTCAGCCGCGGTGCGAGTTTCGGAGCAATGGGCCGCGCTCGGCCTCACAGGCGCCTACAACTCCCAGCGTGCCGCGCGCCGCACGCCCGGCCGTTCCCCCGCGCTCGCCCCCTCGTGCGCGCGGATCTGCCGTTGCCCGTTCGAACCGGCCAATAGCGACAGGGCGGTGCCGGCCGCAGCCAATGGCGTCGCGCAGCGCGGGCGGGGCGGGGCCGAAGGGGTGGCGCGGCGG
>VZRX01010011.1:14887-48429 GCA_013398075.1 Notiomystis cincta
GCGCCGAGCCCGCCGTGCCGCTGTTCCCGGTGCCGCCGCTGCGGGGGCCGCGCCGGGCTGGGTCGCTCCCCCTGCAGCCGCAGAGCGGGCGCCGGGCGCTTGGCAGTTGCGGGGTTTGGTTGGGTGAGGGCACTCTACGGACTCGCTTCGCATCCTGCCCTCCTCCTGCTGCGCTTTGTCCGCTCTGCGCGCCCTGTTCTGGCTTTCCAAACACACGAGCCGTGTCAGCTTCACGTAATTCCCCTTTAGCACGTCCTTCTGTAGGCGTCACCATTCTGTTACTGCCGCAATAAAGCAGCGAGGGCTGCGTGAGCACCTCGCTAGGACAGTGTTGTCGGGTGGCTGCTGAAAGGCTGCAGTATCTCTTTTTTTAGCTGCAAACTGAGTATCCTTTGAATGGTAATTCTTGTGGATAAATAAATACAGTTGAGGGCCGATGCCTCATACTCAGCCTGATTCACAGTGGTGCCATCCTGTTCCCTGCTGAGTGGGACCCATCCCGATGGCACTTGCTCTGCTTATCTGGGGGTACTGCCCTGGAAAGAGGGATGAAGAGATGGTGCTCATTGCAGTGTATTTGGGCAGGGAGTGCCTAAAATGCTGGACCTGGTAAAGGGATGAATATGCTAACTGCAGCTGATACTTAAAATGCCCTTTTGGATAAAGCATTTTTAACATGGCCTGAATCAGCCTAAATTTCTAGATTTATTTTTTTTATGATGGCAGCTGTCCTTAGGATGTGTTCCCCCACTCTTTATCCCCTCTGCAAGCGATTATGTTAATGCAGAGCCTGAAGTCCAAGTTTTCCTCCAGCACTGCCTGTCACCCACAGGTAGCGCTAGAAAATCGATCTCTTGCTTTGCTGGTCTGTCAGCACACAGACCACAAAGCTTGCTTTTTCTGTGCTTTTTGCCCCTGTTTCCTCTCATCTGGAGAGAAGTGCAAGTTAGCTAGTAAAGCTTGCATGCTGTGTGTGTGGTATTATAGCATGCTGACTTAAAGACTGGAATTAAAAGCTGATTGTCCTAAACTCCTTACCAAATGTTACTGAACACAACAAAAGATGATTTGTGTGGGTCTCTCTCTTCTGTTTGTGGTCTCTCTAACCTCTGCCTGGTTCTTCATAACTGAGAATGAAGATTGCAGTGTGCCACAGTGCTCAATTTCAAAAGAGAAACATTTCTCTGTTTAATTAATGCATTTAATGTGCAACTCAAGCAGTGCCTAAATGCTTTACCAGGCACTCATGTTGGCCATTTGATATGGCAAGGGTGGGATGAGTGGAAGGGAAAAAGCAATGAGTCAGGAAGAAGCTGGAAAAAGCCATAAAGTATCTTGCTAAAATGGCTTGATAGAGTGGCACTGCACAACTGGACATCAAGAGCTCACATTGTAAACAGGTTATGAAAGGAGACACAGTTGCCATCTGTGTTTTACTGAAAATAGGAAAATGTTCACTGTAAACATGACTTAATGGCAAAAAATCAAAGTGACTTGCTGAGGGTCAGGCAGAAAAAATGGTTGATTTCAGAGTTAAAGCCAAGTCTGAACACATGGCTACTTTTCTCTGAAGATAGCATGGGAGCTGGGGACAATCTTATTCAAACATTCCCTTTTCCACAGCCCTCATGAGAATCTTTGTGATCTCATGATCTTTTAGACTTGTGTTTGACCCCATAGTCAGCCCAAGTCCTGTGAGGTACACATTTGAACCAAACTCAAGGCCGTGTTGTATTTGCAGTATTTTTGTATGTTTGCATGTAACACCCTGTCCTGTTCCCACCCAGAGTGGGATGGGCTTTGACAAGAGGATCCTTGTTCTGCTACACTTCAGTTTATTGTCTGTTTGTGCGAGGGGGGAGCCTTGCTTCCCACATAGCCCAAAGCAGCGTCTGGGTCTCCTTGCCAGCCCGGGCATTGCCTTGTTGCTGTGTGCACATTTACATGCCTAGGAAAATGCCACAGAGCTTCATTATCACTCCTTTAAAGGTACCTGGGCACCCAGTTCAGTCTGAAACTGAAGCACTGAGAGCTGGACACTGCTGGGAAATCACATGCCTTGTCCTAAAGGTCAAAAGTCCTCAGTGTGTGTTGGTTTAATAAGTGACGTGAACAGATGGGAAGGAGACAGAGCAGCGTGGAAATGTTGGCTGATGTCAAATGGTTGCACTGAAGTCAAGTCCATCTTGGAAATCTGTCTCTCTGTATGCTGGTTTGAGATCCTGGTCACAGCTGAGGCTTTATGTGTTTTGGACTTAGCTCTTTCTGTAGGATCTCATATGCTTTTGCCCCTTAGCTGGAGGCAGGAGCATGGAGCTGAGGCCCCTTTCCTTGCCCTGCACTCTGCTGGGTGCAGGCACAGCCCTGTGTGCTGCTGCTGAGCAGGCTGTTACCAAACCTGCATTGGGATCATAGTGGACTGACACCATGGGTTCCTGTGTTCCCAGGGATCTTGGAGTCAGCATGGACAGAGAAATGGGAGGAAATGTGGCTGCTTGGTGGGATAAATAGGCTGATGTTTTTCAAAGCTTCACAGGTCTGGTGTGTCCCTGGCCTCTCATCCTGATAATGTATTATACTTACTGTGGTATCTGACAGGAGCATTGGGCCCTTTGCTCCAGAGTGCAAAACCCTCATTCCTTGTCTCCTGGCCTTTCTCACCTCTACACTAGGTAATTGCAATTAAGCTATCTAGAGTTTCC
Organism: Notiomystis cincta; assembly: GCA_013398075.1. NCBI lineage: Eukaryota > Metazoa > Chordata > Aves > Passeriformes > Notiomystidae > Notiomystis > Notiomystis cincta. The sequence goes on from VZRX01010011.1 coordinate 17,590, forward strand.
TCATAAATTTTATTTTCAGAAACTGTAGATAGCAGGGAATGTGATAAGCTGCTTAATAATTGCCTGCCAGCTGGCTTACAAGAACTTTTAATGTGTTTGCTTTTGGCCTATAAAGCTCTAATAATTTGGACTCCAGCCAAAACATCCTTTCTTCTTGAGTGGTAATGTGGCAGCTCTGATTTTCAGAGGCAGGAATTTCTCAGGGGAAATGGCATTAGTTTTCCTTTTTGTTTTTCTGGAGCTCATAGTCAAGGTTGAAACATAGCTTTATGGTTTGGGACTTCCATATGGGCATTCCTACAGCCCTGCTTGCAAGCTGTCATATAGCAGGAGAGAAGCACGCTGTGGCTCTCCGTGCCTTGGAGAGCAGGATGCCTTTTAGGGAACATCCTCACAAGCTCTCAGGGGTTCCTGGAGCTCTCCTCACGCACATGCCACTCTGCATTCTCTTGAGTGGCCCCTGGAGCAGTGTATAAATATATCACAGTTCCCTGGGCTCTGCAGTGAAACAGTTGATCCAGACAGAGAGGAGCTGTCAGGCGGGATGGGAAGAGAAGCTGTGTCTCACCAGAGTTGCATAAAGTGACACTATAGGTTATTGTCATATGAATTGTGGTGTATGTGTACAATATTCCAGTTTTTGACATCCTAGCCTGCCCAGATCCCCTTCAAAAGCCCTAGGCCCCCATACTGCTCAGTTTGGTGAGTTAATTGGGCTGCTTTGTGTATCTCTGTCTCTCTGGTGCCACATGCTGTGCTGCTCTGTGGCGGGCCCAGCCTGTTTATCCGTGTGCCTCAGCAGCCCTGACCAGATGTCACCAGCTTATTTAAATGCTGGCATGCATCCAGGTGTTCCTCATCACAATTCCAGCTTGTAAGAGTTTACACATCTGGAGCAAGGGATGTGGCCTCTGACATACTCAGTGGTGTCTGCAGAGGATTGCTGATGAGGAGGGATTTGATGTGCTGTCATCCTTTGCAGACACCACTGTGATAGAAAACACAGATGCAGGGATGCAGCTTGTTCACTGCACCTCTGGAGCGTTGTGGAATTACAGAAGTGTAGTGAACAAAACCAAGAGCTGTGATTCCTGGGTACCTTTGTCCTTGTATTTGCCAGGCTGTGACTGCAAAACCTCACCAATGGTACTATGAAGAGCTGGCTGTGGGCCCTGACCCAGGTCTCAGTATCCTCTCAGTCCAGAAAAGGCAACTGCAGTCAAGCAAACCTGTGAGTGCTGCAGCGTGCTGTACTCAAACTGTGGTGCTTTGCTCAAGCACCAGTCTACCAACTGATGGTGGGATGGGATTCCCAAAATTGTTCTGGGCACCAGCTGATGCTACCAATTTTAGGTATCATCCTGTAGGAGGGCTGGAGGAAAACATCCGTCCTGCCTTGCTGGGCTGCTCTGAGTTCCCAGGCTGGTTGCTACAATGGCGTAACTTTGCTGTGTTGTTTTTGTGTAATTGCTTGGTTTTTCATGTCAGAAGTAAACCTGATTGTTATGGGTTGTTGTCTATAGATGGTAGTTCTGCTCTGACCTGGACACTAGCTTGAAGCTGCTGGACTGAGAACCATCTAGATGGTGTATCTTTGCTGGTCTCTGAACTCCATTTCATCCTGCCTCTGAAGGAGGCCCTAGGACTCTTACCTTCCAAAAGTAAGGGTGACAATCAGAGATGCATGCACCAATTTTGTGGAGTGCTAGAGGCCAAGGTAAGACTGGGCCATGCCTGTTATTGACTTCCTGTACTTTCAACATGGGGAAATAAAGATGATAAAGACATTTTAAAATGAGACGAGCAAGGGAATGCTGTCATTATTGGCAACTAGAAAGCCCCACCAGCACACTGGGGATATGGCAGACACATTTGGTGGAAAATGGCTGTGGGGCTTCCTCAGGCTGTGTCCCACCCTGCACTGAGGGTCTGGATGTGTCACAGAGTGCCCTGTGGCACTGCTGCCAAGCTTCTCCAGCTCCCTGGCACTGCTGGCTTGTTCCTGCCTCACTAGCAGCTCCCAGCCAGTGCGTGGAGCTCAGCTCTTGCCTCCTCAGCCCCATGTCCCAGCCCTTCCTGCCTGATAGCTTTCAAACCAGCTCCTTTATGCTCAGTCCCATGTCACCCCTTGTGCAAAAGCTGGATTTCTTCTAAATATCTGCAGTATGACCTGATTATTTTTCTCGTCCTTCCTCGCCCTCCTTTTTAATAGTGTCTACAGAAAAGCTGGCAGAGTTCAGTTATATCAGTCATGCTGACTGATAGTGCTGCCTCTTCTCTTGGGATTCCTTCTCTTTGCTGTCCCTCCAGCATTCATTTCAGATTTAGCTATCAGCCCTCTAAAGACAGGGTATTGCCTTTGTTCTGTTTGTACAGCACGGAGCACAGTGGAGTCCCCAGCTGTGACCGAGGTTCCCAATGTCACAGTGATAAAAGTGAGCAGATCAGTAACGAGAAGAGGCAGCTGCTGCCATCTAAAAAGATTCAGTTTTGGTGCTGGTTTCAGTGAAATCAGGATTGGATCTAAGGCTCTTCTATTGCTGCTCCCAGTAGGAGTTTATATTAAAATAGAGACACAAATGCTTTGACAGTCATGAGAATCAGAGCAGGATTCCTATTTAACACTGTTCAGCTGTGTTAATCTGATCTTAGGCAGACATACGAGCTTGCAGATCTTTAATGTAAATTTACTGGGTTTCTGCTGGTAGTTGCCTTTCTGCATTTTTTACAGGGTCTTGGGTAGTCAGCTGAGCCATCACAGAGTGTGGGAGCACCCAGACTGTGGTGGTGGCACTGGGAAGGAGACTTGATGAGGAGCAACGCAGTGAACATGCAGTTCCTCTCTAAAGCACCCCTTGGTGTTTTCCCTCCTAGCACTAGAAGGCATCTGGATGTTCTGATGTTGTGATGGGTGATTGAAGTACTGCTTGATTGACTTTAAAATATTCCAGTGGCTATTATTAAAAATATCACAAAGAATTCACTCAGGTCAAACTTGAGAAATTTCATGCTGAAATGCAAATTTCTTGAATGTTTCACATATATCAAGCTGTCTCGCTACTGCTGTTTTCTTTGACGCTGGCAATATATTGCATTTTCATTTTCTTCCAAAGCACAAACCCCCACCCCTCCCAACCCTTTTATCTTTTCAGATAGGTCCATCTCCTCCAGGTTCACATCACAGATGTGTAGCCAATGTTGCCAAGATCTGCTCTGAGTCCTTTACTGACATAGAATTTTAATTCATAGATAGCAGTGACATGGATAACCAACATACCTGATTTCCAAAAGGTGGCCAGGAGTTGCATTAGTTCCAGGTTGTTGAGCACAAGCCACCATCACATAACAGGAGCTTTCTTAGCCAGCTCCTTGCTGTTTAAACTGTATATTATTATCTGGTTCTCATAGCCAAAAGGCTGAATCACTCTGTGTAAGCTATTTAAATGTGAAGAAAGCAAAGCAAAAATTCAGAAGGCAGTGCTATCTCATAAGGCTTACTTGTGTCAGGGCTAGAGACCATGGGCAAGGACTGGCACCCACTGTGCTGTGCACTGTGTACTCATCACAAAATGACTCTACCCCTGAAGACCTTATGAGTGTAACCCCAGGCAAAAATTACTGCGTGTTTTTCTTGACATTTTTCAGAGGCAAATCAGTCATCCTATGAAGAGTTAGGGTGCCAAGTCTGAGGCCTGAATGTGATCTTTGTTACACCATCTTACAAGAATGTCAGTCTGAAGTACAGCCCTCAAAGCAACTTTAGCTGTGAAGTCACTTCTAATGTCTCTGCAGTCCATTCCCATTAGACTACTTTTATATTTTTATTCTTTTTTAATCTAGGAAATAATTTGTCTTATAGTCCTTTTGTACTTAAAATGATTCCATATAATCCCACTGTGGTTCTTTCATCTCTGCAAAATCTGGGATGGCTCCTATCTGGCTCTGGAAATACTGTCTTCAGACATCCTCATTAATTGATTCCTTACTCTGGCACAACATAGGAAACAATGCTACTTCTCCCTCCCTGGGGAAATCCGAGCCTGTGTGCATCTGTCCCATGTCCCTTTGTGCTTAGCCAGGCAGAGAATTGTTCATGTTTTGTGCTCTTCAGCACTGCCTGCTTATCACCCTGCTCTTAGTATTTGGTAGCAGCCTGGCTCTTTCTTATCATCTAAAGATTTTGTTTTTATAGAGGGAGATTTTCTTCTATTATCTGCCTTATTTTCAAAAACTCTTTAATCCTTTTACTCCTATATGGTAAAACTTGTCTACTGTGCTGTGTCTGAAGCATTAGGGCCTTAATGATGACATACAAAGTATGCAAAATGGCACTGGAGATGGATTTTGCCCACTGAATTAGACACATAAGGCTCCTCTGAAATCTTTAGCTTTCAGTGTATCCACTTTCCCAGCTAGACAAACACAGCTGATGCCTTGCCCCAAAGGTACCTCTTCCTTTTCTCTCTTTCTTGCCTTCTGTTCTCCTTATGCTGTATTTCATGTTTCTTGAACCTTTCTTCTGTCACATGTGTGGACTTAGAACAATATCAAATCTGTGAAAGCCACTAAACCAGCTCCATCTCACCTATCCAAATGCAAGCTTGCTGCCACGTGAGTTAATCTGCCTGCTTGCACAGGTTTGATCACCAGGTTTTCGCAGTTAAAGTCTCATTTTTGCCCTAGTTTCCAAGGCATTTCCCTGGCCTGGATCTAGTTACCTTAGGGATTAATTGATCCATCATGATTTTGACCTCCTGCACCATCCACTCCCCATGAAATGATGGGGCTGTCATGCCTGAAGCAAAAACGTTGTGTGTGACAGACAGCTTTCTTTGTGACTTGGCTGGGATCACAGGCTTTGCCTCTGAAGGATACTAGAATGGCAAGAATCTCAGCACAATATAGGACCTATTTTTTTTAAATCTGCTGTCTTAATCACAACCCTATTAGAACAAGGTTTTATTATTCATTGGGATTTGATTATATTCATGAGACTGGAGAGGAAGCTATTTATTCCTTTATTTTATTGTTCTTTGACGTGTTGTAAAGCAATCTGAGATCACAGCGTATAGAAAATATAACTCTGTAATTGCAAGCAAGGCAAAAAGCAAGGCAATAAACTCCATGAATATGTTTGTCTCCCCTTTGCTGCTGTTACATAAACTGTGAGTGTAGGTAGAGTACATCCATCTCCCTTTTTTAACATGAAAACAGCAGATGGGGCACATGGCTCTTTCTGAAGGTTATGGTGTGTGCAGCAGTGAGGATTGGCAGGGTTATTGTGTGTAAAGCCAGTGGGGGCTTTATCTTTGCTCAGAAATAGAGGTTTGCTTCACATTTCCATTTTGATTAGCAATAATGATACAAAGGCAAATTTTCTGTGCGAGGAAGAGCTGCTAATAAAGTGACCTTTCAAAATTAAGTAGCTCATTGAAGTGCCATATCACAATAAGCGTATACAAGGCTGGGCCCAGCTGCAGCAGGCAGGGAAGCTGGATGGGAATCCAGAGAAACGTGGAACAGGAATCCTGAAGTGGATGAACGGCACATGGTGGCACAGTAATGGTAGCAAGGAGCAATGGCCAGGTGCTGTTTCCATTCTGAGGGGCTGATCTACGTGCTTGGTCTTTGAAAGGAGCTGAAAGTGTGAAAGGCGGGCGCAGAGAGTGTTTCTAGCGAGGTTTCTGGGCATGGGGTGTGCAGCCAAGGGGCTTGGCTGTTGTCCTGCCAGTGCTGTAACATCGGTTGTGCTTGGATGCTGTTGGGAATGTGTTTGCTTGGCTTTACTCATGGTAAACACAGGGTGGACTTGGAACTATTTTGTGGATTCCTCTTGGATACAGGTGGAAAGCACTTAATACCACGCTGGTCCTAATTCAAAACCCTGGTTTCTATGTAGGAATTATTTGCAGTTAAACTCCAGCTACGCAGCCTTTGGCAAGAGACATGAATCAATTTGTCCAGCTTTTCTTTTCTGTTTTGTCCCTGTGTGAAGGCTGATGCCCAGTGTGTGCCAAGGGGGCCTTTCAGACCCAATAATGCGCCCTTGTGTCTCGTAGCATGCGTGGAATTTGCATAGGCTGTGCTGGGACAGGCAGGTTTCTTTTGTTGCTGGAAACAAGGAGCAAGTTCTTTTCCCTGTCTCTGCTTCCTAATGCCTCTTCAAAAGCTCTCAGCACTCATGTAAGAAATTTACTTTTTTCTATTTATTTTTGCATTAAATGTTGTTAGACTTTGTGCGAAGTGTAACACAGGCTGTGCAGAGGAGTCATATCAGTCAGTGCTAGTTGACAAAATTGTTTCATTTTCTTTCTGTGAATCTAGATATCTAATTGTCAGAGGGAAGAGATAATCTGTGATGCTTGATGTAACTGCTGCAAAGTATTTGCATATCTTCTCTGTGGGGAAACAAAACTGCTAGTGAGTGAATAACAGTGCACGGATCATTGCAGGCAGGGTCACTGGGCCCATACACTTGCTATTAACCCTTCTCAGGATCTGTATTGCCACAGAATGAGTTGTCATGGGTTTCAGGCAAAGGGCTTGCTCCACATTATGGGCAGAGCTGGCACTTGTTTGTGCATTGTAGCCCTATGCAATGAAATGCGAATATGATCAGATCAATTGGCAGTTGGGTTTTGGCAGCTGATACCGAATTGTTGCATTTTGGTCTTGATTTATTGCAGATAACAAACTGCTGAAAAACAGGCTGGGAGGTGCTCAGCCAAATATGGCCCCCATTTGGAGTCAGCAGTGTGCCTGCTAGGCCACTGAGCCAGGCAGCTGGGAGCCTTTAAGAGCTTTCTAAAATTTTAGATGACCTGGCAGATTGCCTTGCAGTCTGCCTTGCAGACCTTCTTCCTCTCCATCCTCTTGAAGGCGTCTTTGGCATGCGTGGAGAGCAGTGTGAAGGGGAGAGGGTTTGGTATGGATTCTCACGATGCAAGAGTTGCTGAGAGCCTCATTTCCTCTTGTTTCAGCAAGTATCTTTCTTCTTGTGGAGCCTGAGTACAGTTCCTGTTCTCTTATTCTGACCACGCATCCTGGAAATCCTGGAGATAGTCTTTCAGGTCAAAAACGTACAGCAGTAGCTCAGATAACTGTTGGGTTCACAGATAATGTGCAGAGGTGTGCTGGAGTTCAGGTGGCCTGCCAGTATGTGCTTTGATGTCCTCCTGTCCTGAGCTGCTGTCAGTTTACATCAGAACAGGCAGTTGCTGAGGTCTCTGAACTAATAGTGAAGTGTTCTGTTGCTTGAGCCAGTGGATGTGAGGCTCAGTGGGCTGCAAATGCTTTTGGTGGCAGCTGTGTTGAGCAGTGAGCAGGGATGCTCAGTATGGTCTGAACACAGTGGCATGGCCTTCACCCTTCAGCAGTGAGGAGAGGAAGATCAAGTCTTGATCTTGTGCTCCAGTCTTCTGTAGAAAAGCATGTTTTGAAGGGAAAGCTTTTATGGGCTCAGGGGTGTTCAGCAGAGCACTTCCTACCCCCCAGGTGCCACACTGCATCTGAGGGACTGACATAAACACAGCATCCCTGTTAACTGTGCACTTGGCTGCTGCTCCTGGAAGATGGTGTCCAGTGAGAGCTCACAGCTGAAGATGGCTGTAGAAAGAGTGGAAAAGAAAGTATTATGTAAGAGCTAAAGATTGATTAAAGGATTGGGGAATGTCACAGGGTGAGCACACACAGTATGTGCAAACTGAGTAGTGGGTAGGCATCCTGCCCCCAGAGCCCTGGAAGAACTGGCACACCCATTCCCAGAGCCAGGATGTCACTTTATAGCTGAGTATGAAATCAGGACAGTGGCTCATGACTGGAGAATAATGACACTAATCCTCTACCTTTAAGAAAAAGAGTGGCAGAAGAAGCAAGATGAGCAACTCTGGCCTGTGGGCTTGACTTCAGAAACATGAAAATGTTTGAAACAGTGGTGGGAAGATGGTAATAAAAGACCTAGAGATAGATGGAAATTGGGATAAAAGTTAAGTATGAGCATGAAGAGTGCTGATTAACATGAGGCATCTCTTTGATAACTCTTGATTTGATTTTCAACATGGTAAATGTACCTATTCTCTGGTAGGGTTATGTACCTGTTCTAGACAACCCTTAGCAGAGCAGTGTCTCAGGTGCATCCCTTTTCCATGCCACATGAGAAGCTATGAAATGAAGAAAGTAGGTGTCAGTAGAGAATAGGGAGGTCAGATAAAGGGCATGCAAGGATGGAAGAAAGGTAAGAACTGGATGAGCTGAAAAGGGGTGATCTAGGTGAAAAGCTAGGAGGGGTTCCTTGAGGACTGATCTTGCATGGCTCATGACCATGAATTCTCACTTGCTCCAGACTCAGTGTGGAGTTGGCAGAGAGCAGCAACCAAAGGGTTAGCAGCATGTCACCTGGAAGCATTTGACCACACCCACAACAAAACTGAGCGTTCAGTGTTATTGCACATTTATGACCTTAAAAACAAAGTCCCAGGACATGGGAAATACCTATTTGTTGATAGAAAGGTAGATATGATAGAATGGCAGTGAGAACTGATGAGTGTAACCTGGCCATGAAAAAACTTAGATTTGGGCCACTGGGAGTGAATTTCTGGGGAGGAAGGGAGATAAAACCAAACTTACTTATCTCTTAAAGCCATAAGTTAATGTAAAATATTGGGTGTCATCTCTGCCAGAGCTACTGGGATGTAGATACAGTGAAACAAGTAGGAGAGATGTAGATATAGTGAAATTTTTTATTGGGTGTTGCATGTGATCCTCACGCTGTGGAGTGCTAGTCTTAGGCTGTGTTGTACAAACAGTCCAGAAATGATTTTGCTCCATAGGGAAATGTAACTGTGCTGTGCTGAGCACTCACTAAAGTCAGACAGTGCTGTTGGTGTAGACTGGTAGCTCCTGTGTCAGCAGATGTCTCCTTCAGGGCAGACCAGCTGGCTGTAAAAACCAAAGTGATGAGGAGTTACTGTATTTTTTTTTCCCTCTTTCCCTTTTTTCAGTGATGCCATCTGCAATTTTGTCATCTGCAATGACTCCTCCCTCCGCAGCCAGCCGATCATCTTCAATCCTGACTTCTTTGTGGAAAAGCTGCGCCATGAAAAGCCAGAGGTGTTCACAGAACTGGTTGTCAGCAACATTACCAGGCTCATTGATTTGCCTGGGGCAGAGCTGGCCCAGCTAATGGGAGAGGAGGACCCAAAGCTGCCTGGGGCAAACAGCACAGCCTCTGGATTTTTTCGTTCTCTGATGTCTCTGAAGCGCAAGGGTGAGTATGGGTGGCGTGAAGTTTGGTGCCCACTTTTAGAGTGATGCTGTCATCATATGTTACACTTAGTTTACAGAACTTTTCAGTACTTTTGAGCTTGTGTGGAATGCTTAATGCTATGGTTTTGTAATCTCTGGGGATGCCACTTCTAGAAAGGAGCAAAACAGGCCAGGAAATTGATCCTGGAAATGCCCTGCACTTTGAGAATTCCCTTCTTCTGAGATTATTGCCGTGGTGTATGTCAGGTTGGCTTCAGTGGGTAAGCCACCTGCTGTGCAGCTCAGAAATCTGTAAGCACCTTCCATCCAAATGCTAGTGCTGCTCTGATCCACATCCCAATCCAGTGAGTCAAGTGACAAAGCTCTGCAGACTGACTGATGAAGCCCAGTTTCAGCTCTGGGAGGTGACACATCTCTCTTTCTCTCTTAGACAAGCATTCTGCCAGAGTTTTCTTCTGCTAAACTGACTATTCTCATCTTCTCTCAAGTTTAGCTGTCTTGGTTGTGAAACATTAGCCCCAGGCCCTTTGCAGAAGTCTTCTTCTGAGTGTGGTTGTGTTCAGATCCTTTCCTCTTCAGTGGCTGGCATTTACTACTCTGTTTTGGTGAAACTGAAGGGGTGTTCTAGGTGTGTGTGTATCTTCTCCCACCTTTGCCCACACTCAAGGGGAGTCTGGTTCTCCTGATAAGTTCAGTTAAATCTTCTCACTCATCTAGACAGAAGCAGCCTCCATCTGGGCCCCTCACATTCCTCCTCAGCTCTGGTTTCCCAGCTTAGACTGGCTGGCTGCTGGCAGAGAAGCTGTGAGCTGCCTTCAGATGTTGGCAGCCTGAGGTTGAACACTTCTGATTAGTCTTCCCCTTCCTTTGAGCAGTTCTGCTATTGTGAATATCTCAGAGAAGGGAACTATTGCTACGGCATAGTTTGACTATGACTTTTTTCTGTCTTTAATCATTATATAATTTCTCTAAGTGTTTCTGATTCTACCTATTCCTCCATTGTGTTTCATAAGGACAAGCTCTGCAGCCCCACGGATCAGGCAGAATTTTCTGCTGCTGGCTTCAGCCCTCCACTTCTGTCTGACCCAGCAAGAATCCTGGTACAGACATTCACCCTAGGAAAATAAAATACTTCAAATTGAGTCTTTTAGCATCCTTAGATGAGAATTACTTAATATTGCCATGAGTTACTTTACTGCTCCATAATAACAGGTCTCTGTGCTGCCCCTAACTGCAGTTAGACTGTGCTCATACCTGTTACTGCTCCTGCCTCTTCCCAGAGAGTAGCAGGACACCTTAAATTCAAGCACTTGCCCCTTGACAAAGTGAGTGAGTAAGCAAATTGAAAATGTTTTCTTAGTGTGTATGGAAACACCCATGTTCTTGTCAAAACCTTCCAGCAGGGGCTGGTGAGCCTTCTCCAACTCAGTTTTTTTATTAAATTATCTGTACTCTGTTGGAGCACTGCTGTTATCAGACCTGACGTCTCCTGCTAGCTCTGTTCCCCGAGAGCTTTGCCTTCCCCCATTCAGATGTCTCCATGGCCATGTGTCACTACAGCTAGCAGATGTTTTCAAGTCTGCTGGCTGCACTCCCAGGCTGCAATGGCAGTGTCTCCCAGCATTGACAGGCACTGTCTGTGAACTCCTTGGCCAAACTCTGAGAAAAAGAAGTTTGTGCCTACAGAGAAAATCAGTTTCATGTACTGTGTGTTTCATCTCGGAGCCATCATTTGTTTTTCTTCATGTTATGGACCAGCTAGAACAAACAAGTTTTATTTCTTCAAAGCCAGAGGCCAAGGACCATGGAGCTCAGAGCTGCTCAAACTGCAAATACTTACAACTTCTTTGAGCATCAGGAAACTCATGCTGCTGCTTAGTTTCAGAAGCAATTGTACAATAACATCTAAGCCTTTGTAACGCAGGATCCATTCTCCAGACACGTCTTTCAAGTTTCTGTGAAAATCAAATTCTCATTCACATACCAGCTTCTGACTTCAAAACTAAATCGAATTTGTCAGGCCCTGCATGTCTCAAGAAGATGTATTTTCCTCTTCTATTCTTGGCTATCTGCTGAATGTCTAATGAGTTAAAGTTTTCTTCAAGGACAAGAATCTTTTGCTGATCATTCTCTCCCTTTGCACTCAAACCTTTCAGATCTTTCGTGTGGATCAAGAGCTTGCATTGCTCTCCTTTCTCTTGCAAGACTGAAGCATGTGCTTTATCAGAGTGAGGTCAGAAAGTTCTTGATTTAACAGGAGGCTGGAGTTCCTGGTGGCTTACCATGTATTTCAGAAGTCCTGGAAGAAAGCAGAACATTCTTCAGGCGGAATAAATTTAGTGACACAGGAAGGCTGCTAGAGAAGTGCATAGGGTTAACCAGGTCTCTCCCACATGCTGTGAGCATCAACACCACAGAGCAGTAAGATCTGTAGTACAAGAGACCAAAAGCAAGTAAAATCAAAATATAATATAAGGGGAAAAAAAAAAAGCAAGAGAAAGCTTGTGGTTGAGATAACTTATCAGCCAATGCATTGCTTGGATTGCTGGGCTGTCAGCTGTAGCAGTAAGGAGAGAAACCTTCAGTGCAAATGGTGCAAATGTCCAGCCTGCCCTCAGAAGTGACCCTTCTTCCTGGCAGTCTGGTCATGGAGAAGGGATGAATATTCTTTTCTTACAGCTGTTGTCTCTTTGAAAGCCTAAGTACAAGGGCAGGACAAACCAGCTCTGTACCTGGTTCCAGTTGTCAGTCCCAGTCAGCATGTTGTGGTACAATCTATCCAGTATTTTGTCTCCAGTCCAAACCTATATGAATCTGAGGGAAGAAATGTGGTGTTCAGAGTTCTGGTTGCTGCCAGTGAAGTCTCTGGGGGTTGTCTCCACTTTCTGAGGCACAGATCATACTGGCTGTGTGTGTTTGACAGAAAAATCCATTCAATAGCAAGGTTGCATTTATTAGAAATCACTGTCCTTCTGCTTAATCTGTCTCAACTGGGAAGTTCCTCTCTGGACAAGAAGAGTATTTTACATTGGTTCAACAAATGCCCTTCAGTTAAATGGACTTCTCATCTAATGTTTCCTTCCTTGCAGGGTTCTCCTTCCTTTCAGCTCAGTTGCTTCCATCTTTTGGGATTATAGACTGTGTTATTTAGCTGAGTTTTGGAGCTGGCAGCTCATGGCCAATCTCAACCCCATGAGATGGGAACAGAGTGAGGGGAGCTCAGCTCATTGCTTTGGTACTCTCCTTCCACCTTGTTCAGCTTTCATACTTTACTCAGACCAGGGCAACTGAGATGGAAGAGAGATTTTCTGGGATGAGGAAATTCCATGTTTTACCCATGTCTGAAAAGGAGGCTCATGTGAGAATCAGATTATGTCTGCTCTCCCCAGTAGTGCTTATTTTCCTCTCCCATAAACTCATAGCTGCAGCTCTTCTGTCTGCTCCACTTCATGTCAAGCCCCAGTGAGGATTAATCTGGACATTTCTTTCACAGTGTGCAGTGTGCCAATGTAGCACCAGGGCTCTCCAGGCTCTTACATCTGCCTTTGCCCCTTTGCTCTTTTCATAAGATCTAGGCTTGCAGATTCTATGTCATTTAAAACTGAAGCATCTGTTCTGGTGTTGTTTTTTCTTCAAGGGCTAGAGAATATTTGCTTTAGCTGATAAAAGCTGTAATTAAACTGAGGCTTAAGAAGCAGGATGATGAAGCCCATGTGAGTACAGCATGGTGAGATGAAGTGACTTATTTTGGAGTGTTTGTGATATCTCACATCTCTGAGGGTCCTTGTGACCTTCACCCTTAATGTTTTGAGGCACTGGTCTTTGCATGTTGAACATATTCTTTGGGGAGCATTCATTTCTGTGCCTGTTGGATTCTGAGCTGCCTGAACACGTTGTCTTCTGTTCTGCAGAGAAAGGAGTGGTGTTTGGCTCTCCACTGACAGAAGAAGGCATTGCACAGGTTTCCCAGCTAATCGAGTATCTGCACAAAAGTAAGTGGCTCTGTTTGCTGTCTTTCTATCCCAATGGGTATCTGTCTGGCCCACCTCAGGTCTCTGGTGCAGACAGAGTGACAAGCTCTGAGCTCTCCAGCAGCAAGAGTTTGGGACTGCAACTGTTCCCCAGCATTGCCTAGCAGATCTATTTCCCTCTGTACAAGGGCTTTCTCTGCTGATGTGAGACAGCTTGAAGTCATGTCTCTGAATGCAGTTCACTGAGGTTTGCTATCAAGCTCTGGAAAGAGGAGGGAACTGCTTTAATAAGAAGGTGGGAAATCAGCCTCTGATTATTCAGTGCCCTTTTTTCTCCCCTCTGCTGAGCAGATCTAAGAGCAGAAGGCTTGTTTCGAGTGCCAGGCAACAGCATCAGGCAACAGATCCTAAAGGATGCTCTGAACAGTGGTACGGATATTGACCTGGACTCTGGGGAGTTCCATTCCAATGATGTGGCCACCCTGCTTAAGATGTTCCTGGGTGAATTACCAGAGCCACTGCTGACACACAAGCACTTCCATGCCCACCTCAAAATTGCAGGTGAGTGGACAGCAGAAGGCAGTGATGGGCAGAAGGACTGGAACTGGCCTCCTAGAAAGCATGCTAGGCTGTGAAATGTATTCCTTAAAGGCAGGGTAAGAACGAATCTTCCTGCCATCTCAACCTGGTGATGGAAAGACTGGAGCTGATTAACAAATCAGATCAAGTCTGTCTAGACCATTCTTCTCTCAGATACCACAGCGGTGAAGCCCACAGTGATAACCCGGGTCTCCAGCTGTTTTATGTCCAGGGTTCTGAGCAAGTTGTGGTTTGTATGTATTTAATAACTGTTATTGAACTACCTTATGTGAACTTCCTCCATCTTGCCTTCAAGCCATCACAGCTCTTAGCAGCTCTGTTGTTCTGTGGGAGGAGTAGCATAGATTAACACATCAAGTGGGGAGCTTGGGAGCTAGGGAGAAGAGATGGAGGGCCAAGAACTGTGCAGGGGTTTGTAGGAGATCTGCATATGAAGAGGGAAGGAAAAGCAGTTGCAACAGACTGCTCCGAGGGAAGGTAATGTAATGTCCTTCATGTTCTGCTTTGTGATTTGGCAGACTTGACACTGTTTGATGAGAAGGGGAATAAGACCAGCACTCCAGACAAAGAGCGCCAAATTGAAGCCCTCCAGCTGCTGTTTTTGATCCTTCCCGCTCCCAACCGCAGTCTGCTCAAGCTGCTGCTGGACTTGCTCTACCAGACTGCCAAGAAGCAGGACAAGAACAAGATGTCTGCCCACAATCTTGCCCTCATGTTTGCACCCCACATCCTATGGCCCAGAAATGTGAGCAATGCCTCAGTGTCTGTGGGTGGGATATTGCAAGGTAAAAAGCAAAGGCTTGGCAGGGGAAAAACTAAAATGAGAAGGCTTACTGACACAATGATGTGAGGTTTGGAGGCTATGATGGAGAGGTGGGAGCCTCCTGGCAGGACTCAGTCCCAGTGTTCAGCCCAGACCTGCCATGGGTCTCATTTGCAACCTATGCATCTTCTTTTTCAGTAAAATTGAAAGCATGGCACAGTCATGCTTCTTCTTAGAATGTCAGCTCCAGGAAAACTTTGCAGATCTCTCTGCAAGATTTCTTGTGCTGCTAGTGAAGTGTTTGGTCACAGAGTTATCAGATTCTCCTCTCAGAGCAGCTTTGGCTCTTTGAGCTCTGCTTGTTGGTGTGCTATGAGCCCTGCCTGTCTGTCACCTCAGAGTGGGTCTCCTGCTGTGGCACTGTGTGTGTGTGTCTGTGTCCCAGAAGAGATCCCTCCTCCCCCCCTTCTAATGGATGTGCCTTTGGCTGTGTCCCCTTGCCAGGTGACAGCAAATGACCTTCAGGAAAATATCACAAAGCTAAACAATGGAGTGACCTTCATGATCAAACATTCTCAAAAACTCTTCAAGGTAAGTGTGCTTTGGCATCTTGCTCTCCTGCCTCTATCACAAGGAAAGTGAATGCCCCTTGTCCAGACACGTCCCACATGTTGACTGTATATTCTGTGGGCTCTCTTCTGTGGTCGAAGAAGGAGATTTCTACAAGAAACTGTTTGTTTAGTGACTGGGGAGGAGCTCTTTGCTGGGCAGGCAGCCCTGGAGAGTAGGTGGCTTTGCCGGGGCAGGTCTGCAGCAGGGTGTAGTGTAACACTCCCCTCTGCTGGACACCAGCACCTGCTGCCCAGCAGGAAACCTGGCTCCCGAGGGCAGGTACACACCGGGCTGCACTCGGGTTCTGGCAGGATAAGGAAATGGAAGGGACTTGTCCTGCCTGAGTGCTGCCAAGAGCAGAGTACCTGATGCAGAGGGTTGTTTTGTTGTGAACTTCTCTGCAAATGGTCATCAGCCCACTGTTGTTACAGGCACTGTCCAGCTCCAAGCAGGGTGCTGTGGCAGGACAGTCAGGAGTGTGGGGATGTCAACAGTTCCTGCAAGGAAATGTTTCTACAACAGACTTCTCAGGTCCTTCCTGGTCACTGGAGGTATCTGCTCACTACAGAGTCCTCCCATGGAGAGCTCCTCTTCTACCTTCTTTATCAGGCCCCAGTTTGGCCAGCTCAGAGCTGGGGCAATTACTTAGAGCAGGGTTCCACAGGAACTTTTCCTTACTCTGAGTTCCGCTTGTGCTGAATGTCTGGGGACATGAAATTCCATGGCTTTGTTTGCCCAGAATGGCTGAATCTTGATACAAGTGGCTTGTGTGATATGGTTGAAAAGCAGCTCTTGCTGGAGTCACTGTTGCCCCAAGGCCAAAGATGCTAAACAAACATTTGGGCTGTTCTCTGCTCCTCATCACAGGCTCCGGTGTACATCCGGGAGTGTGCCAGGCTACACTATCTGGGATCCAGAGCCCACACGTCAAAGGTAAGGCCAGCAAATGCAGCGCCTGCCCTCCATCAAGGGGCAAGGCTGTGATGCAATGAAGGGATCTTTGCATGTGATAGAAGCTGAAAACAAACCAAGTCATGAAAGAGGATCTGTCAGAGGGCAGGAGCAAGGGAGGCAGGCATATGGTGTGGTAGTGCAGGCGGCTGCATTAGGGAAATTGGACAGAGTTGAAGCATCTGTTAATCAAAAGCACAGGGAAAGAGAGCTACAAGCTCCTGTTTAGCAGCAAACCTGCTCCCTGTGCCCAGTACATGCAGCACCTGCTCCTTCACAGGGCTGTGCCTTCCAAGCAGGCAGACATGCCTGCTGCCATGGCCAGGATTCTTGGCAGAAGTGCTGAGATAAAGGCTACTTGCTGCCACTGGGACAACATTTGTGTCTTGCCAGCAAATGCTTCCCTGCCTCATTCAGCTGGAGAAGAGGGAAGATGCATTGCAAGGAGCTGCACTGACCCTTCTCAAGCCTGGAAGGGCTTCTGCAGCTGGCATCTGGGAGGGGAGGGAAGAAGCAATGGGGTCACCTTTGTATTGCTGTCACCTCTTCCTGGCACGGGGCCTGCTGATGCAGTGCTGCTGCAGAGGGGTAGGGAAAACACAGCCCTGTGCATTCGCTGGGGTTGAGGCAGCTCACAAGACTCCTCCTAGCCTGGCTCATGGGTGGCTCGTTGGGATTAAAGCACGGCAAGCGACTGCTGTCTCCGCTTTCCCAGGATGACCTGGATTTGCTGACGTCTTCTGGCTCCAAGGAGCTGCAGCCCCTCAAGTCTCAGAAGCGAAGCAGGCTGGACTCCTGCCATCAGGAGGAGACCCAGCAGCGCACGGAGGAGGCACTCAAGGAGCTCTTCCGCCACGTCCACAATATGCCTGACTCTGCAAAGAAGAAGAAGCTTATCCGGCAGGTAGTGTGGGGAGGAAAGATATCTTGGGGTGTGCTTGTCAGCACAGTCTTGGGGACAGGGCCTTCATGAGAGCTGCTCCTAATCCTGGGCAGGCTGGGGAAAGTGGGCTGTAGGCTGTGTAAGGGGCAGAGCTGTAAGAAGACAGCAGGAGGAGGAGGTGTCCTGGATGTTGCTGTACCAAGCAGCACTTTGGAGCTCTGTTTTTCAAGCTAAGGACTTGCTAGCCAGGAGTTTCCCAGTCCTGATCATGGCCTTGTTGAGCTTCCACCCTCAGAAAGGGAAAAGTTCCTTCCCCTGTTGCCTGCAGAGTGGACAAACTGGTCTCCTCTTGGTCTCAGACAACTTGCTGCACCAGACAGACTGGTCAATATGGTCAGCACCAGTCGCGGCTGACAGCCTCCAGCTGCTGCCCAGCCTTCTTTCTACTCCCAGCATGTGCTGCTTTTGGTTAGTCTGATAGCCAGCACAAAGCAGTTTTGCACCCAAATTCCCTGTAATCCTGGGTAGGTGGTGTGGCCTTCCTCTGCTTTCTTCCTCCTGCAGCACTGAGCTGCTCCTCCATTCTGGGGGGTGAAGGAGAGGCTCTGAGTTCTGGGACAGCAGGTAGAGCAGCACACAGCAGTAAGGGACAGGTGTAACTGTGCTAACATACTGCCCTCCTGTTTCCTCCTAGTTTAATAAGCATCCAACAGCTCTGACTCCTGGCTCTGACGTGCCCACACCCCCAGCACCACGACGCACCCGCTCGCGCTCCTTCAGCGGCCTCATTAAGGTAAAAGCACCCTCTGACCCTTGCTCTCCACTCTGAGTTTCTAATGTTGCTTTCTGCTTCTGCCTTGCCCTGCCTTGAATGAGACCCTCAAAGGGTAGGGACTCTTCAAAGTATTGCCTGCCAAACAACACAGATCCACTGGGGCAGAAAAGGCAGCACAGTGACAATAAGCCTTGGTAGTATAAAGTGTAATTACCTTGAAACACATGGCTGTAGGATCTATGCATCTTTCTGGAGAATTGATTGCTTCCTGAGATGAGATGAGGATTGACAGGGAGCTGGTCATGTAGTCTAGCATGTTAGCACGGGTTTTAGCACATTGTGGCCTGCCCTACAGCAGCATGTACCTGCTTCTGACAGGCTGGGCTCCTGGCCAGTTCTCAAACCCTTTACAATCAGACAGGCTCAGCCTAGTGGTGTGGTATTTCAGGTGGTTCTGCTTTGCAATCTTTATCCCAGCTTGGCTTCCTTTTTTTCTTTCCCAGCATCCAACTGCTTACCAGCAATGCATCCTGCTCCTTCCTTTTCTTTTTTACTTTGCACTCTAAGCACTAGCCAACAGCCCTTTCTTCTTACAACAGCGGAAAGTTTTGGGAACTCCAGTTATCCTGGAGAGGAAGAGCAGGGATACCACACCAGAGCCTGTGCGGATCAGCAAAGAGAATGTCCAACTGGTAAGAGCTGCTCCCAGCACCACTGAAGCTGCCGATGGGGAAGTGTGTGAGGGGAGTTTGAGAGCAACTTCAACAGTCCCTGGGGAGCTGTTCTCTGCTCAATAGAAGGTTTCCAAGTCTCTTCTGTACGATAAAATAAGGTCCTGAGAAGCTGCTCTGAAGAGAGCAGAGCAGATGGCAAGGGCAGCATCAGGGCAGGGGTGACAGCACTGAGCCTCTACTCCAGTCTTGTCTCTCTGGCTGTGTCCTGCCCTGGGGCATTGTCTTGTGCTCCCTTCCCTCTCTCTCTCCCTCCTCCACAGGTTGTACAAAGCCTGTGTACAACTGCCTGTATGCAGTCGGGCTGTCCCTTGGCCCAGACAAACCAAGAGTGGCTTTGGGTGACAGATGCTCTTTGGTGGTACAGGCTGCACCCAGGGAAGGCTGTGGATGACAGTTCATTCACCAGCTCTCTACTCTTCTTTCCCTCTCTTGTCCAGTTACAGAAATGTGGCTCTCCAGCTCACATGTCCCAGGCGAAGCTGAAGTCTTTGGAAGGCCAGAAAGAGGTGAGACACTTCCCCTTACCCCCCGTTCCTCTTCTGCAGGGAACCTGGTGTGCTGAAACCCGCTGAGGTGACAGCACACACTCAAGGCTCTGGCAGCTGCGGTGGCCCAGCTCGTAGCAGTCTGCTCTGTGCTGAGCTGCAGGCAGGTGACACGCTGGAAGCCAGACCCTGAAAGGTCTTACAGCCCTTCTACCTGTGAGTTAGCAGGCTGGCTGTTGCAGGAAGCAGAGGCAAGCTGGCAGCACAGGGTAGTGCTAACAGCCTGTCTGGGTGGCAGTGGGACAGGAGGTTGGTGCAGACTGACTGCTGTCTGTGGCTGTCTGCTCATTGCCTCATCTAGAGCTTTAGCAAAAGGTGTGGGAGGCTGACACCAGGGAAGAGTCCTTGCAGGGGGAGAATGTGAACCTTTTCTTGCATGGTATTGTGTGTCTCAGGCATTCAGTTGCTCTCATTCTCTGCCACAGGAATCCTGTAGACGCATGCGAGCCCGCCTGCTTTCCAAGGATTCATCATCCCTCTGAGTCGCCTCGCACCAACACATGGGTGGGGATTGCCCAGCCTTGCAAGCTGTGAATAGAAAATGTGCTGCACTGAGAGGGGAGTGCTGCAGGCTCACAGCAACCCTCACCAATACAGCAGCACTCTTGAAACTGGACCTGTGCAAGGATTGCAGGGATTTGTTTCTTTCTGTATATAAATTATATTTCATTCTACTATGGGGCAAACCACTATCTAACCAAAACTTGTGCAGCATGTCTGACCTGCTGGCTCTGGGAAGAGCTGGAATGCTTGCTTACAGGGAGAGCCCTGTTCATTGCAGGGCCCCGTGTGCACTCCCAGCTTTCTCTGTAATGTTGCTAAGCTGTATTTTTTGCTTTTCTGCTCTGAGTTTTTAACACATTGGCTTGGTTTTGCTTCCTTCCCCCCTGTTAACAGTGAGAATGATGGGCTGCAACCCTTACCCACATCCTGACATCTAAGCTTGCCTCCAGTCCTCCTCTGGAGGCATGCCCTTCTCTGCTTCTTCTTGGCTCCATTTTGCTGTGCTGTTTCCAAAGGGCTGGAGTGCACAAATGGTACAGAGCATGGGATGGGCCTGGAAGGAGAGGCTCTGGAGGCCATCTTTTCAAGTGGGGCCATAGGAAAGCAGCTTCCCCAATAAACTCATCCCTCTATTTTAGCTTGAGCTGGAGACAGCCCTTGCTCACTGCCTTCATGTTTCGGTGGCATTGTTCTGAACAAGGAGTGTCTTGGCTTTGTGTTCACCCAGGGAGGCTTAAGCTGAGCAGAGCAAGAGGCTGCCAAAGGCTGTCTGGGACAGAGCAGGATAGTTTTTGGAAGTTGGGGTGCCTGGAGCAGGCAGAGTCTTGTGTAACACACGAGAGTGGCTGTGTGTGGAAGCGAAAAACAGTGTGAGAGGTTAGAGAAGGCTTCAGCCATTTGTGCTCTGGTGCAAATGGTACCAAAGGCTTTGGCTCAAGATATCTGGATGGCTGGTAAGGCAACTGGCTGATTAGTCATTAAAGTGGGGGAAAGGGCTGAAGCTGTGTTCAGCTCTTTGGTCTGAGCTGCAGAAATGAGATGAAACCTTCTAGATACAGGAAAAACACAATCACAGCTGGCCAGTGTCAGTGGTCTTGTTAAGCCAAAGTGCTTCAGTAAGCCAGTCCTGCCAAGAACCTGTCTGCAAGCACTCTGAGGTAGGATACACACTGGGTCACTACTGTGAAATAAAGATTTAATCAGCTGGAGGACCATCTAAACACTTCTCAGCCCTTCTCAGCAAAGCAAATAATCTCTGGAATCCAATTATATTTGTCCTCTAATCTTTAAGAACCAGCAGCCAGCAGAAGTTTGAACTCTGTTCTTGACAGCTTTCTGAAACAACTGGTGGCAGGAGGTGTGAATATTGGGATATGAGCAGGTAGTTCAGTCTGACTGGCTGGAGCTGTCAGAACAGGGCACTGGAGCCCTGTGCAGCTTAGCTGGAATTTGTCACTTTTTTTGATTGTAATTTTTTTCTAAGATACAAATCTTTGTGCTGCTCTGGTCAAAGGGTGGGTTTTGGTACTTTATCAGGGACACTTGTCCCTAGTCTGACCTCAAGTTGGAGTCTTGAAAATATAGGGGGTAGTGGGACTGTAGATGTGTGAGTTGGGAGTTGCTGGTGTTAGGAGCCTCTATCACAACAAAGAAAGCTGTGGTTCTTCAGGGACTACACTGATGATGCTGTGAGGAAGAGGCTGTTTGCTGTGGTAGTAGTATGTGCTTTTTGGATGTATCTGTAATCGTTCCCTCCAGAGGCTGAAGCTGTCTATGTGCTTTTCTCTGAAGAGCACCGTGTTTTTCTGACCACTTCTGCCCTGTCCCTGCAGCCTGCTGTTAGCAGAGACTTGGGAATCTCAGCTTTGCCTCTGAGCAGAGATGAGGCACCGACAAAGGTCAAGTGGCAGCACAGGGAGAGCTGGGTCTGCTCCTGCTACCTCTGCTCGTACTTGCATTGGGGGCAATTGCTGAGTGAAGCATTTGTTCACTCCTCCTCTCCCCACTGTCCCTACTTGGTGTATCTTGTATCTCTCTGTATGGGTGTCTGCTTGGCAATGCAGTCTTGTTCCTAAAACTAAATACACTCTCCCATATAGATGAGAGGAGTGTAACTCTCCACTGTCCCCCCTTACTGATGGCTTTAGCTCAGGAGCTCTGTCCGGCCTCTGGCACAGCTGAGATTTGTTCAGCTCTAAGAAAAGTTACCTATGGCCAGGCCTTCTGCATGTGTCAGATGCCTGACCTGCCAAGGGGGTGGGTGCTGCCTCTAGGCAGGGCAGTCCTGGGAGGGGTTCAGTGCCCTGGGCTTTAGTCTGTGGTGCTGGGCTCGCCATGCTGCGGATGGCAGTGGCTGACAGATTCGGCCCCTGGGACCTTGGCTGTAGCAGTCCCAGTGCATTCACACTGTCTCCCAGGCACGGGGGAGTTTTAGTCATGCTTGGATGTGTCTCGTTTGTCTGCCCTGTGCAATGACTCATAAGGATGCTTCTTCCCAGAGCAGCCGCTAATTGTTCCCAGAGTCTATCATTTCCAAAGTATTTTTAATCTTTGTCCTTATTTATATATGCTATGTCAGTACTGTTGCAGACTGTTGCCTTTCTGTGTGTTCATGTGAAAACAACACATTAAATGCTTTTATTTTTAGTGGTTTTGCTTGGTGGCTTAAGCAATTTCATTGGGACAACAAGGATTCCAATCCACATTCAAAAAGAAGGAAATGTCTGCTTGGAAGCCCAGAGCTACTACTCTTAACTGTGGATGTGCTTGGTGAGGTGCTGCCCACCTGCAGGGATGGCACTGGCCTCCCATGGCACTAGGGCTCAAAAGCCTTGCATGATAGAGGGTGCCCAGACAGGCTGTCTTTCCCTTGGAAGTAAGAAGTTGGACCTCCTCTTTTCCTGTCTTCCCCCTGCTGTCATCCAGGGTGATGGGAAATCAGGTTTACAAAGAACACTTTATATAAATAATGGATCAAATGAATAAATTTTTCTCTGTAGGGCCATTCTTCTCTTGCCACTCTTGGCTGCCAAGAGAGGATGCTTTCTGCTTGCATTTTCTTTTCCTCCTTCTTAATAATGGCGTCTCAGATTTTATGCAGATTATTTCTCTGTGAAGTTCTTCCACGTTTGAAATGCCCTGGGCTTGCCTGCCGTAGCTCAGACACTCATTAACATCCTCGCCATGCAATTGAAAAACAAGCAGGAGAAGGAGCAGCCCGGCGTGTTTGAAAGCAGCGCTGCCTTCTTGCAGGCTGAGCCCCAAGCGAGCCCCCTTCTCCTCCGTGGCTGCAGTTGGGTGTCATGGGAATGGTGAGCCCCATCTCCCTGGAGCTCAGGGAGCGGGAGGCTATGAGCCTCCGTGCACTTCAAAGTGGGCATGAGAGTCTAGAGAGACATTTCTCTTCTTGAACATGTTGAACAAAGGAATGCAAAAACTCACAACAGCTATCTTCAATACTGAAAACCCAAATATCGCCCCCCTGATAAGCTGTGATTCAAAGTGACAGCTTTATCTGGCTTACATAATTTAAAAAATGAATAGTTTTTGGCTTCTGAAGCCACAATCCAAGAACTTATGCTTGACTGTAAGTGAAAGGGCAGCAGCCACTGGAACCCAACACTGGGTGAAGGTATATATTTAAAGGGGGTTCACTCATCTCTCAGTGTTTGCTTTGGCCTGTTGGTATGTATGCACAGCAGTGGTTTTACAAAGCAAAGAAGCAGTGCTCACCCTCACTTCATGAAACAGTTTTTATCTCATATTGCACAGCACAGACTTGCAAATAAGTCAGAGTGTCACTGCTATCTAAATCCATTTTTGCAAGTTGTCTTGATTTTTTTTTAGACTGGTCTGCCCTGGTTTGGAGTTGAAATAAGGTATTTTCTCTCTCTTAAATTATCATGTGTGGCTGGGAGCTGTCATGTTGCTGCTGCATCTCACTGCCTAGGGCAACAGTGTAGACAAAAAACATGACTACTGCAAGCGATAAATATTGGCACCAGCCAGACCAGTTATCAGGCTTTACAATCTCATTGGCTTCAATTAACTAATATTTTTTTATGGAGTGAATAAATTACTGTGTTTAGTTCTGTTTGCTCATCTCCCCAGTGGAGGTTTTGTGTTGAAGCTCATAAACTGTTCCAGGCATGTGGATGCCAAGATCTCCATGCTGGGTCCCACACTGACTTACACTTGTGCTGTGGACCGGAGTGAGATCTCAACTGGCACCACCTCTCTGACCTGATCCTGTTGCAGCCCAGCTTTGTTCCTGGGGAGTGTCCACGTGTGAGGAATGTCATGGGCTTGTTTTGGGGCTCCTGTGCAAGGAGCTGCTGTCCCCAGCCATGCATCACAGGGTGAGGTTCAGATACTTCTCAGCACCAGCCTTCAGTTTTAGTCTGGGTCAGAGGGAGACGAGTTTTCCTTTCTCTGCTGAGTCACAGCTGGAGTGGTCATTTCTGTGGCCCCCTCTCCAGTTCTTCCTCTCCCAAGCTAAACCAGCCTCCCCTGCCTTGCTGTTGGGGAAGATTTACAAATCCACCACCCAGCCCTCCCATGCAATGCCTTATGTGATATCAAGATAGTCTCCTTTTCCACCAAAGAGAATTGTGTCCCACTCGATCCTCTGCTTTTGGCTGAAGCTCCTGTGCCACTGGGAATTGCAATGAATAGAGGTGCCAGCCTGCCCTGGCCATCGTGGCTGTGTGTAACTTGGTGTGCACAGGTCTGTGATATGGGGGTGTCTCTGTTGTTTTAGAGTTTGTTTCTTCCGACCTTTCTGCTTATGAAGCTTGAGCCTTGCTTCCCCGTGGAGCAGGATCTCGGCAACCTCTTGCACAATAACCTCTGGCTCCATTGTGCCTCTCCCAGGCCGTTCTGCAGCAGCAGCACAAGAGGGGGCTGGCAGCACACGCTGCGGGACAGGACCCCCTGCCCACCCCGCAGCCCTGGGGGCCCGCACCAGATGTGCTGGGGGCAGGCTTGGAGACGCCTGGTTCTTCCTCCCTGGCCACATCTGGCAGATGGAGGAGGTGGGAAGCTGGGCCTATAAATAAAATGAACAAAAACATAAAGAGCACTGAGAAGGCTGGGGAAGGACGTCCTCAAAATCAAAACTCAGCTATGCAGCTAGCCCCTAGCATGGTCCTCCAGCTCTGAGAGTCCCTACCTGCATCCAGGGCCAAGCAGAGCTGTCACAAGGCAAGCTGAACCCTTTCTCTGTCCTTTTCAAGTGTTTTTTGGCTACTGGCATCCTCTTGCCATTCTTCAGAGCCAGACCCTGGTAGTCAGTCCTTCAGGCTCATGCCTCTGGAGCTGGTCCTCCTTCCTTCAGAACCTGAACGCTGAAAGTTTGTCTTCTACAGTGTGGAAATTTGGGTGATGGAGGCAAAGTGGAGCTGCAAGGAGTTCCCTTGTCCCACACTGAGCAGAATCTGACTTTCATTCTCTAGCAGCTTGTGACTCTGTAAGGGCTGGGGAAGGAGGAGCAAGGACGCAGAGACACACGCTCTCAACTTTGGGACTGACAAGGCACAGAAAGGCCATCTGCAGCTGTGGAATCACAATGAGCCCAAGCGGGCATGCAGCTTATTGATCACACTCCAGCATGGGACTGGCTGCCAGCTAGCCATAAATATGGAGCAGAGGCATGCTCATCTGCACCCAGGGCATCTTCATCAACAAAATCAGGACAGAGCCTCTGCCTCCCTCATCTATCAGGCTGAGGTACTCCTTATTTCTCAGGTTAGATATTTTCCCAGTCCAGGGATGTCAATGCAATGGGGGTGAAAGGGCTTGGTGGGAACAAGCCCTGTTCCTCTAACAACAGAACACTGTCTCTGCTTACCCTGTGGCCAAGGTCATCAGCTGAATCCTGAAAACCCACCTGCTCTTTCTGGGAGGCAGGGTTTTATGGCAGAGGAGCTGCGGTTTATGGCACCGTGGAGAAATATGTTGGATGCGCTTGGCAACAGCAAATGGAAAGTTAGTCTATTAAACAGTAAATTATCCCTCCCATGCATCTTCATTGAGGAGGGTTAATGAGTGGCTGCAGGCAGAGTGAGTGGGAAAGAGTGTGTGTGTATGCACAGCACGGATGTGGAACAATTGCTACATCTGGGGACCCTGGAGCCCCTGATCCAACAATAGCATTTCCATGTGCGAGGCGCTTCACAGACACCTCGTCGCGTGTGGTTTATTCAAACCAGCCTGCGCCGCACCGGGGAGCTCCCAAGCGGTTGGTGTGTCCAGCCGTGCTGGGAACAGCATCTCATCATCTGTGTCTGGGCTGCTTGGTGCAAATGTTTTCCTTGTGGGCTGGAGCCGGTTTGGGGAACTCAGGCTGCAGGGCTGAGCCCCTGTGCTCAGCCATGCCACACAGCGGGATGCAGTGCCTTGCACACTGTCCCCCTCCTGCTGCTCCACAATCGTTCAAGGCAGTGAGACAGACTGGGTTCCCTCTACTTGAATGGTCCCTGTTGCGTTAGGCTGGGGCCAAATCCACCTGCCTGGGATTGTCTTGGCACCTCCTGCATCATCTCAAAGCAGTCAGTGGATGCTGTTCCTTTCACTTGGTCCCCGTGGTGAAGGTGGCCAGGCAGTAGAGCTGCCCAGCTCCTGCAGTCAGTGCAGTGCTGGCCATGTTTGGAGGGTGATCGTGGTGGTGTTCACAGGGAAACACTGGCAGTGTCTAGAGGGTGATGCTGGCTTTGCTGGCTATGCTCACAGGGCAGTGCTGGCAGTTTGCAAGGCAATGCTGGCCACATTCACAGGGTGATGCCCTTGCTGTCTGTGAGGGAGGGCTTGTCCCTGGAAAGACACAGGAAAGAACACATCCCAGCCCTGCCTGCTGCTGCTGCTAACCAGGCAAGATTTACTGTGATCCCAGTGGCCCAGCTGCCCACACCACTCTATAATAGACCCATCAAGGGCATTGTCGTGCTGCAGGAGCCCAACAGGTACCCTAATGGGGCTGACACGCCAGCCCGCTCCCACACAATGCCTCACTCTCCCAAGCCAAGTGTGTCTGGCAGGACAAAGGCAGCCTGGCCTCCCAGCATGAGCCAAGCTGGCCAGGCATGACAGATGTGGCCCAGGACAGCCCAGCAGCCCACCCTGCACAAAATCTCTGGGGGACACTAAGAAGCTGAAGGTTACAGCCACTCTGCTCCCAACACATTTCCAGCTGGGTCTTATGGCCACTGCTCCCCAAACAGGTGTTGCTGGTGGAAGGAAGGGTTTGAAGCACAGCCCCAGTGCAAGGAATGACAGATCCTGCTCTTGGCAATGCTCCTCAGCAGGGAGGTTGGAGCAGGCACCATGCACTCATGCTTGTGTTGGGTTTGTGTGGCAAGGCTTTGGTACTGGGGGGACTTCTGTGAGAAGCTGCTAGAAGCTTCCTCCATGTCCCATGGAGCCAGTACCAGTCAGCTTCGAGATGGATCGACCACTGGCCAAGGCTGAGCCCATCAGCAGTGGTGGTAGCAGTTCTGGGATAATGTATGTAAGAAAGGGAAAAGTTTCTGCACAACACCAGCAGCAGCTGTAGAGAAGAAAGAATATGTGAGAGGAACAACTCTGCAGACACAAAGGTCAGTGAAAGAAGAGCGGGAGGAGGTGTTCCAGGCACCAGAGCAGAGATTCCTCTGCAGCCAGTGGTGAAGCCCAGGGTGAGGCAGGATGTACCCCTGCAGCCCATGGAGGTCCACAGTGAAGCAGAGATTCACCTGCAGCCTGTGAAGGACCCCACACCAGAGCAGGTGGATGCCCGAGGGAGGAATGCGAGAAGTCCCTGTCCTGAGGAGGAAGAAACAGCAGAGACAAAGTGCGATGAACAGACCACAGCTTTCATTCCCCATCCCCTTGTGTCACTGGTAGGGAAGAGGTAGAGAAAACTGGGAATGAAGTTGACCCCAGGAAGACGAGAGGGATGAGGAAAGGTGTTTTTAAGATCAGGTTTTATTTCTTATTATCCTACTCTGGCAGATTATTACTCTGATTAGTAATAAATTTATCCAATTTCCCCAAGTCTCTTTTGCCCATGTGGATAACTGGTTATCTCTTCCTGACCTTATCTTGGCCTATGAGCTTTTCCTTATATTTTCTCTCCCCTGGCCAGCTAAGGAGGGGAGGGACAGAGTGGCTTTGAGGAGGGGCACCTAATGTCCACCCACAGCCAACCCACCAAAGCCTACTGCCTGTGTTTTAAACACATCTGCTCTGCAGCAGTGCCTGATCCCACCCTGAGAAAGGCTGAGCACTGCTGTGGACAGGTGACAGCCACAGCACTGCTTCAAAGCGTGGTACAAATGGGCCAGGGTGTGCTGCCTCCCCTCTGCATGCCCAAATCCAGGATACAGCACACTGCCTTGAAGCCCAGGCGTGCTGGAAGGTGCTATCAGGGGACCCAGTGCCAGCACAGCCCACAAGAGAGATAACAGGGGCAAGCTGTGACCATCCTGGGTGGGAGGAAATGCCGGGATGCTGCCCTGGGGGGCTTGGCTTAAAATTGGCAGCAATTTTTTGTTTGAAGCTTTGTAGCTGTTTCGCATCTCTTTGCACGACAGGTCTGGCGCGTACCCTGGAACCCTTCCCCGGATCTTCCCATGAAAACTCCTACAAAAAAAGCTTCTGCTTCATTTTAACCAAACCCAGAGCCCATCAGACGATCCAGATGGTCTCTCTCTCTATCAAGCAGTTTGGCCCAAATCCCAGTGGCAGACGGCAGGACCAGGCCTCCCCTGATAAAGAAGTTTGGGGGTTATTTTTCTCCCTGCTCCTCATCCATATTCAGAGGAACCCTGGGATTTTCCCAGGCAGCTGCTGCTCTCTGACGCCCACCCCATCAGGGTGCCTGGGTGACTTGGGATCACCCAAATGCATCAGGGGCTGAGGTATGGGAGCAGGGTCTTGGTACACAGCCTGTCCCCCCACACCGCTGTCCTGGCTCCCCCGGACCCTGTCGTGTTGGCAGCCCTGGAAAGGTGCTGCTTTTGCAGCTGGAGCAGAGGCTGAGGGGTCGGCCACGGCTGACAGCCCAGCTCAGTGGGACACACTGTGGTGCTGGGGCATGGGGCACTCAGACAGAGGCAAACAGCTCTCAGAGAACAGCAGGAGTTGAGGTACATACAGGAGAAAATGTGGATGTCGGCCTGAAATGGAGTTTCCCGCTTCCCAGTCCTGTACTCCCACTGGAAGCAGGATGGGTGCTGGTGGCTCCAGGCAAGCCCTGCCGGCTACTCCCTTTGCCAAGACCACAGCCCCGTGTAAGTGACCGGGTGTTGCTGCAGCTGGACGCAGAGATAGAGGGAGCTTGCTTTTCCTGCAGATCACAAGGATTCGCCTGAGGCAAGTGCCTGCAAAACGGAGGAAACAAGATCCCTTGCTCCCTCCCGCCTTCCTGCCAGCACCAGAGGTAAAGGGCAGGTTAGGAAGACTCGGTTCTGCTCTGCCAGCCAAGGGGTGAAGGGGAGTTTGTGAGGGAAGGTGATCACAAGCATCACACTGATAGCAGCCTTTGGGGGACACCAAGCCATTCTGAAACAACCTTCACCTCCCAAAATTCAGCCAAGCCCTACAGTTCAGCCCCCATTAGGTGCCATTGCCACCAGGCTCTCCCTGGGAGCCCCAGGACAGGCTGCAGGGCCACCTCTGCAGAAGCTGTGCCAGGGAGGGGTCGGTTCCCAGAGTCCTGGGAAGCAGCTCATCTTCCTTGCTGTCAGGGCTGCTGGGTAGCAACGAGGAACAAACCCCTTTCATCCATCTCAGGCACAGTTTCCTCCTGGGACTGGGGCCAGAGGAAGGAGATGTCACAAAAATGCAGACAGATGATGGGAGCCGGCATTCGGGATGGAAAAGGGCTGCTGATCTGGGCCAAGCTGGTACAACCCTGTGTGTGTGTGTGAGGTGGCCCTTGCTGGAGCAGGACCTCGGGCAGACACCTCCCTCTTGCCCTCATTAAGGAGCTTGTGGAGCTCCATGTGCAGAGGGCATTGATTTAAGAGGCACTCCAGCCCCTGGGACCTGCCACCATCCCTGCAAATATCCACCATGCCCTGTTGCACTGGGGTGTCCATGCTCACACACCACCCCTCCAACTGTGGTACAGGGCAACAGGCTCCCATCTCCCCTCTTTCTACAGGTTTCCTCTCTGAAGAGGACATTTATTATAGCAGTTGCTGCCAGAAGCCAGGGCTGTGTTAGGCACATCAAAATACCTGTTGTTTTTTTATTAAGGACTCAGCACTCGGAGGAATGGGGTTAGAAGTGTTTCAGGTGTCATTAATAAAACAGGTGACCAGCCCTCCTGGTTACTCTCTCCTGCCTTGTATTTGCAGATCTCATGGAAGAAAATGGAAGGCAATAAAATGAATGCAATGTTTGTGTTTCTGAGATGTCAACTGTTTGGGGCCAAACTGATAAGATTTCTTGGCTTCACTTCCTTTTGCAATGAAATAAGTGTATTTTGCCTTGTTCTTCCCCGTAGTTTACCCAAAAAGACATTTTTGGTTACTTTATTTTTAAAGATGTTCCTCTGGAATGGAAAAGAACATAGCTAATGCCACAGCCAGGACTGCAAGATTTGCTGTTTATGTGTGGGGCAAAGTGCAGAACAGAGCTGCCACCCAAGACTCCTCTGCACGCTGGGATGCTGAGCCGCGGGATTCCCACTCCGGGCCACGCACCGTCCCGGCTGAGTAGCGCCAGCCTGTCGAGCAGTCCCCGTGGGCTGCCAGGTCCCCGTGGCTCACCTGGGCTCTGTGGATGGCGGGATGGGGCTTCGGGCTGCAGGGTGGGAGACAGGCCAAGGCTGCTTTAAGTACACCAGAGGATGTGGAAGCTTTTGGTACCCCCGAGGAGAGGTGCGAATGCTCTGCCTGCGGCTGCCTGGCTCGCAGGCTGTTTCTCCCCGGGGTGCCGCTGCCCGCAAGCCGGCAACCCGCAGCCTTTACGGGAGAAGTCGGGTGCCCCGCGAACCAATCCCGCTGTCCCGGGTGGGGAGACCGAGCCGAAGCCCACCTTCCTGCACGGTCGGGGCGGTGCAAAGCCCCGACGGCTCCGGCGACCTGGGTGCCGGTGCCCTGCCCGGCCACGACCGCCGCTACCTCCGCCGCCGCGGGTACCGGGGGCGCGGGGAGGGGCGCGGATGCTGGCGGGGGGGCCCGTCGGGGCGGGCAGGGCGGGAGGGAGGAGCCAGCGCGAGGGCTGAGCCTGGGCTGCGGGATGGGGCGGCAGTGA
>VZRX01010011.1:48502-123455 GCA_013398075.1 Notiomystis cincta
TGCAGCGGCACCACGGTGGACTGCCACGGCTCGGCCCTGCGCGCCGTGCCCCGGAGCATCCCCCGCGGCACCGAGCGCCTGTGAGTACCGCCGGGCTTTGTCCGCCGCCGCTGGGCGTGCGGCGACGAGGCTGCGGGAGCCCGCCGGGGCCGGGGGCTTGTCCGAGGGTGCGTGTCCAAAGGCGCGTGGGGAGCGAGTGCCCCGCGGGGCCGCGTGGGCAAGAACCCCGCGAGGGGTGCGGAAGGCGCTCAGGAGCCTGTCGGGAGTGGGAGCGGGAGCCCGTCAGGGGATGCGTGTGCAAGAGGCTGTCCGTGGCGGGGGCGTGCAGCAGCCTGCCTGGGCTGTGTGTAAGTGCCCACCGTGTCTGTTAAGGGCAGTACATGTGCAAATGCCCCTGGGGCCTCGATCGGCCGCCCAAAAGGTGCGTGTGCAAGAACCTCGTGGGGTGGGTGATGTGCTGTGTCCCGCTACGCCCGGGGGTTATGTGTCTGTAAGTTCCCATCCAGGGCATACGTGTGCAAGGGCCTGTTAGGTGAGTTTACGTGCATCATCACCTTCCTGAGGGGGGTGCAATAGCCCGCCGAGGTGGAGACCTCTGTGTGTGTGAGAGCCTGCTGGGGCAGGGTGTGTGTAACCTTTCTCTGTGTGAGAGTCATGCAAGGGGTCCGGTATGTGCAAGAACCCGCGTGTGCCAGTCTTTGTGCAAGCATGTGGAGCGGGGTTGGGATTAGAGCAGTGCCCGAGGGAGTGGGTTGCTCCGGGAGGACATTTGCGCTGGGGCAGCCCAGAGTGGACTGCGTGTGTAGGTCCGCGAGCCCCTGGCACCTCCCGGAACGCATTTGGCCACCCCTGCAATGACTTGCAACAGGAGTTCTGTGAGGGCTTCTGTCACCGCAAGCCCCTGCCTGTGCTGGGCACCCCTTTGTCCCCAGGAAGCTCTCCTGGGAGTGCTGCACATCGTGTTGGGATCCCATTCCCCCAGCTCCTCCTGAGATTCCCCCACGGTGTGACCAGCCTGCAGCCGTGCAGGTCACCCATCGTGAGCCAGACAGCTCACCCATCCTCTCCAGTCCCCTGTGCCTGCACTTCACTGCTCATCAAATACCTCGCCACGTCCTCAGGGGTGCTGGAAGGTGTCCCTGGATCTCTTAGCTGGGCCCCCAGGAAGGTTTTTCTCTCACAGTCATGGTCCAGCCGGCTGTGTGGGTCCCGTGTTACCTGCTGAGCACCCCAAGCAGGAGGGGTGCCTCTGCTGCTGCACCTGGCTAGGCAGGTCTGCCTGCCTGGGGTTCTGTGGCTGCAGGGGGTTCCCACCCAGGGAGAGCAGCCTGGGTTGAACGTGTCCAACCTACTGCTGGCAGCAGGTTCCTGGCATGCAGGAACCCAGTCCCGGCAGGAGAGCAGGGCTGTCCCCAGCCTGTCCTCTCCACTCAGTAGCAGCAGGTGCCCCATCCCTGTAGCAGCAACAGAGCAGAGTGGCACAGTAGCTGTCTGGCCCTGGCCCTGTGGCCAGGCTGCTCCCACATCCCCCTTGCAGTGCAGGGAAGTGTTGAGCTGCTGCCTCCTTGAGCTGCAGAGCTGCAGGATATGTTCTAGGACAGCTCCACATGGAGCTCCTGGCCGTGTGCTGTGCTGTTTGCAGCTCCTGGAGTGTGACTGTGCCCTTTGCCTGCAGATGGGCAGAGACCCCGCAGGCAAGGACTGCATGCAGGGACTGCAGACAGCCTGGCAGCTGCCAGGGCTGCACCCAGCGTGCAGCGTCAAGAGCTCTGCAGGATACCACTTTAGAGGAGTTTTCTTTTCTCCCACTATAATTATCCTCATACAAATGATTATTACCCAGACCAGCAACCAGGCTGCTGTGAGTTGCCATCCCATAGACCCAGTCTATGAGGTCTGAGGCAGGATCCCCCTTTCTGCTGTGCCCGGGGCAGGGGGAAGGTTGATGCATAACCTGCACTAGCCCTTTCTGCCTCTCGGAGAACTGAATGGGATCCTTGGCATCAGCTCTCCATGCACCTGGGTGCAGGGTCCTGGGGGAGTGTTGGCATCGGGTGCCCAGCTCTGCCTGCTGGGCTGGTGCTCAGACTGCTCAAATGAGGCAATGCTGGACTGAGCTAATGGAGGATGCCTTGCTTGGTGTCTCACTCCTGCCCTGGCAGGGCATCACTCCCCCTCTGGCTGTGGTCCTGCTTGCTGTCTCCTGTTCTGCCTCACTGACCTGGTCCTCCGTGTCTGTTGCCATTCAGCAGCATTGGGGTTTCTGGATTTTAATGCAGCTGGTGATGCCGGATCTTCTGGCTGGACTGAACTAGACATGCTTGCTCTCTCGTGGGTGTTGTCTGCTGGATAACTACTTCCTGCTGTTTTGCACACCCTTGCAGGTGCTTGAGGGTGTCTGTGCAGAGCAGGTCTATCTCCTAGCAGTGAAATCCTGCTGTAACAGCTCGTAAGTGAGTTTCAATTCCCTGTAAGCAGGCTGCAACCTTGCAGTCTCCAGATCTCAGTGTTCGATGGAGCAAGGTCAGCTAGCAGCCACAGGGGAGTCTGCAGCAGGGTCTGTGCTTGGGACTTGCTCTCTCCAGGGGTGAGCTCTCTGTGGGAAGTGCCCTCCACTGCCTGCCTCTTTTCCCAAGCCCTGAGATGCACAGCATGAACAATGCCAAGCTCACCATACATCCCACAGTGCCAGTGAGCAGTGATGTCCCTGCTGTTAAATTTCTTGCCTGTTGCATGCCAGTGTGGTGTTTGCAGCCTCCAGGCTTTCTCCAGCCTCCCACCTGGCTGAGCTCCAGGTCAAGCCCCTGGGCAGGGCAGCACTGCTGCTGCAGCCGTGCTTGCTGGCACTGCCATCGTGGGGACTCAGTCAGCAGCATCCTGTGGCGAGGTTTGAGCTCCATCACTTTTGAAATACACCCTTTTCCTTTGAAGAAGAGGGAATTACTTGCCTTGCAGAGTCACTGCAACTTTGGAGAATGATGGGCAGGGGAGAAATTGTCTTGTCTTCTTCACAGTTTGCCCTGTGATATCTTCCTGGTGGGTGCCATGCTGTTGGTAGAGAGACAGGGCTGCAGACATACCTAGGATGGACCACGAGGATGGCTGCATGGGGCTGACACAGGACCCCTCTTCCCTTGTGCCAGGGCACAGCACGTTGCTGCCTAAGTGCCTTTTAGTTGGCAGCCCAACATAAATGAGGATTACACACCTGTCCTCTGACTGCATCAGGCTGAGCAAGGCAGGAACCAGCAAAGTCTCTGGGCACATTGCACAGATGCCTGTTCTCCTGCCTACACCTCTGGCAAGCACAACAGAGGCCTGAAGGCTTTGTAGGCAGGATGAGGTGATAATCCTTGAGCACTACAGTGTTATCTTCTTCCAGGAGTCCCTCAGGACACAGCCAAGAGAGAAGAGTTGTGGGAGAAGGTCACAGTTCCCTTCCCCTTTGCTTGCTTTTCCTTCCTTCTTCCTTTGAAAGTGTCTATGAAGAGCAGACTGCCCTGTTTGGGAGGTGGATAGCTCTCCCCACTGATTTGCAGGATCAGTGCAAATTTCCCACTGTCATATGGCAGCTGCCAGCCCAGATCTTTGCTTGTAGGGGATGAATTGACTGTGATGGCATTGCACTCTCTCCTGCGGTTGAATTTTTTGGCTGACAGCTGAGAATTGCCCCACTTGCCCCTTTTGCCTCCTCTTCAATGAGCTGAACATGCCCCATCTCACTGTGGGCTGTGCTGTGTCCCTCCCCCCAAGTGGGAGGCAGCAGAGCTGGGTTTGGGGGTCTCCATCACTGCACCCCTCTTGGCTCTGGCTTTTCCTTTCCAGGGTCCCCAGCCTCAGCATTTCATGGGGCTTCTGTTTGCCTTGTTACCAGAGTTTGGGGTTTGCCTTTGCTGAAATGGGCCCCATCCAGTCTGTAGCCAGCCTGCCATCCCTCTGTCTGCACTGGTGGAAGGGAAGGGGTGCTGAGCTACAGCCTTTGGGTGTGGGAGCACCATGCCAGGGCAGCTGCACCTGGAGCACGCTTGCAGTACTGCCCAACCCTGCCCTGCCAAAATTCCAGCAGCAAGCTCTTGTTCAGAGCTTGTTTAATCCATTCACCTGCATCTACCTCTCACCAGTTATCAAAATGTCTTGCAGCAGCCAGGCTGGTGTATCACAGCAGCACTCCTGCATGCCACAGCAGGTGTTGGGCTGCTTCTCCTTTCCTGGGCTCCAGGGAATGCTCGTTCTTAGGAATCACCTTGAGGAAGTCAACCTCTCCCTTCCCTGAAGTGCTTGGGCAAGTTCTCAGCAAGCAGTCTGGTTGCAGAGGGTCTGCACAGGCTCTGCAGAGCTCTGGGGCAGGATGCAGGACCTTTGTCCAGCCAGGGCAGTGCTTGGCTGGCCCTGCAGCCCTCAGATCTCCGGAGAGCCAGTGCTGGGCACTGGGAGGATGCAGGCTGGCTTGGGAAGGTACCCTGCCCAGCCCACTGCAGTGGCTTCTTTGGGAGCCTTCCTGGACAGAGGAAATTTGCAATTCTATTCCAATTTCTCCCTTCAGCTACGTCCAAGGCAGATGCTGTCTATATATTGCCATGGTAACGCTGCGTTCTCACTCTCTATGGAATTGCATGCTGGAAAAATATTAGTTTAAAAAACTATGTCGTGTTTGTATTGACTGAAGTGGAGGCTGATAGTGGAGGATCTATTGTCCCCTGGTTGGGAAAAGTCACCAGTAACAGGCAATAAAGCCAGGCAGATTGGCCTCTGGTGACCACTTCTCACCCCACACAGCAATTGCTTCCCTATAAACCCTTCCCTGGCTCTGTTTTATTGCATCCTTTAAAACAGATATTTTTGCCTTAAATGTGCTGCCACTTTGGTCCTCCAGAGTGATGCATTGTGCTAACAGCAATTCCTTGCTGCTGAGATGGGAGCAAGGAAGGGGGATCGTTTCCAGCTTTAATTGTGGCTCTCTCACGTACACCTTCAAATGCTGTTGCTGCTGTGCCCAGAGCCTGCAGCCCCAGGCTGAGCTGGGGTTGGTGGCCACGGTGCCTGTGCTGGGCAGCACACACAGAAACAGTTCAGTTACAGAAACTGACTCAACAGGAGGTGTGTTTGCTTTGAGTTTCATTCTCCCCTGCTTCATTGTTTCCTATCAAAACTCTGGCTGGCAGAAGAGTGAGGCAGCTGTAAAAGGCAAAGGATGCTTGAGGGACACCCACAGGGCAGCAGAACCTGCAGCTTGGGGGAACAGAAGGGATTTGGGGTACCAGCAGGGTGGTGTGGGCAGGGAATGGGTGTCCTGTCCTGGGAAAGGTGTACAAGCCTGTGACCTCCCACTGAAGAGGAGCTTTTCCTGTATCCTTGCTCCGATTTGCTCTCTGGCAGCCTGGTGGAGGAGAATACTGGAGCAAGATGTGCATGTGGCCAACCAAGGGAGCCTATCTTTGTCTTACTTCTGAGTCCTTCATGGTTCCCTGCCCACTCCAGAGGTACTTAGCACTGTGGACACATCCTCTTGATCTTTACTGCTACTGAAATAACCTTTCATAAAACCTGAGAGACAAGGAGATGTTTCTGTGCATGTTTTGCTGAAAAGCAGTAGAAAACACAGTTGTGTGTTAGCAAATGGCCTCATCCCAGGGGATGTCAGACCCAGATCACTGCTCCCTGGCAGGCTTCCAGTGCAAGTAGCTCCAAGGCCAGCTCTGGCAGCTGGCCCCTGTCCCCACTCGAGGGACAGCCAGGGATGACAGTGGCAGCAAGAGTGGTGAGGGGAGCAGAGGTTTTCCTGCTGTACAGCTCCAGGATGCCAATTAGCAATGTAAGCAGTAAGGATGGCCAGGTCCTTGGAGTTGTGGCACTGCTGGAAGTGAGAAGGAAATGAGGTGGGATGGAGGGGACCTCTCCATGGTGTTGGTGTGGGGTGGCCCAAGGCTGTCCCCTCAGGAATCATCTCAGACCTCCCTGCTACATTCAGGCTCTGAGGCTGTGCTGACTGTCTGCTTCCCTGGCATGCATTTTGGATGCACTTGCTGCTCAAAATAGCAGAGGCAAGTGTCCTATGGGGGAGAGAGGCTGCTAGAGGAGGAAGATCAGAAAAAGGGAAGATTAATTTTTAAAGCGATGCAGCCAAGGAGCAGCCCTGGGCACCAAGAGTAAGAGAGATGCAGGCTCCTGGCCCCGGGTATTTCTTGGTTGGAGGAAGCCCTACATCCCAAATGGGATGCTCCAGGAGACCCATCTGGGTCTCGGATTGTAGACATCTGTAACCCAGCAGTTCAGGTGCACTTGTCCTCCCATCCCTGCTGTGAGTAGCTCCAGGAGGGATGACCCAAAGAGGTTTTGCTGAGGAAGATGCAAAGTGGAACTCAATCTGATGAGTGGCAGGATGAAGCCTGAGGGCTGGGCAGCCTCCCCTGCCCTGGGAAGCAGAGGAGCTACAGAGCAGCTCCTCACCAGGCTATTCAGCACAGCATAAAAAGCCAAATTTCCTGGGTATCCAGGAAAATCTGTTCTCTTGGCTGAGTCTCAGTTTCCACATTTGTGAAACAGAAATGACCTGCTGCTTTTTCTCTCTCCCACTGGTGTTGAGGGAGGTTATTTATTTATTTTTAACCTGAAGGTGAAACACCACAAGGCTGCATGAGTGTACAGCATTCCCTGACTGCGAGCAGCTAATGGCTGTGGCATGAAAACCCCAGAGAGAAGTTAGGAGAACAGAAAGCCTTCTGGATCCTCACTGTTACTTGCATGATCGATGCTGTTTGTAATGCTTAAAGATCTGTCCTGGTGCTAACCTGCTGTAGTGCCTCCTCAAGGCTTGCAGAGCCTGCTGTGCTCTGGGGGCCATGGCTGTGCTTGGGGCTGGGTTCTGAGATGAGCCCGAACACACACAGCTGCTCTTGGAGCTCTGCTTTTTGGGCACCTGCAGGCAGCTGGTAGGAGTGGTGCTGGCAAGGGAATGGCACCCCTAAAGGGGCTTTGATGGATCCCTTGGGCACCTTTGCTCTTCTTGAGGGGTCTGGTCAGAACAGGGATGGGATGGAAAAGGAAAAGAAGCTGCTGAGTCCCTTGTGCAGCTGTCAGCCCAGGATGTGCTGGGCTCTCAGTGTGCCCTCCCTGAGCAGTGGGCAGCAGCACCCTGCAACTCCCTGGTACCTTGGAGGGGATGGAGTTAGCACCCAGCCATGGCCATGTGGGCTCCAGGGAGCTGGGGAATGTGGTGCCAGTGCTGGAGGAGACCAGCTCTCCCAGGACTGGGAAGGGCTCTGCCCTATATTTCCTTGTTTGAGCAGCTCAGTGAGCCTGTGCTGGGGCTCAGTTTCATTCAAGCAGCCGGGTGAAATCTTGAGAAGTCTTGAAAAATGCAATAAAAGTGTAGGATGAAAGGTTGCAGCTGCTCTGTCCCCCAGTGCTGAGCACAGGGGTCAGTCTGGAGTCTCAGCCTCATCCATGTTTCCATTAGCAGTCTGTGTGATGGGACACGAACTGCTTATGGCAGTTGCAGATGCCACCAGGCTGGGAGAGGTGCAAGAGGGCTAGAGGATGGGCTGAGGTTTCAGAGTGGGCTTGGTGAACAGGAGGAATGAGCTGACAGAAAGGAAGTTGTTGCCTGGGGACTCGAGGAAAGTGTTTGGTGGGAGGGAATCACCAACAGCACAGATGTGGAATGGGAGCACAAACAGAGCAGGTCCTACCCCTGCAAGTCAGAGAGGCCCTGAGGGAGAGCTGTGCCCTTGGGGCTGGGGAATTTCGGCTGGGAAAGAGACCTGCACGGGCAAGGGAGCAGCCAGGTCTCTGCACCATGGTGGCCTGGGCAGGCAGGGATGGGGTTCATCTGCTGTGGGAGGGGCTCAGGTCAGAGTTTTGTTAATGGTCCTTGAGGCAGGAGCAGTGATGTGCTGGAATAAGGCCCAGGGTGCTGTCAGTCCCTGTCCTTGACGGAGCAGTGTGTGCATCTGCCTGGATTGATGGAGGGTGGCAGAGGTACTGCTGCGGGGCGCGTGACCTTCCAGCCTTCATCTCTCTGCTTCCCTGATTATTATCTGGCACTG
Source organism: Notiomystis cincta (assembly GCA_013398075.1). Classification (NCBI taxonomy): domain Eukaryota; kingdom Metazoa; phylum Chordata; class Aves; order Passeriformes; family Notiomystidae; genus Notiomystis; species Notiomystis cincta. The sequence goes on from VZRX01010011.1 coordinate 56,548, forward strand.
CTGGCTCCAGCTGGGGTCAGGGCTCTGGATGAGGGTTATGGAGCTGCTGGGAGGGGAGCCATGCCCTTGGGGGTCGGCGTTCTGAGGCAGGAATGGCAGGGCAGTGAAGACCCTCGAGGGAGGGACACACCTCATGGACAATACACGTACCAACCTCACCGGGCACCAGGGCGGGGGTGGCCCTTGCAGCAGGCACCACAGGAGCACAGATCCATCCCCACCAACCCCTGCAGTTGCTGCCCAGAGCTATGGGCACCTGCTCTGTGCAGGCACCGATGGGCCAGGGCATATTTTGCCGCTGGTGGGTGCAAATGCAGGAATTCATCTCACAGGCTTTTCCTCTGAATTCTTAAAGGCAGGATTCCGGGGAGCAGAGCAGTCAGGATTTCTGCCTCAGCGGGAGAGCAGAGCTGAGCTGAGCCACAAGGACAGGAGTCACATGTGTGCTGAATAGCTGATGCTTTGCAGCGGAGTAGGGATAGTGGGATTGCGCTGTCTGCTCCTTCCCGCTCCTGATAAATCAGTGCCCAGGGAAATATCATTCATGTTGGCTGTATTTAATAAATTAACTCTCAGCATTTGTGCTCTCTGAGGTTGTTACCGAGTTAGTGTAGCTCCAAACCCTGCAAAGGGAAAAGATACATTGAACCCCCTGGGAATGGATAAGCCATCCAAAGCTAGAAACCAAATATAAACCCAGACTATGCAAATCCAGTCTAACGAACCCTGCTGCAGCACAGACATCCCATCTGGGAGTGGGATGATCCACGAGCAATGTAGCAAAGGGACTGATTGTTTTAATGACTTTCTTCTTCCCAGGGAGAAATGGGAAGGGGGTTTCTGAAACTTGAGAGCTGCAAATGAAAATTCCTTGCCTCTCCATCAGCAGTGTGAGATTTGGGGTGCTAGGAGGGCAGAAGAAGGCAGCCTGAATGAACTTGAGGCTGCTTTCTGGTGTTAAATCCTCTGAATTAGTGAGGAAAGAGCATGTCCTGTGTTTCTGCTTTCAAGTCACAGTCCAGAAATACAACCAATCTGCTGGGCAGTTCCCCAGACACATCAGTCCTTATTGAAGCTCTGCTGTGTGGAGCAGGGCAGTGTGTTTTGCTTCACTAGGAAAGGGCATGGAGGCAGTGGGTGAGCAGCTGAGCAGCAGGGATCCGGCTTTCTGGGCACTGCAGACTGCAATTTATCTCCATGAGGAGCTGAAGGGGGTTCAGAGGGGAAAAATGTCATGAAGTTAAATAGCAGCGTTGCCTCGGCATCCTTACAAATCAGCTTTACCTGCTGCTCGTTCCCATCTTGGTTGCAAAGGCCATCATTTACCTGAACAAAGGCATGGAGGGATGCTGGGAGCAGTTGTCAGGGAGCACATAGAGCCAGTCCCTGAGGGAGGGGGACTGTCGAGGGGCCCTGAGACACAGCCCCACGTGGGGATTGCTACCAGCCCCACTGCTGAAGTACCCCATGGATGCTCAGCAAGCGTGCAGGGAGTGGAGGCCGGGGTGGGCTGTGTGGGCAGCAGACCCCAGGGTAGCTGGTCCTGCCTGTGCCTTCTGGTGCTACAGACCTTGGGCTGCACTGTCCCAGAAGATGCCTTGGAGAGAGGGCAGAGCCTGGTTTGGCATGTGCAGAGACTGGCCATGTCTAGTCCGTGGCTCTTTGGTGTTTTTTCATGTTTCCATCCTGCTTTGCCTGTGCTCTGCTTCTGGCTGAAGCTCTGGGATGCTGGTGCTCTGAGGACAGCACTACCTTGGGCTTTGCAGGCTGAGGTGTAAGTCCTGGCTTTCGGGTTGGGCCGTTCTAAATTAAGCCTCTCTGCTCCATCTCTTTGCAGTACCGGAGATGTCTCAACTTCCAGTTACATTTGTAGCCAGAGTAACGTTAGGTGTGGTTAAAGGAAGGTGTCAAGGGAGTCCTGCTAGGGACCCCCTGTCACCCGGAATTCGAATGGGTGCCCTTACCTCCAGTCTGGTCCTGGGGATCTTCCAGGCGATCTTCTTTGCCAAAGAACCTTAAGGACATGTGGAGAAAACTACTCCTGAAGCTGTGATTTCTCCCTGCCCTGAGCTGATTCCAGGGCTGTGGTTCATCAGGAGGTGGGCACAAAACTGTACATACCAAACGACCCCTTTGGGGTGACAAATGTCCCTAAAACTGTGACACACCCCAGTGCTTCCTGCCTGGGGCTTACAGCCTGGCTGACCATGGCTTTTGCTCCCACTGAGAGGGTCAGATGCTTCTGGTTTGGAAGCCCATCCCCGGCAGCCTGCTCTGCTCTCTGCGTGCTGGTCGCACTGGAAGCCGGGGGAGTGGTGGGGCTGCAGAGCCCATGTGTGGGTTTCAGTTTAATCACTGGGGCTGAGGAACCTCTATTCATTCCCGCTTGCATTCATCTGTGTCCTAGTAACGGTGCTCTCCCAACCTCCTTCCCAACACAGGCACACACGGCTGGATAATGGCAGGAGCCCGGCAATCTCGGCGCTGAATAGCGCTGTAATTACGAGGCTATAATGGCGAGCTGGAACTCATTAGCCATTATCAGCCGCTTCAGCAGGACAATGGCAGCACCCCGGGGTGCGCGGCTGCGCTGGCTGCACCCGGTGGCCCTACACGCTGCTCGGCGGCCCGAGGCCAGCCCGCCGCTGACCTTGGCCCCTCGCACGGGGGCAGGGCCCGGTGGAGGCGAGCTTTGGCTCCGGATGGGAATGACGGGCTGTGTATTCAGCCAGTCGTGTGACAGGCGTTCCTGCTCCCTTGTCCAGCTGTAAGGGCTCAGGAAGTTACAGACCCCCGTGGTCTTGCCCAAGCACCCCAACCTACTCCGTGGTGGCCCTCTCCTGCCGCTTTCCTTCCCTGGCTCCTGCAGCTCATCCTTCACTTGACTGACTTCTCCTCTTGTAGTTTACTTGTTTTCCTCTTGATTTCTGTGTTTGTGTTCAGTGCAGGCAGTGGGTCTCCAGCATGGGAGCCCTCCCTGGGCCCTGCCTTCACGTAGCCATCCTCCATCCCAGCACAAGCCTTGGGCAGGTTGGCCTTGTGGCAAGAAGCAAACGCTGCCGTGCTTCATGATGCCAACTGGGGAGACTCACTCCTGCAATAGGGGGCTGCACAGAGATCCCCAGCTCTGCAGACTGTGGGTCCAGGGCTGAAGGTCCTGCTTTTCCTACAGGAATCACATCCTGTAATGCGGAAAGGCACTGCAAAGCTGACTGCGAGGTGCAAATCTCTGCAGCTTCTGGCTTGATGTATTTTAAAGCAGGATAATCCTGGCAGGAGCATGCTGGAGAGCATGGCTGGGGAGAGCTGGGGAAGGTGTAGCCAGCAAGCTGGGAGCAGACACCCTGCCATGTGTGTGTCCAGCAATGGGACACATGTTGTCCTGGTGTTCAGCAGAGCCTGGGCAGGACTGAGGCCATGGGGTGGGTGTAGGTACCCGTTATTTCCACCAGCAGGATGAGCAAGGAGGGGCAGCATCTCCTTTCTGGCTGGATTGCCTGTCCCTGTGCTCACCCAGGGCTTTTGAATGAGCGTGTTGCCACAAAGCAGCTTGTCCTGTGCAAGCTTCTCTTGGCAGGTGAAACTTGAGTGTGGCTTATTCTCCAGGTAGAAGGTGTGAAATGGCTGTGCCCTGAACCGGTTGTAATATGCAAGGATAATGGCAGGAGCCATCATGTAAGTGTCACTTACACATGTAAGTGTCTTGCAGCTAGGTTATTTGGAGGGATCCTGCTGTTCTGGGGACTTTGGTTTGTTTCTTGTTACCCTTGCCTTCTCTAAACGACTCTGTGTGTTTGGGATGACCCTGCCAGGTGTTAGCTGCATTTGCAGAGCGGGCTACATACATCAAGGGGGGACATCTGGAATGGCAACAGGGAGGAGCCACACAGCCCCTCCCTGCCTCTTGTTGCCTTATGGTCAGTTATGATCTTATGAAAGATGCCAGCTTACACACCCATGGCCAGCCAGACTTCTGTGTGCCCAGCACTGCTGGTCATTGAGGATGAGGGTCCTCCCCAGAGCCAGGGGCCACTACTGGTGAGAGGCCACAGAATTGCACCAGACCCTACTGTCGTTTGGGTCTGCCTGTTGGTTTTTGGGAGGTACTGGGGAGGCCCAGTGCCTGGCCACCTCTTGAGTACTTCCATGCTAATTTCTTCCTCTTCCATGCTAATTTCTTCCTCTTCCATGCTAATTTCTTTCTCTTTTCTATGCAGGGAGCTCAATGGCAACAACATAACACGAATCAACAAGAATGACTTTGCTGGGCTGAAGCAGCTCCGTGTCCTGTGAGTTCCTGATGAGAACATCATTCCTGTGCCCCCACCTTGGTGGATATTGCGCTTGGTTTGTGGCCCCTCCTAGGGATGCTGAAGTTGCTCAGCCTCTTCCTGTGGGCTTCAGCCAGAAGGGCTGGAGGACATTGTGTTGGGCTGAGTGTGGTGGACTTCAGCTGGGAGAGAGTGGGAAGAGTCTGGGTTGTGTTGAGAGGATAGCCCTGGGTCAAAAGAAGTAATGGGGGCACTGGGGACCACTTTTCCAGAAAGCTGACCCCTTCTCTCTGCAGGCAGCTGATGGAAAACCAGATCAGCATGGTGGAGCGTGGGGCTTTCGATGACATGAAGGAGCTTGAGCGGCTGTGAGTGCCTGGTCATGGAGGGAGGTTGGTGAGGGGCCGCTGGATTTAGTTGCAGAGAGCATTCTTTCCTTTTTTCCTTAAACCCTAATGTATCGGTGCTGCCTGACTTCAAACAGCTTCTCTTCTGCGTGGCAGCGGTATTTTACAGTTTGGGAAGCAAACCTATTTCTGTTTCTATAGATCTTAGAGTCCTTTCTGATGCTTTTGAAGTGAGGAGCAGGTTAAACACAAATGACTTTTGCTGTATCAGCTGTGTCCTGTGTGTCAGAGAGGGAGCTGTAAGTTCTGGTCCAGTACTCAGTAAAATAGCTCAGCAGTTTAAAAATCCCAAGCTGCTCAAGCAAATATGAGGAGCTGAGCGAGCAGCAGGTTAAGAGTGCAGTTAAGCAGCAGTCAGCAGTTAACAGCTTGGAGTCCTCTCTGCATGTAATTATAACATTGTGAGTAGGTCTATTAGTGCCCCATTGGTTGTCCCTGCCTGGGACTGTGGTGAGCAGGATGGGGCTGTCCTTGCCAGGTGGGATGCTCTGCTCTATTGGCCTCTCTGAGCGAGCCAAAATACTCAGCTGTGCCTGATGCATCCAGCTGGGTTGCAGATGGGGTCATTGCTTTGTACCCTAAACCCTGACCCTTTTCTTGTTTCCCTGCAGACGCCTGAACCGCAACCAGCTGCACACCCTGCCCGAGCTCCTCTTCCAGAACAACCAGGCGCTGTCGCGGCTGTAAGTGCCCTCTGTGCCCCCAGGGCTCCCCGGTGTGGGCTCACTGGGGGACTGCCAGGGGGTGTGGAGGGGCCCTGATGTCCCGGGAGGGTGCTGCTCCTGCGGGGACGTGGTGCTGGTGGTTACTGGTATGTTGTCTCAGTGAAGGCTCGGCACGTGGCAGGGGAATGCCCTCTGCTTCTGTGTGACCCGAGCATGCAGCAAGGGGGGAAATGGGCTCTGACCTGCAGAAGATCTGAGACTGGCAGTGCTAAGGATGTCCTTGTAACACATGGGGATATGGAATGAAGTGCTGGCAGTCTGGGCTGGGTCTGGCATCACAGGGTTGAGCTGTGCCTGCACAGTGCCAGGTGGAGAGGTGCTGAGAGCCCCTCAGCCTCCCCCTGGGTGTGGATCATGGGCTTTGGAGCAGGGTTCCCTTACACACTAGCCCAGGTTGTCATGAAAGGAGCGTGAAAGAGGGTGTCCCTAAGGGGGTCACATTCTGCCCAGAGACCTCCATGGGGCACAGAGAGCCCCATAGCCCTGCTCAAGAGCTGCCTTTCTGTAGGTGTCTGGAGAATGAGGGGGAAGCCCTGCCCAGGGCAGATCGAGCCCTTCATGCCTGCTGTCCCCCTTCCACCTGCCTGTCCGCCTGCTCCTGCAGAAACAACTCCAGGGACTGTCTCTTGCTGTGCAAGCCCCAGCTCCACAGATCTCTGCTCCTCCTCCCTCTGTGCAGCAGCAGGCTGCCTGGGGAGGCCTGCTGGGGTTTTGATAAATACTCTCTTTTCCATATTGGCTTTCCCTTGCCTGGGGCTGTTTTGCTCAGGCAATGGTGCTTTCAGCAGTGCCAGCATTGTTCAAACAAAGTGTTTACAGGCTCTCAGCTATGTCAGGCACCACATACATTGGGAAGGGTGCTGTGAGGAGGAGAGGTTGCGTGCCAGACTGGGTCTGGGTGCTCTCCATCACTCAGAGAAGCAGCTTATACCCTGTGGATTGGGGTGGTAGTTGCCAGGACACAATCTTTCTGCTTGCTGCATCTTGTGTGTCTCCATTCATCAGCTGTGACATGAGGATGCCAGGTCTCTGCTGGGCAAGGCACGAATGGATGAAATAACTAAATGTGCTGAGACATTCCCAGGAGAGGCATGGCCATATTGGGGCCAGGCAGCCCTGCCTGTGCAGTCAGGCTGTGGCTGAGCCGTTTTCTTCCTACAGTGCCAAGGAGTCGGTCCCAGAGTCCAGCCTGAGGCGTGTAATGAAGGGTTAAAACGCTGTGTGGGTTGCCAGCACGGGATGTGTGAAGTGGTGGACAGGAGCCAAGGATGGGCCTAGGTAATGGCAGCTGATAGCACAGGCGTTCAATTAATTATCAAATGGCATTTGTTGAGCTCAGCTGTGCCATATCCTGGCGCCAGCAAGGGCCCATCCTCCTCCAGCCGCCCATTGCATAACAAACACGGGCAAGAGAATTATTTCACAAATATTAATGTTTCCCTTTTAATCTTCTCTAGATTTTAATACCAGGCTCTTTCAACAAGCAAACCCTAACAATTCATTGTGGAGACGCAGAAGAGCAGCATGTGTGTCTCCTACACACACAGGGTGCCCCTACACAGCCACCAGGACTATGCCATGGTGTGCATGGGGCTGTACATACCACTGTGGGTTTCAGAGGGCTGTGCAAGATGCTCCTTGCAGCCACCTCAGGTTCAGGTGCATTTTATTTTAGCCTCTTCCTGTTGTTTTACTGCTTACTGCAATGTTGTGGTTATTTCAAACCTTTTTCCTCCCACTCTGTCTTGAAGTTGTTTTCTGGCCATTTCTGCCATGGCAAACTGCCTGGATACCAGCACCTGGAGCTCTTCTTGTTCAATCTGGGGCTGTGTGCATGGGCTCAGATTTTGCAGCTCCTCCACTATAGCTGCTTGGGGAGCTTTAATGCATGCTTGGAGCAGAGGGTTCCTGTGGGGGAGCTGTGTCCCCTGGGGGACTGGGGACGAGGGGACACACTGAGCCATGTACCAGCCTCCTCTGCAGCACATTTCCCCACACACATTAAGTGAGGGTAGGAGTGCAGCGCTGGGATCTGCCTGTAGAGCACATCAGGAGCCAGTGTCCTGGCAGATCCTCAACTTCTGCATTTGTGCAACAGAGCCCTATGTGCCAGAGGACCTGCTGCTCCCTTTCCTTGAGGCTGCCTGTTGCTGAGATGCTCAGGGATGTTTTGGGGGGATGGTGGGGCAGGAGGTGCCCTGCATGGCTTGTCTAGATACACATGCTGGCTTAGCAGGAGGTGGGATCTGGACCAGTGCTAGTCCAGCCAGTGTGGGAGGTCATAAGGACACTCTTGAATTGCTGCAAACCCAGGTCAGGCTACAGGGATATGAGTCAGTGGGGAACAGGTTTAAGCTAAATTGAAATCAGCTCTCCTTGAACGAAACTGGAGCCTCCCCACTGGGCTTTGCACTTGTTTAACTGCTGAAATGGATCTGGGGTGGCCCCACTGCTCAGGACCCCCTCCCTGCCCAGAAACAGGCTGGGACCTGTGCTGATCTGGGAAAAGAAGGCTCTTATGAGCACCATTTTCTTGCAAATCCTGATCTCCAGACCACTTCCAGCAAACAGGCTTCCCCTTGACCTAGGTCCTCATGTTCTCACACCATTGTACTGGGAGGTCTTGAATTAGCAAAAACTGACTGAATGAGTCAGGCTGAGATCTGTTTAGTTGGGAAATGAGGCTGTCAGGTGGCAGCTGAAGCAGAAAGCCAGAGGTGGATGCAGGAGCTGCTGGGGGTTGCTTAGATGGGCCCTTGGATGCTGGCCTGGATGCTCCAGCCTTTTCTAGACATAGTCTTGATGCATCTTTTTCAGCACATCACTAACACAGGAGATGAAGGCAAGTCTGTTGAATTAGGGACATGTGATATCCATAGAGCAGTTTCCCACTGTACCTTTTCCACTGAACCTGATGAAAATTTTTCAGGAGCACAAGAGGAGTCCCTGAGGTTCAGGTTGGGATGGAGAGCTCTTTGTCCACCTCCTGAGTGTCAGAGCCTAATCCACGTTGGTGGTACTTTGTGGTCCCTCAGCCCAGCTCGAGCTACAATTAGTTACGTGGAACTTGGCTGTAAAGAGCATTTGTGCATCGGGATAATGGAAAGGATTGGAGTTAAACCTGATCCGTCGGGGCTTAAATAAGCTGGGGAATGGCAGGAAAGGGCCAACGCAAAGCGAGCCTCAAATGAGGGCATGGGGGAGGTGAGACGCCTGGAGAGGAATGTTTTCCCCTCGGAATTTGGGAATATTGAGCTGACGCCTGCCCAGAGCCCATTTCAGTCTGAGATACTGGGCGGGGGGAGGTGTTCCTTGGCAGTGGGGCCAGGAGGAGGCAGGGGGACTCCCTGCATGGCCTCCTTTATTTATGTCCCCCCCCAATGAGCGGATAACTCATTAAGCAGTCCTGGTGGCTGGAAATGGTGCTGATCTGAGGTTTCGCTGGAGAGCGCCTGACCTCAGTGACCCATTCTCAAACTGGGTTTAATTAAACTGTCAGCGCTGGACGGAAGAACAAAGCTCTGTGGGCCCACGGGGGAAAGCCAGGCTCCCCCAGCAGCTCACTGGGGAAGAGCACATCTCCTGCGAAGTGGAGAGCTGATAAAAAGATGGATCTTTCCTTCCACTGAGAATTGCCCAGGCAAGAAGGTGACCTCTTCTATTGCAGTGCCCAGTGTTGGTCCCCAGTGTGCCACAGCCACACACATCCTGGCTCAGCAGTGGTGCTCCAGTACAGCCCTGATGCACACTAGGAGCCAAGGGGATGCTGGTAGACTTTCCTTCACCATCTCTCCCAAGCTGGCAAGAGTTGGGGTTTTTTTGGGTTTCCCAACAGCCCCCAACAGAAAAAGCAAGCAGAGTTTGTCTCTGCTTCCTTGGGAAGAGTGGGGGAAGGATGAGAAAGGAGTTTTGTAGCACTCTCTCCCTCCTCTGCTCACCTCCCCTTAAAACCTCCTGAAGCTGTTTCTAAGCCCCTTTGGGGGTTCTGCATGGGAGATGCAAGGAGGAGAGAGGAGTCTGGAATGGCTGTAGCAGCAGGCTGAGGACAGGAATGCTGCGGGCGCATCATCAGGGAGGCAAAGACGTGGGCTGTTGAAATGTGCTAAAGGCAGCCAGGATGGCTATAAATAAATAGTTTTCTCCAAGGGAAGCCGAGCTGATGCGAGGGAGGAGAGGAGCAGTGGGTGCCTGACTGTGAAGAGCTCTGGGGAGTTGCTCCTGCAGGGGAGTCACAGTCCCGGGTGGATGTATCCCCCTGGCAGTGGCTGCCCAGTGATTTCCCTCAACAAAAGCTGCAGTAGCTGCACTTTGCTTAGGCAGAGTGGGAGCTGAGAGAGAGTGAGCAGAGAGTAGGGAGGGAAAAGTCTTGTCTCCAGAAGGAGGGAGATTTAGGACACGGGCCGCAGACTGTCAGTTTCTGTCGGACCCATGCCAGCAAAAATGGTGAAGGAGATGGTGCCGCATCTCAGCTGGCAGCCAAACCCAGGGGGAAGGGCTGCCGTGCTGCTCTCAGTCTGTAAGGGCAGGGGCTCCCTGGAAACAGCATTAACATCTCAATCAGGGCTGGTGACTTTCTGAGCCGGGGACATGTGAAATGTTGTAGGAGCTGGGGGGATTGTCACGCTCCTGTGAGACTCCTCTCCTGCAGCCAGAGCCTGCAGAGGAATAGCGATGCTCTACGACTGCTTCTGTCTGGGACCTGACAGAGGGACCAGGGGCTGGTCCAGACCCACTGTGGACCCAGGGGTATTTAAAGATCTGGGTGATGATGGAGTTTTGAGCTGAATGGCAGAGAGCACCACAGCTGGGTGTGTTGCCTGGTTAGGGGAGATGATATTATGGCGAGCCCTGGGGCAGATTCCTGGCACCACCCCTGCATTTGGCTAAACCCAGCCCTAATTGCCTTTAGAAAAGCAGGCAGAGAAAAATGGAGGGCTGCTAAATAACTTGAGAAAATGCAAATGACATCCTTCAAGAAGGAGAGGATCACAACCACGCCAGAGGAAGCTGTGAGCTGAGTAGTAGCAAAACAGGGTGACAAGTGAAAAAGGAGCTGTCAGAGAAAGGAATAACAAAACAGGCCCCGCTCGGATGGGGCTGGCTGCGCGTGGGAGGTGTTGCTTGCGAGACTGTACTAGTGACCGTTCCTCTCCGGGCTGCACCAGGAAAACCCCCAGACAGGGAAGGCAGAGATGGAGGAAAAAACATGTGCTTGGTGAGGGCTGGATAAAGGAGTGGTCCGTGCCCCCACAGCGGGTAGTCGTGCTGGTGCCAGGTGGGAGGTGTGGCTGCCAGGTGGGGACGCTCTCTGGGGAGCGCACAGCTTTGCTCCCTCCCAGTGGGGGAGACTTGCCTGAGCCCCATTTTCAATTTAGTGGGGGGTATTTGGTGCCTGCCTGCCGGTTGGCTCCCTGGAAATGCTGTCACTGTGGTGGGCTGGCTCTGGTTGTGCCCTGGCTCTCCTGTGCCAGATACCCTCCCCTGCCTCCCGCGGTCACTCCTGTGCAGGCTTTGGTTGAGGTTCACTCCCTCCAGCAAGGTTTTGTGCTGGCTCTGGAGCTTGGCAAGTGCCCAGGAGCCTGCAGCCGCTGTGTGGGAAGGGGCCTGTGGGCACAGCATTGTGCTTTGATCTTCCCATGCTGGAGCAGGGTTGCTTTGGCTCCCTGGGCACGTGCCCCTTTGCTCTTTGCACAGATGTGTATGTGCAGAGGTCTGCAGTCCAAGAGCGAAGTGCCAAGGTCAGAGCAGAGAGCAGCTTTCCTGGAGCAAACCTCCCTGCTTCCCCTTCCACAGCATCCCTCATTTTGTCTCAGCTCCCCCTCTGGCAGCATCCCCCTCCCCTCGCCGGGTGAGGGCCAAGTGTCCCCGCTGTCACCATGCCCACGTTTTGGACTCCGGGTGCCGTACCCCATCGCGCTCCCCGACAAAGCTCCTTCTGTTGGGGACAGAGCAGGGCTGGGGGGGCCAGGCTGGGATGTGTCCCCCCGAATACCAATGAGGAGGGGCAGCGTGTTTACCCCTGTAGCAGGGAGGAGGGGGGAGCTGCGGGGGCTGTATGCTGCAAGACACCCCCCACACCAGCTGGGGGGAGGGGGAAGGGGAAGGGAGGCCTCTCTGCAGCCCCCGGGAACAAAGAGTCAGTGTGGCTCGTGACAGCTCTAAGGAAACGAAGGGAAACAAATGTGCCACTAATAGGTGGGGAGGTTACCTAGGGAAGGATGCTGCCAGGCGGGCGGGCGGCCAGCCCCCTCCCCGGCGGGCTGCCAGGCGCTGGGGGACTGCTCCTGGCACCCCCACCTTGGTGGGGCTCAGGGGGCTGCAGAAGGGCCAAGCTGAGGCAGGCTGGCATGTCCTTGTGCTTCTGGCCCAAGGGGACAGCATCCTTACAGATACCTCTGGGGTTTTGTGCTGGGTAACCCTGCTGGGAAGGAGCACCCGTGTGCTGGGAGCAGCTCACTGCCTGCTGCTCTTCCCCTTCTTCCTCCGTCATTAATGTGCCACAGATCTTAGAATTTTTTTTTTGGGGGGGAAGGGGGAAGAGGGTAAGACTCCTTGTGGGATTCTGAGCGCAGACAACCTCAAAGCCTCACAAATTAGACACATTCTTAAGATCTTTTTATATTTAAACTCTTCCATAAGCATTATGGGACTTGACCTGCAGTCTCCAGAGGCACAGGAGTGCTGGGGTGAGCGTAGCAACCATACCCCAACGTGCAGATTTGCTCCCTCTTTGCTTCCCACCAGCCTGGCCCCGTCCCACCGGGGTGGTGGTGCCACCCCTGCACAGGGGCGCTCGGGCTCTGTGTGTGCCATTATGCTGCCGGCGGGCCGGGGCTGCCAGGAGCGGGCATTGCCAGACGGCTGCCTGGAGATAATCTGCCCCGTTCCCTCCGTGCACCCCGTTGTGCTCCTGACTCACGGCCGGCTCCACTTTTCTGGCTGTTGAGACGCTTCCAAGGTTTCCCTGGCAATGCACGGGGTCAAGCTGTGCTCCTGGGGCTCTCTCCTTGAGCCACTGGTTCTGCTGGGCTCACCCTCTGTCTTGCTTTGGGCTCAGGCTTGGATTTGTCTTTTGTAATGTTATTAAAGCAAAAGGGGCTGAGTCTGTGGTGAGGTGCAGCTTCCAGCCCCCTGCCCCTTTCAGCAAAGTCCTCCCCTCCACATGGCATCATGCAGAGAGCATCCATGTCTGGCTTCCCAGTGGTGCACTGGCAAATGGGAATTTGCAGCCCATGGGAAAAAGCAATGAAAAATCAAGTCTTCCTAAAGCTGAGCAGCAGTGCTAATTACACAGCTATTAAAACATGAGAATTATTTATTCCCTGCTTGCCTGACAGCTCATTGCCTGCATTGTCCCACATTCAGCCTTTGGCCACCTTTGGTCTCCTGAAAGAGTTAAAAGAGCACTTGGAGGAGCTGATCCCTTTGTCCATCCATTTGGAGCACAGAATAAAGGCATTTCCTTCCTCCTGTTTTCACAGCTCAAATAGTAGAAGAGTTCAAAGTGATATTAAAGAATCGTGAGCAGAATTTGCCTCTGGTAATTTGAGTTCCCGAATGTGGAAGAAAAAAGTCTTCTGCAGTGATTTGAGGCTAAGTTATAACTTGGTACTGCTGCACATGCACCCCACAGACGTGTGAATGTGCAGAGCCAGGTAATTAACCTGTGTTTGCTGGTTGATCTTCCTGCGGGTGGGTGCTGGAACCCCTCATCTCTCGTGCTGGGACTGCCATGAAAATGGGCTGTCAGCAGTTTCCAGCACTGCTTCCAACAAGGTGCCTGTGCCTTGTTCTTTCTCTTCTGCTCCCAAGGGACCTGTGGTGCTTTTGGCATTGGTGCTGGGCCACACAGCCTGCAACCCCAACCCCAACACTTGGGCTTGGTGGGCTCCAATTTCTTGCCCAAGCCAGCTGCCTGGGGCACTGGGATGCTTTACCCAGTGCTGTAGGTGGGTGCAGTTCCCCATGCTAAAGTGCTGTAAGGGCCAAACCGGTAAGTGTAAGTGGGAAAGCTGCCCCTTTGCACACCTGGGGGCTTTCCCAGTGCAGCAGGCTTCCTAGGCATTGCCAGGGGAAAGCTGTGTGATGCCTGCAGGGATGAGCTGATGGTGTCCTGGTTTGGTGAGCCCATTTCCCTGTGTGTGCCGACTGACATCCTGCTAGCAGTGTGTTGAGGTTGGGTTTGGGGAGGTGGGGATTCATTTTCCAGATTCTCATCTGTGTTAAATTAATGATCATCTCAGGCTTATCCTCACTTAACCAGCAAGATGCAGACTTCTGTGGCTGGGACTCCCACTGCCCTGCCAGAGCTAAGCAGAATATGGATTAGGGGGTCTTACCAGCTGCCTTCCCTGGCCCTTCCACGGTTGTTGCACTCTCCTTTGCCCGCAGAGGCTTTCATCCTCATTTGTGTCTGTATTTCCCTTCAGGATAGGAAAAGCTGGATTAATTTTTACTGCCCCCAAGGGAGCTGTTGGTAACTGAAGACATCCCGCTGTCTTGTTTTCTCTAAACTGGGAGGCAGGAAATGGCAGGGATGGTTTAGAATGGTTTCCTCACCCCTCCTTCTCCCTGCCTGGTCCTCACTGCCCTCCAGTGGGGGATGGCATTTGTGGCAGAGCTGCTTGAAGAGAAATAAAGTGGCACAGATTTTGTGCAGGCTGTGGGGCTGGAGGAGAGAGATTTCCCTGGGAGGTGCAGCTGGAAAGAGCTTGACCATCCACTTGAGTGTTTGAGAAATGGTAATTTTGGGATTCGACAATGAAGGAGTGAGAGGTGTTAGCTATGTTGCATGGGCAGAGTACTAAATGTGAAAAGCACAGGAATAGCTCTCAAAAAGTGTCTCCCATACCAGAGCTGGGAAGTTCTCCACCCCCTAGATCCCTCCCATGGCAGAACTGGGGAAAGGCACCTGGGAATTCTGATCCTGTGTCTCCCTACACCTTCCCATCCCTGGTATGACACTCAAAGGGACTTTTGTCCATCTAGGAGCCCCCCAGATGGGTGGGTGCTGCATCCCCTCCACTTCACCCCATCTAGGATGCTTTTTCCCATTGGCCACTCACTACATGACAGAGACTTGTGGTGGCAACAGGGGCCAGGAGACGAGGTTGAAGTTGACCTCATCATGGCACCTTTTTGGGATGTTTGCCTAAGCTCTGGTGATTCTTCTTGCCATGGACCAGCACATACCCAGCAAAATATATGGCTGGGTGTGCTGCTGGTTTGGCTGGATGTGTGCTGCTCAGAGGCAAGAATGGTGGAAATGCAAAATGGGTGTAGGTTGGGGGGTAGGTGTTCAACCCCAGGGATGCTCCATGGCAGCTCCTCTCCGTTGCACAGCCAGGCTATTACTGTCCAGCATTAACGCTGGCACTATTAATTACCAATCATTGGGATAAAGTCCTGCCATGTAGCAGGAGTGGGGATCTGTGCTTGTGGGGTAAGCAGGAACAAGGAAGTGAGGAGCAAGCAAGGGGGCTGGCTGCATTCCCAGAACTCGGCGGTGTTTCCAGCTCTCGCTGTCTGACCGGAGGCATTTCCACCTCCCGGTGGTGTCGTCCCGCTCCAGCTCGCTTGTTCTCCTCCCCACGGGCTCAGCATGTTGCTCATTCCTGCATCCTACGATTTCACAGCATCCCCGCAGCCGGGTGCTAATGAGATTAGACCCAAGCTTTAAGATGTCTCTCTCTATCCTTTGCCATCCAATTACACAGCCCGCATGGTATCTGATTGCCTGCGAGAGGGGAGGACTGGGGCTGGCTGGGATGGGAGGATGCAGCTGGTCTTTCTGGGTATCAGCCCCGCCGTGCTGAGTGGTTTTCTTTCTTTTCTTTTCTTTCTTTTTTTTTTTTTTTCATTCTCCCCTTGGCTTTGAGCTGCTTCGTTTGGCTTTTTCATCGCTTCTCGATGTGGCGGCTGGGCAGAATTTGTTTAAATTAACTGCTTGAATGGCAGCGTTTGTGTGTGTTGGTGGGGGGGAGCTCAGACAGCACCAGAATGGATGAGGGGGATTAAAGGTGCCTAATGGGTTCCAGATGGGCATCCTGGACTGGGAAACACCCCCACAACCCCAGCCCCAGCCAGGGGCCGCTGGTAAGGAGCTTGGGGCTGGGAGCTGGGATGCTACCAGGTGGCTGCCTGGTTCTCCTGCAGCAGGATGGCTGCTCCGTGGGACTGGGGTGCTCTGAGGCTCCCCAGGTGCCATGACTGCCCAGCCATGCCAGGGGTGAGCAGGCAGATGCACCACAAGAAGCACCTTCCCTGGCTGGCCCGGAGCACGGGGTGCAGCAGGCTCCACTCTCCCTGCTGCAAGGCTCTGTGGATGTGGGGCTGGGGACAACCACTTTGTGTGCAGGTGCAGCTTTCAGAAGTGCCTCAGCTCAATCATTAGCTGACATTGCAAATAGAGCCCACTGGGGCAGCACCACTGGCACGTCAGTTTCTGCTCTGCAGTCTTGGTTGCAATGAGGAATAATAATATTTAGTCTTTGTTGCTCTCCCCCTGGGCTCTAGAGTAGCTTGGGGCGCTTGCTCAGTCCAACATCCCCACCACTGCAGATGTCAGTGTATGTTTTTGTATTTACAGATGGAAAACTGAGTCACAGAGAGAAGAACTAAATTGCCTGTGTGGCTGTGCCTGTTGCATTTCCCAGATCTGTTGGGGTTAGAAGCATGGTGACGGCCCTGCCTCTCTCTCCAAGGGCTCTGCCTCCCACCAATGGCCAGATTTCTCCTCCAGACCTGCTATATGGTGCCAGGGCTGTGTGTTTGCAGCCTGTCTGGTGGCAGAGCCTTTATTGGAAGCGCGTCAGTCCCAAATGAGATGAAGAGTGTGGAAGTGAAGGGCTGCTGGGGATTGGTGTCACTGGCTTGGATCTCAAGGTCATTGCTTTTGAGTTTTATTAATGGCTGAGAGCAGGAGGAGGACATAAGCTGTGAGACAGTCATCTACTGGGAATATCACCTGTGCTGTAGGTCATACTGGGGGAGATTTTAGCTTTTTAGGGGGAACAGGGCTACAGAAGCGGCCAGGTTTAGTGGAAGTGAGCATCACACAGAACCTTTTGCTACTGAAAGCTGGCAAAGCCCTGGTCCTGGTGGGAACGAACCCACTCACCCCGAAACAGCTTTTTTGTGAAGGCAGTGATTTGCTCTGGTGTGTCCAGCTGCATCCAAGCAGATGGCTGATCCAGGGAATGAGACATGGCTCAGGAGGGAGACCCACAGCCACACTCCCCATCCATGAGGGAGGTGGCAGAGGAGGGTCCTGGCTGGGTGTCACAGGGACACACAGGGTGGTTGGGAAGTGCTGGCTGACCTCCATCACCTGCTGACCCTCGACCAGTGCTCTGTTGGCCAGCCCTCCCAGCCCATCCTTGGCCCCACATTCCCCCACCTGGCTCTTGTTTCCTTCCACAAATATTGAGAAAAGAAACAGCACAGCCAAAAGGGGACATCCCTACATCCTTCCACACACAGCTGCCTCCCCAGGGAGCCACGCAGGTGGTGACCTTGCATTCCTCAGTCTGAGGGTTAACTGAGAGAAAGCAAATATTGGCTTCTCCTGGGGCGGCTCCAGCCTGTGCCTGTAGCCAGGGCTGCCTCTTGCCTAAGGAAAGGGACTCGTGGCGCAGGCAGGTCCCCATCTCTGACAGGGGTGGTTGCACAAACAAGGCTCTTCACCCAGGAAGCTCGAATTCCCCATTGTGGCCTTGAGCCTGCTCCTTAGGAGAGGATCTTCCTATCCCCCATCCTCCTTGACTCTCTTTATCCTGGTCTTGTCTCTTAGCAACTGCCCCTGCCCCACACCTGGGCTGTGTAGGGAGGGATGTGACACTTTCTATGCATCAGTCACTTTGTCACCTCCAGAGTGAGGGTGAGGTCGTTAACCCCCAAGCACAGTGGTGACGATAGAGCATCCCTGCCATGCCTCCCCCCGGTGGCAGCCGCTGCTCTGCCTCCAGCTTGACACCGATCCCGCTACAATAACGATACGGGTGGCAATCAGGGAGGAATTAAAGGATAATTAATGCCAATCCACATGGAAAATTGCTCTCGTCAAACAAACCTGATATCATTTTTTTTGATGAGCTGACAAATTGGGCTGATAAGTAGCGACTGTGCTGACATGATATACCGAGACTTCTGCAAGTCATTTTGCTCTTGCCTGGAGGATATTGCCATGAAAACATTAATATTCTGCAAAAATCTGTGTAGCATTTCTGACAGCGTGCTTCACTGGTAGGAATCCCTGGGGGAATTGCAGTGGTCACCTCTCTGGCAGGGTGCAGTGGAGGTCTGATGGCAGTGAACTAATGTTCACCATCTCTGCAAAGCTGTCCTGGTCTTGGAATCTTTGCTGGCAATACTGACTTTTGCCAATCACCCCCCAATGCCCTGGCCTCTTGTTGCCTCCTCTTTCTGCCTTGCACCAGCTGAGGGTGAGCTGAGTGGTGTGGGTGATGCAGCTTGGGAAGAAACCACCTGCACAGTCACAGAACTCAGTCTGGGAGGAAACGTGAGCCCATAGGGGCTGCTGGAGGGATGCTCTGCCCGAAACACCTGCACTGCAAAACATCCTCGTGCAAGGTCACGCAGCTGGGGAAAAAAAAATGTAGGTCACAGCTACAAGACGGGGAGCAGTGTCTGGGGATGTGGTTACACTGAAAAGGACTTAGCAGGCATCGTGTAAGCCTGCTCTGGGATGTGGGCTTCCAGCTTGGGCAGTGATGGATGCACGGAGTAGCTCTGGGTACTGGGGAGTTGCCATTTTGGGGGGCAGGAGGGAGGCCTCTGCTGAGCACAGTTTTTGCTTCAGGGCCCAGAATTTAGAGAGATGTTGGGAAATTAGAAAGTGCTCAGAGAGGGAAATGCAGGATAATTGGAGGTCTGGAAAATCTGCCTTCCAGTGAAAAGAATAAAAAGCTCAGCCTATTTAGTGTATGCAAGAGGAGGCTATGAGAGAAATTTATCCCCATCTCTGCATACCTGCATGGGGAAAAGCCTGATTATAGGGATGCCATTAATTAAAAAAAAAAAAAGAAAGGAAAAGGAAAGAGAAAAAGCATAAAATAATTCAATAGCTGGGGGCTGAAACTAGGCAAATTCAGACTAGAATTAAATTTGTCTTTTTCATGACAGAGAGCAATTAACCATTGAACACTCAGCTGGGAAGAGGTGAATTGAATGTCCTTTGAAGTTGCAAAGGAGACTGTACTTCTTTTCCCAGTGGTGAAAACTGGAAGTGTCAGGGTTGGAACAGAAATCCCTGGGAGGGCTCTGGGTCTGGGCAGAGTGCTCAGAGGTGTCCCAGTGATAAAGTGTCCCCTTCTGGGTGATGGATGACACCCCATCCACTCTCCCTCTCTCTGTACTGGGGACATCAGTCCAGTGCCTCCAGCACAGGACAGATCTTTAATTGCTCTCAAAGCCCCCAGACGTCCCTGCTCTGCGAGGCTGGCAGAGCAAAGCTGGCTGCAGAGGCTCTTCTCCATCTGGGATGATGTGAGCTGATGTCTGAACAGGCACATGTGTGGGTAGGGATGGGGCTGCCACAGCCAGGGGGCTGCTGGAGGGGGGTTCCAGGCTGCCCTGCTGCTCTCAGCCAGGCTGGGGGAGCTCCACTGGCGCCGGTCTTCCCACGCTCTCCCCAGGGGATGCTCAGCCGTGGCCTTCCCGACCTCTGCACTGCAATCCTGTCTGAGCTTCTTAGGCAGAGATGTATTTTACTACCACTGTAAAAGGGAAAGACAGCTTTGCTTTAATTTTATGAGCTCTAGTTGCCTGGTTAGGTGCTGGCTGACCTTTGTGGGGACTCTGACTTGGAGTTCACAGGGCATATATACTGGTGGTGGCTGAAGAGGTTCTCCCTCCCCTACACTCCTCCCTTGCCCATCACAACTGTTCCTCCTGTGCCCCCACCTCCACAGAGCCAGACAGGACCTGTTCCTCTCCCATTCCCATCCATTTGCAGAGAAATGCCAGCAGTGACAGTGACAGCGAGGCCAAAACAGAGTGCTTCTGGATTATTCCAGCATGGGATTCTGTCTGTCAGTGCCCACAATTGTGCCTGGAACAATGAGAATGTGAAACTGAGCTGTAGGTGAGGAGATGGCTCTGAGGAAGCTGCACTGTGGCTGCATATTTGGAGACAGAGGGTGGGGGGATGCTGTGGGGAGCTGTTGGTGCCCCCATGAGCAGGGCATCTGCAGCCTGCCAACCCCTGATCCTCCGGTTGTAGGACTGTCTTTACATCCTCTGGGAATCTTTGTGCTCCTGTCCTAGCAGCCTGCCACTGCTGGGCCTGGGTTTTGTGCTTTTGCTTCTTTTTCTTCCCTTTATTTTCCAGCCTCTTTCACAAAGACACCTATTCTCCCCTCACCGTGCCCTGGGGATTTACACAGAAAGCTCACCCTCAACATGGCAAAAGAAAGGCCCGGGCGGCCGGGAGAGGAAGCTCACACAAAATGTGGTGTGTGGCTCTTTGTGTCCCCTTTGTAATTCCTCTGCACAATGAACTGCCCTGGCCACCCACCAGCCCCGGGCTACCCCAGGTGCCTCATCCCTCATGCCCCGATGCAGCAGCGGACAGAGATGGGGATGCTGCTCGACAGGCAGCTGAGAGCACAACCTTTGTGCTCAGAAAAGGGGAAATTTGGGCAGGATGGAGATCACCACGTTCCTGCAGCAGCAAAAATCACCTTGCATCCCCGCTAGCCGCCAGGCAGAGCACTGGGGGTCCCTCCGGCAGAGCCCTTCCATCAGCCCCTGCTCTGACGGCTTTTAACATGCTAATGACCCTCTCAAGGGCAGGAGCAGCTCTGTGTAAAACCCATGTTCAGCCCTCGGTCATGGACATTTGCTCGGAGACACAGTGTTAAATATTTATCCTCCCCGCCTCCCCCCCAGCTCCGCAGGCATTAACAATAGCGATTGCAACCGGCCCCTTCCCCCTCGCCGGGAACATGTGGCTCCCAGACCATGACAGCGAACGTTATCGTTTGTACCTGTGAATTATTGATAAGGTGTAAGATAGTTCTTGCGGTGAAAAAATAATGAGAGGGAGAGGCTGCAGCCTGGCGGGGCAGGCGCTGCTTCAAACCCTCTTCTCCAGGGGCAGGATGGGCGGTGGGACCCTGTTCCTGCTGGGTCCATCCACCAGCTGACCATACCGGCCCTCAGCAGCGTGTGGCTGGCACCCGGCTGCCACTGTGCCTGGTGACTCCTCTCGCCGTGGGTCTGGCTGGCGCCTGTCCCCTCCTGGCTGTCGGCCACCTTCCCTGGGGGAGGTGGGCAGCTGCCCTCCCTCGCCGGCCCCACGCTGCCTGAGCCACCCGTGAGCCGGGACGGTCGCTCAGGCAGCTGCCTGCGGGTCGTGGGGGCGAGTGGGGATGTCCCAGCCCGGCGGGGCGGCTGCTCGCCCGCGGAGCCGCAGCGGGGAAGGGGCAGGTATTGCCCAGCCCCGCAGACGCCGTGGCTCCAAGGAGCAGATGGGAGAGCCTTTCAGCTGGCCGGGCTGAGGGGCTCGGGAGGTCTCCAGGGGCTGAAGGAGAGAGAGTGGTCCTTGGCCTGTGGCTTTATGGCCACCGATACGCTGTCCCTGTGCCCTAATCTGTCCCTGGAAAAACAGGGATGATGCTGCTGAGTGCCTGGAAAGCAGGTGGCAGTCCTGAAAAGGGGTCAGTTCCCTGGTTCAGGGCTGTCTTTGGCTGGAAGCTGAGTGCAGAATGTCCATCCCCTTCGCCGTGTCCCAGAGAGTCCCCGTGTCTGCCGGCTGGGGCGACTCTGGGCTCCAGCTCTGCTTTGCAAGCCTCTGGGATGCCATGCGGGAAGGTGCAGATGGCTCAGGGGGATCTTGTCATGGTGGCGTGGGTAGTCTGATTAAAATGGTTCAAAGCCCAGCTTTGATATACTTAGACCCTCAACACTGCTGTGTTTTGCAGGGAGAGCATGAGCAGGAGAGTCCAGGCATTAGCGTGCAGATCTGGGCCAATCTGGAGCTACACATCTGCGTCCCTGGGCCTGGTGGTGGAGCACCAGGGTCTTCCTCCCTGCCTAAACTCCCCAGAGTGCTCTTTTAGGCTATGTGCATAAGGAAGAGGAACACTGAGTGGTCTTTCCACCAGCCTCAGAAGATGGGCTGGACTCCTGGAGGGGCTGTGTCCTCCCTCTGCTGCTCCTCAGGATGCTGCTTTTCCAGGTGACACAGGAGTGGGCAGAAAATAGCAAAGCCTCAAAAGTGAGAATTAAGGGGTGATTAAGAGAGCACGTGTGTGCAGTGTGTGTGCATGCTGGAGGGAGTGTGGAGGACGTGGTGCAGTGGGTGATGGGTTGCAGTGTGTGACGTGGTGTATGGACACAGCAGGAGAAATTCCCAGGCAGTGCAGCAGTGCATGTGGAGAGCCCCCAGCACGAGGGTGCTCCAGCATGAGGCAGCTCCAGCATGAGGCAGCTCCAGTATCAGACAGCTCCAGTATCAGGCAGTGTTACCCTGGGTACGAGCTGCAGCATGGGAGCTGTAGCAAGGAAGGGGTTGAGCACAGCTCTCGATCTCACTGCAGCAGAGCATCCCTGAGCAGGTGATTGATGCTGGCATTAAAGGGTCTGGGAATGTGAGCCCTCGTCTCCCCGCTCACCCTCCTGCTCCTCGACTTGTCTCCAGCTGTGCAGCAAATACAGGCCAGTCCACTCGGATAGCAACTTTGAAGTGTGAATTTCAAACACACTCTCTGTCCTCATCCCCTCTCCCATGTCTGATGGGATGCACAGGGAACAGCAGGAACACCAGGCACATGAAACAGCCCTGTTCAAAGCCTGGCACTGCAGCTTCCACTTCCAAGCAGAGTTAAGTTTGCAGGCAATTACCAGGTGGTATTCCCTGCCTTTGCTCCCGGCCTTTTCCCTTGCAAACCGCCTGCTCTCTGCTCTGCTTTTAGGGGAAGAGCCTGGCACCAGAGCAGACACAAACACCAGAGCACACAGACACTGTTTTGGGCTGGGCTTCTGCCTGCAGGTTAAGGTGAGGGATGCTACAGCCCTCCTGTGCCCCATCCCGTGGTCCCCATGGCTCCATCTCAGCACTGAATTGGGCTCACACCAAGCCAGAGCTGAAGACTGAGGAAGGGAAGTTTTCTGTGCAGGGGGCAAAGCAAGACAGCAGTGTTTTGGCCCCCTACTCATGTGGAGGAGACCAAAGCCAAGCCCTTTTTCTCTCCAGCTGCATTCTGGCTAGAAGGGTGCAGTGGGGCTGGTTCACCCCATGCTGGATTCCAGGGTGCTACGGGATGCTGACATGCTCAGCCAGAGCTGCGGCTGAGTGTGCAGGGGGAGGATCCCTCCCCTTCCTTGAGCAAGGCAGAGGCGAGACAGTGCATGTAATCCTGACTTCACAAGACATCAAATGCACTGTGGTCGGATGGAAATTGGCTCTTGGAGCTCCTTTATATGGCACAGAGCAGCTCCTGGCTCCTGCTCCCCCCTCAGCGAGTGGATGGGTTGATAATATGAGGAAGTGCCTGGTCCCCTTCAAGCCACTGTGCCTGGGATCTCATCTCCAGGCTCGCTGACAATTTGCATTAATGTTTGCTTAACTAACCAGGAGCCCTCTTACATCCCAGTCGCCTTTGCTGGGGGGTTCACATGGCTCATGGGGCAGCAGGACTGGCAGAGGCGTTTCTGGGATGTCTCCTTTGTGCCTCAGCAATCTCCAACCCTCAGAAAAAAAATTCTTTGTCAGAAGAGTGGGCCCTTGTCCCAATTTACTTGAAATGATGTCCCGGATTTCTGTCCAGCCAGGTCCCTGCATTATTCCTAAGCAGGATTTCAATGTAGGAACTGGCTAATTTGCAGTGTTTTACATACATAATATGTTGTCAGAAATGCTTTTAAATGCCTATAATATTTAATTAGGAGGCAGATTTCAGCATATTAGGCAGGAATGGGGCTGTCTAATTAGTTATTGCTGATTTCATATCCATGAAGTTAATTAAATGAAAGCTGGAGGAAAACTCCCATACATGAATCCACCCCATTTTGGGGCTGCTCTGGGATGCAGCAGGGTTGTGCTGGTTGTCTGGCCTTGGAGTAGCTTGTACCCTTCCAGGGATGCTGCAGGGCTTTCCCCCTCCATGAGAGCCGATTTGCATGTCAGGAATGCCCAGCCCTCGGTCCCAGCTGCAGAAGGACATCTCCCATCTCAGTCACATCTCCAGCCTCCTCCCGCAGGGCTCTGACACCTTCTGCCGTCTGTGACATGCTTGTCTCTCAAACCTAGTATTTTTGTTCTCAAAACTGATCTGGAATCTGACAAAATATGAATCATCCAAGAGATGTAAGAGCAAGCAGAGTCCTGGGCAGACTAGAGTGTATTTTTAGACAGCACGTGTTGGAATTTGACTGTTTCATAGGGAAAAAAGCTGGTTTTCAGATCTGAGTGCTCTGGCCATGCTGGGAGCCCCACTACTGGCTCTGCATTGCATTGCCAGCCTTCCCACAGCAGCAGAGGAAGGAGCATAAGGTCAGGCTGTGCTGCACAGCCCCTACTTGACTCTCCCATCACAGAGGACCACACTGTGGGTAAAAGCCCAGTGTGACTTCATGAGCCCCTGTATCCACTGCTGGGAGCTCATGGCATGGGCACAGGTATGCAAACAGGATTGGCACCTCACTCCTCTGCTGGCCCCAGACAGCAGCCATGGCTCCAGCAACACCTGGAGCCAGACATTGGGGCACTTCTGGGAGCATGGGTGTCTCTGGGGGCACCAGCACCCAAAGCTGCATCTGTAGCCCAGCCATGCTGCCATGTCCTTACACTCATGCCAGTGATGATGACTCTTATTCCTCCCCAGGCTGCCCTGAGATGGCTCCTGCTGCATCTGGTGGTGGGATCCCAGCCTGTGAGATGGGCACTCACCTCCCTCCAAGGGGGCTGATATCTGCCCAGCTGCACTGGTCTGGGTCTCTCCCCCTCTGTGGGGTTTGCAGCCAGGACCCCACTGTTCGGGAGATTTCATTCTCCCTTTTATCTTGGCAGTTGGAAGCTGGGGAGCCGATAATGATGAAGGAGTGTAAATGTCAGCAGGAAACCAGCTTCAATCAGAACTGTTAAAAATAAACCCGCCAGGCCTGCTCTGGCAGGGGTAATCAGCCTCAGCAGCTCCTCTCCCCAGGTCCTAGAGCACGAGCTGCAGCCGTGCCGAGCAGTGCCTGGCCACCCGAGCAGCCGTGCTGGACTCTGGCTGCAACCTTGGCAGCTCCAGCCCTGGCCAGCACCTCCCATGGAGCTGTCAGGAGCAACCCCCCAGGCCGACCAGGGTGAAGGGTCCCATCCCCTCTTCCTGGGCAACACCTTGACTGTCCCCTCTGTGGAGTTCCCCTCTGCAATTCTAGCTGCTCTGGAGCTCAGTCGGGCTGTGGCAGGAGATGTGGACGTGCAGGTAGCACAGCCCCCGGCTGTTCAGGCACATCCACAGGGCAGAGTCAGCCACGGGCTCTTGGGGTGACAGAGCTGCTGTCCCCACTGTGAGTCAGATGCACTTGGAACGAAGATAAGGAGGTGCATTGTTAACCCCAAAGATAATTAACCTCAGAGCAGTTTTGAAAAGGGATGTGGGGCTGCTCCATCACTTGGGCTTTAATATGGAGATTGAAGATCTGATTGAAGACCCCTGGGTGCCCACAGACTCAGGGCAGGACTGCCCAGTCTGTGCCTTGTGGTTGGGTGCTGCTGTTGGGCTTGATACTCCTCCAAGGCTCCACACGTGCATGGATGGGGAAAGGGAGGAGGAGCACCCAGATGTGTCTCCAGCAACTTGTTTCTCCCTCCCCAAAACAAGGAGGGGCTGTTGATCCCCAGCACAGGCAGGGTCGTGGGGTGGGAGCTGCACCTGTACTCACTGCCTGCAGGCAGAGGCTTCCCCAGACCTGTGGTGTGGTTTTGTGCCAGAGGCTCTTCCAAGAGCAGCTCTGTGGAGGGAGGCCTTGTGGGTTGGGATGCAGCTCCCAGTCCCCTGTGGCATGGCTGTGACTGGGTGCTGCTCTCCCAAACCTCCTCTCAGGAGCAACCAAGGGCAGCCCTAGCTTGGGCCAGCCTTGTGGCAGGGCTTTGCTGCCTGCCTTCCAGCAGTTCTTTTCTTGGCTTTGATGTGTGTCACACGAGATGGAGTCTCTTTATCTGCCTGTTGGATTTCCCTGCAGTGTGCCCCTGTGTTTGATTCCCATGCTCGGGTGCTCTTGCAGCTCTGTGTTTGCTCTGCCATTTCCCATCTGCCTTTCCTTCTCCTATCCTGGCTGTTTCCTCCTAGTCCTGTGTAAAATCACATCTCTTTCACCAGCTGTTGGGCATGATTTGAGATGTCCTATTGGCTCCACCCTGGCTGCCTTTCACCCTGCAATGCATCTCCCACTTCTCATCCCACTGCCAGCCTCTCCCAAGTGCCTTCAGGAAGCCCTAGGCTATGAGACTTAAGAGTTTTACCTGTCTTAGTGCTAGGGCCAAACATGAGGAGTGTGAAGGACCTTTAGTCATGTCAGGGCATCTTGCCAAATTCTCCAGCTGTCTTGCAAGGTTCAACCTCGGTTTCAGAACATCCTCCAGCCCACAGGGAGTTTGCTTTAGCTCTTCTTAAAGCTGGGGCCAGTTGCTGTCCCAGGACCTGCAAAGCTGAGGAGCAGCATCACAGATCCACAGCATCACTTCTTGGCTCACCAAGATCTGGGGCAGATCTGGGACAGGCGGGATGCAATTCTCAGCTTGGCTCAGCCTCATTCACACCTCGGAGGAATCCAGGAGGGCTGGCAGGGCTGGCTTCACACTTATTAGCAATTAAAAGCCTCAGAGCCTGGGAGTCAATTAGCTCTGAGCTCCGAAGTGCCACAAACCCAAGGGATGAGCCTGCTAACGAGAGCTGCAGCCAACTCCCCACAGGGCTCAGGGCTGGCTCGCCAGAAGAGCTATTTGCTTTTTCATTTACACCTTGGATGAGTGTTGCAGCATGGAGTTTGGGGTACCTTCTTGGGTGTGAGCTGCCAGGCAGGGAGCACTCGCTGCATGCTGGAGGGTGTATGGCTTCGTGGCAGGGCTGGAGCCTGGCACTTCTCAGGGCATGGGATAGTCATGCATGGGGTCATGATGGGGTGAGGGAGGATTGACCTTGTCCTAACTCTCACAGAGCTACATGGGAGGGTCTTGCTGTGGCACACTGCTGTCTGCTGGAGGTAGTACCACACATGGTCCAGCAAATCCCTGCCATCACCCCCAGCTCACTCTGTCCCAAGCTCTGGAGCTGCTGGGCTACTCTGATTTGCTGGGCATGAACATGTGGGTCTGTGAGTGCTGCCATGGGCAGCAGTTTCTCTCTGCAGGGTTGGGAGGCCCGGCATGCAGCCCTGGGGAAAGGGATGTCTCCGTGCCTTTTATTTGCAGCATGTGGAGAATGTGCTGGAAATGAGCCAGGCTATGCAGATGTGAAGCAGGTATGTGCACAGGCTGGAGGGTAGTGTGGGAGCTGGAAAAACATGCTTTGGTGGAGGGTTCATGCAGGGATTTCCTGCTACTAGAGGGTAAGACAGAAGTAAAAACATGAAAAGAGGGAGGAGAAGAGACTTGCCGAACATCAGTGTTAAGGGGGCTTGGAGGTGGTGAGAAGCAGGGATGCAGAAAAGCAGGAGGCTGTGCAGCAGTGGGACCAGTGGCTGGGTGCCTTGCCTCCCAGTGGCAGTGGGACACAAGCTGTGAGCCAGACAGGTACAGTTTTAACACTCAGTGTCCTGCCACACATTTGCCGGAGGGAACAAACCCTCAGCCATCAGACAGTGGGAACCAGGATAGATGTGTCAGCCATACAACAGGTCCTTTTGCAGAAAGTGACAGGCTGGCTGCTCCCACAGGTAGGTTGCAAGACACTCCCCTGCTCACCCCGGGCTCTACCAGACCACAGGGCACTGGACAGAAGGTGCTGCGGCTCTCTCAAGGCACTTTGGGATGCGGGGGATCTGATGGCGATGCCTTAGCCTCGTGTTGGCTCCCCTTCCTGCCGATAACGAGGTTGCAGGAACAAAGGGACACTGTGGGGAGGGGGCGGTGACAGGCACGCAGGGTTTGCAGCTTGTTATTTCACTTGTGTTTCCATTAAAGCTGCTGCTTTTAACTTGTTTCAATCTCTGAAGAGGCTCCAGGGTGCATAGCAGATGCTTTATTCCCCCTCCTCCCACCCTCCCTCTTTTCCTTGGCCAGCTCCCCTTGTTCCCATAGCATCCCCCTTCCCACGAGGCCGAGTCCCGCAGCTCTGGATTGCAGCGCAGCCCACGCAGGAGCCGATCCTCGCTGGAGCCGGGCCGGAGCCGGGCCGGAGCCACCGCAGCGGCGCTGCCCTGCCAGAGAGCTGCCCGCGATCCCAGCACGGGTCAGCCCACTCGCAGTGGACATCACATGTCCCCAGCTTCCCCAGTGTCCACACGTGGGGCTG
The DNA here is from genome assembly GCA_013398075.1 of Notiomystis cincta. NCBI lineage: Eukaryota > Metazoa > Chordata > Aves > Passeriformes > Notiomystidae > Notiomystis > Notiomystis cincta. The sequence goes on from VZRX01010011.1 coordinate 84,417, forward strand.
CTGGTGTTACCCGTGGTGCACATGAACCCACATGCCTCAGCATCCCTGGGGTGTCCCCCCGGCGCACACAGACACCCTGGTGGCACCCTTGGGTGGTTCCAGCAGGAGTCAATTGCTGGTGCTCCGGTAAAGACAGTGGGTCATGGCATGGGTCAGCAGTGTCCCTTTGAAGCCACTGAGATTTATGCATGCCCTGGAGTGTTTTGCTAAATCAACACCACCACACTGGGGCTGGGACGCTCCTCTCACTAACTGTTGCCATGAGCATATGTTGCCTTTTACACATGCTCTGCTTGCCTATCCAAGCAAAAAACCTCTCCAGCTTTAATGTTTTTGGAAGCATCTGCATCTCCTGGGAGGGAAGGAACCAGGGCCAGAGCCTGGGGTCAGCACGGCACTTCGGGAAGCCTGGGGAAGGTGGTGTAGTATGCCTGAAGCATTGCTCCCTTCTCTGTTCACTTTTACTCTTTGCTGTTTGGACACAGTGGACAGGCAGAATTTGTCAATAGGGCTTGTGTTGCTGAGGTCTGTGGTCTGAGATGCTCAGCACATCATGGTGTCAAGCTATGTTTTGCCTTGCTGCAGCAAAGGATTGTTTTGTCCTTATATATAAGGCTTGGCAAGGAGGAGCTCTGATTCATTGCTTTCACTGGTACTGAGAAAATAGTAAGAAAAATATTACAAGAAACCTCAGGTGGAAATGGGGTCAGCTTTCCTAAGGGAAGTGATTATTTATTTTCACTTGAACCACAGTGGATGTGACCTGGTGCCGAGAGATGCTGAGGATGGTGGTCCCTTTGGGAGGACTGTCCCATGGCCTGAAATCACATCAGCCTCCGTGGGTGGTGTGTGAGCAGGTGATGATGTGGATGCATAGTCCTTGCACAGGGAAAGGGACCCTCAGGCCTGGGCAGCCTGTGTGATTCAGAGCATGGGGACACTGTGTCTTGCAGGTGGGGACATTGTGTCTTGCAGGTGGGGACATGAGCCCTGCTTTCCACGGGCTTTCATGCATATCTCTGCCCCCAGGAATGGGGTAGAGATATGCATGAAAGAGCATTCAGAGGCCAAACTCCCCATCCCTCTAAGGTGCAATGAGCCCTGCACAGGGCAGGAGAGGTCAGTGGTGGCTTTCAGGCTGATGTGGTGACTAGAAGGATGGCTGGATGTCTTCATCTCTAGGACCTCTGCAGGGACACTACCGTGCCTTTGCACAGTGCTTGTGCCACAGAGATGTCTCCTGTGCTGAATATAGGTTGCTGCCAGCATCCTTGTCCCTCTGTCTATGCTGTTCCTGCTCCATGCAGCCTTTCCCAGTACCCATCAAGGCTGTGTGGGTCTGGAGGCAGTTTCTGTGGCTGCAGGTTGCAGTCTCCCCCAGCTCACTGTGGGCTGTGGCAACCGGAGCTAGGAGGATAATGAGATCTTAATAGTCCAATTATATCCCATCGATTTACTCAGCACGTAATTGTTGGCGGCTGGGCTGCCTGATGAACCGCTCCACTGCGGCTGCCAGCGGGGAGGGCTCTGCCACCCCGCCCAGCCTGGCATGCTCTTCACAGCAGCCAGCTGTTCCCCCTTGAACCCCTGTAGGAGCAGTGCCTCCCTCCCCCACTTCCAACTCACTGTCCCGCCCTTCCAGGAGGGGCAGTGAAGAGAGCGACAGGCAGAGATTGGAGCAGGAACCCTGGTACCCTGTCCTGACTGGGCATTCCAGCATCAGGCTGACCCCAGGCTGATGTCCCCCCTGCTGCCCTGGGGAGCAGAGGGGTTGTGCTTCTCTGCCTGCCACTAAAACAGGCTGACAAGAGAAGTGACTCCTTGTGGGTGGCAGTCCCTGCCAGGAGAGCAGTGTTGGAGCCATTGTCCAGCCTGCACTGGGCAGTGTGGTGCTACCAGAGGTGTGCCCAGCTGGTTTCCTGGCAGTAGGAGTCAGCTCCCAAGCATCCACCAGGTGTTCTTGACACAAGCAAGACTTGGCAGGTGCATCTCTGTCCTTTGCTTCTATTAATTTTCCTTTTGAGCTGGCTGTGACTGAGAGACCTGTGGACTTCTAATTTGGAGGATTCACTCTTAGCTGTGATTTTAAGCTTGCCTTGTGATTGTGTTGGTCATCCCTTGTTCTAGTATTGTGAAAAGCAGGAAATAATGTTCCTTTTCCCCCACACCATGCTGCTTTGGACCCTTTTCCATCCCCTCCCATTTTCTCTCCTGGCCCCCAAAGTGCCTTTTCCAGAAACCACACCATGTTTTTCCAGAGTGGCAGAGGCTCACGCTGATCTCACCATGCTACACTTCGGCTTGTTTGTAACCACACATCAGGCTCTGCCACCCCACCTTGTCCTGTGCAAATGCCATCAGCCCCAGAGCTGGGTTGCAGTGGGTGGCAGGCAGCAGCAGGCAGCACACAAGCTCTCTCTGACCTTGGGGATGGTGGAGTGAGATGGGCTGGGGCAGTGGGAGGTCTGTCCCATCTCCCTTGGCCAGGATGGAGTGGTGCCAGCACCTGGGCCAGCAGAGCCCATTAAAAATCAAACAGTGTGACATAATACTGGGGGCATGCCATAGGACCCTGAACCTGAGATAGGGCTGCAGGGCCCTGTTTACACTGGCACCAGGGACTGGGGCAGGTGACACAGTGGGCACAATTCTGCCCTGTTGCCCTGGCATCCTGCTAATGCAGCAGCAGAGTGGCTGCTCCACATCTCCAGCAAGCAGCTCCCTTAGAGACACCCCTCCTTGGGCACTGGGTCTTTGCAGCACTGGGGACTTGTGTGCATCACCTTGAGTGGACTGTGTGGCTGGGACATGTGAACGACACTTCCCCCAGCACAGGGCTGCAGGTGCTGACACTGGCACAAGCAGTGGGTGCAGCAGCTCCTGCCCTGGAGTGGCAACTGGGAGTGCAGAACCTCTGGGGGACTCTGGGCTGTTGCCACTAATGCACATGCTGATTAGTCTATTGATTTTTTTTGTAATGCAGGAGTCTTACTGTCCCTTCAGCTCTCCCCTTGTCACCTGTCAGGCAGTGAAGGTAGTGGTGTGAACAGCTGTCAGCCCTGTCCCTGCTCATCCCTCTGCCCTGGACAGGCTGTGCTGGGACAGACAGCATGTGCAGGGTGATCGGAGGGACACGGGCTTGCTTAATAGCTGCTGGTACCACAGTCCTTGCTGGGGGAATGCCATTTGTGCTCTGGCACGGCTGCCTCTGACACAGCACCAGTGAGATGAGGCTGGGATCCAGGGACCACTTGTCCCAGTATGAAACACTGATGCTCCACAGGGCTGGTGGCTCTGGTTGTCTTGTCTGTTCAAGGCTTGGTGGATGGTTGCTGTTGCTGAGCTGGTGCCTGCTGTGACTGGTGTCAGCACTGGTGGAGCAGAACTGCTGCAGCAGTGCCTGGCCTGTGAGGGGGGCATGCAATGTCATACATTTTCATTGTGGGAGCTGTGGGCTGGCAGAGGCTGAAGGGTTAATGCCTTTCATCTGCCCCCTTGAGCAGGAGAGGGTCTGAGAGACCACGAGATGATAACGAGTTCCAGCATGGATGCTGGGGAAGAAACAAGGTAAAGAGAAGAGCAGCCCTCTGCACTTCACCTGCCTGGAGTCGGCAACTGGTCCTGGGCATGTGGGCACTGCCAGGGTGGAAAGTCACTCACCTGTCCCAGCGCAGCTCCGCAGTGCTCACTGGCACGCCTGGGACGTGGCAGCTTTGGCCGGGACAAGGTGCCCGCGTGGCTGCTGACGCCGGGCAAGGCGGACCTCTGCAGCAGCACCGGAGCCAGCGCAGCGGCCGCCGCCAGGCCGAGTTGCCTGGCGAGGGCAGCGCCTTGCCCGAGGGCTGCCAGGCCGGCCCAGCGCTCTTGGCAGCGGGGGGCTCGGAGGACGCGGGGCCAGCGCCGCTGGGAAGCAATTACCTCCCCGCTGCGTCCAGCCCTAATCCCCTCACACGGCGCGCAAGGAGCCGGCTCGCCAAACAAGGCTCAATCAGGTTAAAGTGTGAAGTCAGGATTAGCCAAAAGAATGAGAGCGTGGTAATAGCCCCGGCCTCCTTGCCCGGCCGCCGCAGCCCCGCTGCGGCCCCCTCCCTCTCGCCCGCCCTTCGGCCCAGCGGGCTCTTGCCGGGGAGATTAAGGCTGCCGGGGTTTGTTTGCCTGAGTGGGCTCCCCACTGGGAAGCCATGTCGAACAGTTTTGCTCGGGCGCCCCGCTAAGCGCCGGGCAGGGCGTCGCGCTGGGGGGTTGGCTCCCGCCGCCGAGCCCCTGCCAGCCCCGAGGAGCCGCGTCCCGCGCCTGGCTCCTCGCCGAGGCTCCCCGGGAACCGGTGGCAGTGGGATGGGGCTGTGGCTGCCAGGAGAGGCAGCGCCGGGCACCTCCTGACTCGCTACAGAACTACAGCCATCACACACACAGTGGGGCAGAGCAGCCGGGTGTAAGGTCTGAGCAGGGAAGCTCGTGAAATCCCAATCCCTGACCACTACCATCACTCTCACTGCCCAGTCAGGGAGGACTTGTGTGGATGTAGTCTGGCCACGAGGCTTTCAGGGGACTTGGAAGAAAAGTGTGTGCCTGCCTTCTCGACGTCACACAGCTGTGGGTTGGAGCTGGCTGCTGCTGTTGTACAGGCATTTGATGGGTCAAAAATCCCCGTGGGAGGTGAGCCTGGTGAGAGAGGTGTCCTCCATCACCTCCTCAGCCCTTGCTATACTTCCCCCTTTGCACCTCTGGACTACCAGAGCCCTCTGCACCTTGTGCTGTACAAGGACAAACTCCAGCCACATGGTCCTCTGGGACCACGGCACAGGGATGGGAGGACAGTGGCACTGTGAATTGGCTGTTTGGTCAATGCCTGCGTTCATTAGCCAGGAACTCTTAAACTTGGAGCTGTAGGACAATACCTGGAAGTGAAACCAGAAGAGGCAGTGAGGGGTGACTGTGACAAGTCCCCCTCCCCTGTCTGTGCCTGTCGGTCAGCTGGTCCCCAGCGGGGCTGTCAGCCTTGTCAGTGCTCGTGGTCACCGCTGCAGGCTGGCACTGCACACGCGGTGGCAGCGACGCTCCTGTATTTGGCGGGGCGGGAGGTGGCACCGATGCAGCCGCCGCGGGTGCCGCGAGCAGCACGGCGGAGCGAGGAGAAGCCGTGCCATCTGCTGTTTCTTCTGCGCCAAAGTGTAAAGCAAACATAGCTGGGAGCTATGAAACACCAGGAGGGAAGGGGCCGTGCCTTGTTCCAACGCCGGGGCTCGAGGATCCCACAGGCAAAGCATGTGTTTGTCCTGGTGTCATCAGCTGTGTGACCGTGCAATGTAATCTAAGCCCGGTGCCGGGGCCTTGCTGAAACGCTCGCATCCAGCGTCTGTCCCTCTTGGCTGCGGTACCCCCCACGGCAGCACGTCATCGGTGACTGTCACAAAAAGCTGTGAAGGGGAGAAGCCTCGCAAAGTCAGTTGCAACCTTCTAGAAGCATTTCCCTTGCAAGCTGTAAATGAGCAGCGTGGAGACAGATGCCTGGGTTTACTCCCTGGGCGCACTGGGGACTCCCATGTGCTCCAAGCAGAGAAATGGGAGCAAGCTTTCCATGGGGGAACCAAACAAACTGCAGGCAGAACCTGCCTGGGCAGGCAGTGGCAGAGCTGAGAGAGGGGTGCAGAGCACTGAAGTGTGATGCTGACCTCTGTGATGGGTTTAATGTCGGAGGACAGGCAGCTGCCAAGAAGGAATGCAGTGCATTGAATGCTTTGCTAGGAATAGTGGTAAACTACACCTGGAGGATTCATAGAATCATGGTATGGCTTGGGTTAAAAGAGCCCTTGAAGATCATCTAAATCATTTAAACCCCCTGGCCATGGGCCTGGCACGCACTAGATCAGGTTGCTCAGTGCCCCATCCAACCTAGCCTTGAACACTTCCAGGTACGGGGTATCCACAAGTTATTTGGACATCCTGTTCCAGTGGCTTGCTATCCTCACAGTAAAGAATTTCTTCCTTACATCTAATTTAAAACTTTGTTCTTTTAGTTTAAAACTGTTCCTTCTATCACTGTCTGCCCATGTAAAAAAGTTGCTATCTTTTCCAAAGAGTTTTCTAAGGGATTCCTTCTGGGAGCTAAAGAGAAAAGAGGAATTGGTGCAATGCTGTCTTTTTCTGAAAGGTCTGCAGTTCCTGGGGGTCCCCAGGCTCATTGCATCCCCAACATAGTATGAGAAGGAGATGTTTGTATTTGAAGGAATGCCGGGGTATCAGAAGCTGCTGCAGGTGTCTGGTCCTTCCCCTTTGGAGAGGGTGAGCAGACCTCAATCCCCTCGTGGACGGGTCGAGCCAGAGTTCTGGGAATAGCTGGCACAGCCAGGGCGGGCAGCACAGCCAGGGCAGGCAGCGCAGGCAGCACGAGCAGGCAGGGCAGCCTGGCAGTGCCGCCACGTGGGTTGCTGTGAAACTGCGCCTGCCGGTCGCAGGGGAGCTGGGCTCTTCCTTCTGCAGCAGCCTGGGCAGTTCCTGGGGTGGCATGTCCCTTCCACTGCCCCAGCAGCGATGCTTTGCCAGACAGGTTTGGTTCCCCAGGAATGACCCAGAGTGATGCACAAACTGTGCATGGTACAGGGGCTGGTGTGTCACACTGGGACCACGAGTATCTCCTTGGTGGTTGGGCATCCCACTGGAGGGCTGGGCAAGCCCACTGTCCTTGTGTTTTCCTTTTGCTCATGCATCTCTGCAAGTAATGCTGGTGCTTCCCTCTGGGAGCATTTTCTTGTTGTGGCAGTGAAGCTTTCAACTGGGGTTAAGTCCCAATTTGGAGACCTCCAGGTATTTTGCAAGCAGTTTGTGCCTGTTTGTTGAGCCCACTTTTTGGAGGAAATGAGGGCATGGGGAGGAACCTGGATGCTGTGCCTCCATCTCGACCCAGTCCAGCTGTAGGGTATCAATGTTATGTTGAAACAGAGCTGGTGAGCACTAGATGTGAAATGCTGACATCTCTGGACACCCTAAACCACCTCCTGGGGCTGGGATGGCGGTGTCTGTGTGGTCTGTGTAATTCTGAGGACATGTAATCTGTGCAGGATGCCCTGGTCCTCCTCCTCACTCACCCATGGATTTGCATAGGGAAAATGCTATGTTGTGCCTCAGTTTCCCTGTGCCAGGAAGGAGATGGGAGCTTGACCTCCTGCTCCAGGGGTGGCTGGAGTAGGACTGTGCTGGCACTGGGCTGGGAGCAGGCAATGCAGTTGCCAGCCAAGTTCAGGGGAGCTGCTGCTTATTAGGGTGGGAGAGGGAATGGCTGTTTGGGAGCCATAGAGAAAACAAACAGGTCCTCCCACAGCTGAACCAGTCCACCCAGACCCTACTTACAGTGAGATTTGTGGTCTTCATGGTCTTCAAAAGCCAGCCCAGGCATGGTGGGGGATATAACCTGCTGCCAGCCCTGCAACACAGAGCACTTGCTGGGCTTGGCATGCCCTGGCTTGCAGAGCAGGTGATTACACAGACAGTGCCCTGCAGTGATGAAGTAAATAATGACCCGATTATTCGTGCCCTCTGAAGTGCAGGTCAGGCTCCATGGGAATGCCTCCTGGAACCACTAAGTGTAATTACCAGTTAATCAGCAGGGACCTGTAATTATAGCAGTCAGAGAGTATTTAAGTATGGAGGGTTTTCCCAGAGCTGTGCCAGTCAGCTCTGCTTGTCAGAGCCAGGGACTGCAGTGCCCAGGGAGCCCCAGTCACTCTGAGCCACCATAGATGGAGCTGAACTTGCCTCAGGACAGCCAGCAGAGCAGTGGTCAGCCAAGGACCTGAAGCCAAATTACAGTTTGTCAGAGTCCCTGAGGGATCACTGAGTGCCCAGGCGTGCCCCTGCCGGTGGATGCCCTGCTCCCATGGGACATCACACTTTGCAGGCACAGCTCATTTTCCTTCCTGCCTCTCTCTCTCTCCTGCAGGGACCTGAGTGAGAACTTCATCCAGGCCATCCCCAGGAAAGCATTCCGTGGGGCCACCGACCTCAAGAACCTGTGAGTCCTAGCCTGGGCATGAGGGAGTTTGGGGTCAGGTCCAGTGGCAGGAGCCACCAGAAGTGATCAGGAGCACTGACTGCTCTCTGCCTGGGCTGTCCTAACAATTGTCCCTTTTTTTCCCCCTTTCTCATGCAGGCAATTGGACAAGAACCAGATCAGTTGCATCGAGGATGGGGCTTTCCGTGCCCTGCGAGGTCTGGAGGTCCTGTAAGTGACTGAGGACAGGCTGGGCCCTCCAGTCCCATGCAGGATGAGGGTGTCCTTGGGTGTCCCCACTCACTGAGGTGCTGCAGGGACATCCCCAGCATGACATTTCTTCATGGGCTCGAGCAGGGGCTGAGCAGGGTTCTGGTACCACTGCTGCAGAGCTGCGCTCCAGGGCTTGACTGTGCCCCAAGGAGTCACCTGGGTGCCGCTGGCTGTGGAGAGGAGAGGCCTGGAAAGGACAGCAAGTCCTGCTGGGGGTTTGGGCTGTCCCTAGCCTGTAGTTCTCCATCCATTCGCCCTGTGCCAGGTTGCTCCCAGGGGTTGGTGCCACCTAGACCATCTCACGTTTCCATTTACAGCCTGTCTGCCCTGACCTGTCCTTCTTTGTCGTCCTGCAGGACCCTGAATAACAACAATATCACTTCAATTCCTGTGTCCAGCTTCAACCACATGCCTAAGCTGCGGACATTGTGAGTGCCAGGGTCGTGGTGGTGGTGGGAGTGACCTCCTAGGCTAGAGTGGGATGTCCCCCAGTTCTGCTGCTGTTGCTGGTGGCTCAGTAGTGCTGGGACGGCACCATAGGGAGGGAGTGGAGAGGACACCTCTGCAGAGCATCCCCGAGTCCTGCCAAGCAAGGTGGCCCTGGAAACTGTCACAGATGCTCTTAGACCCCTCTGTATCTCCCTCTGAATGCATCCAGCCTTTGGGATGAGCCAGCCTTGGCAGCTGGAGGGCAGTGGGGTGGGCAGGAGCTGTCCTGTGGCTGCTGACTGCTCCATCCGCCTGCAGCCGCCTGCATTCCAACCATCTCTTCTGCGACTGCCACCTGGCCTGGCTGTCACAGTGGCTGCGCCAGCGCCCCACCATCGGGCTCTTCACCCAGTGCGCCGCTCCTGCCCAGCTTCGCGGCCTCAACGTGGCTGAGATCCAAAAGAACGAGTTCACTTGCTCTGGTGAGGGGGCAGGGGAGGTGGTGGGTGCCAGGGCAGGGACATGGGCCAGGGGGACAAGGTTGGTGCCACCAATGCACCCCATTTCCACTTCCTGCCATGTGCCCCAGCTAAGAGCCTCAGAACCCACGCAGTGGGTTCATCTCAGGTCAGCACAGTCCTTGGTGTGGGGACACTATGGGGACAATGCCACCCTCTCAGTGTGACAGTACATCAGTCTGTGCCTTTGGAGCTTTTGCAGGTGGTTGGGGTGCACCAAGACCTTAGGCACCCGCTCAGAGGTGCCATGAACTGTCCCTGCATGCTGAGCTGTCACCAGGGTCCCTTCTTCAGGGTGCTGCCACGTGCTGGCCTGGCTCAGCTCTTTGCAATTCCAATGCTGGCTGCTTCCCTGGCAGGACAAACGGACTCAGCACATGCCCAGCTCTGCAGCTTGTCTTCTGGCTCCTGCCCAGCCATGTGCACTTGCAGCAATGGCATTGTGGACTGTCGGGGCAAGGGGCTGACGGCCATCCCCGCCAACCTGCCCGAGACCATGACAGAGATGTGAGTATGGCCCTGCACCATCACCACGGGCTCTGGGTGGCTCAAGGCACTGGGAACACAGGAGCAAGCCCCACAGCTCAGCCACTCCATAGGACAGCAGGCCTTTCTTGCCCTTCTCTCACACTGCCCAGATTTAGCCCTGGATTTAGCTGCATTAAAAATGTAAATAGAGAAATAATCTCCTTAGAGGAATCCAATTATGGTGCAAAGCCCCTGCTGGGACAGTGCACAAAGCATGTGGGAGGCAGCAGGCACCCCCAAACCCAAGGTGCTGGGGCGGAGAGGTGCTTCCCACAGCCATCATGGTTCCCCCACCTATGGCACATCTCCCTGATGGAGAAAGCCCCAACCACAAGATGCAAGTTATCTCTGGGCAGAGTATTCTCACACCTGTAACTTATTGTGACCTTAGGGGTCCTGCAGGCCCAGCTCTGTCAGTGGGGTTCTGGCCAGCCCTAGAGCCCTCATCTCTCCCTCTTCTCTTTGCAGACGTCTGGAACTCAACGGCATCAAGTCCATCCCCCCAGGAGCCTTCTCACCCTACAAGAAGCTGCGGAGGATGTAAGTGTGCAGCCTCTACCAGCTCTCCCTGAACCCCAACACCCTTCACCCTGCTGGCCACTGCTGAGAGCTGACAGACATGGGGCACCTGCTGTTACATGGGTGCCCCATTTGGCAGCACTGGGAGGGGGTCTTGGATAACCCCAGCTCTGTATATTGAGTGTCGGGGGTGGTCCCCTGGAAGTAGCAGAAAAATGAGGACATGGGACAAGAGAAGAGAGGACCAGGCCACCTTTTCCCTTTGGGTTTCAGAGACCTGAGCAACAACCAGATCTCGGAGATCGCCCCCGACGCCTTCCAGGGGCTGCGCTCGCTGAACTCCCTGTAAGTGCCTACACTGGTGTGGGTGGGGTGGATGCTGTACCCCTTAACCATGGCCCACATCACTCCCCCCACCTCTCTCACACCAGTCTTTCTTTCCCAGGGTGCTGTATGGCAACAAGATCACAGACCTCCCTAAGGGTGTCTTTGGAGGACTTTTTGCCCTGCAGCTGTTGTAAGATGCCAGTGGCTGTGTGGGATGCTTTTCAGGGACACAGGGAAGCAGGACTGAGGTCCCGAGCACCCTTGGTGCAGTGAAAGGGGGTCCCCAGGCTCACATCCCTCCCTCCCTGCCAGGCTTCTCAATGCCAACAAGATCAACTGCATACGGGCAGATGCCTTCCAGGACCTGCAGAACCTCTCACTGCTCTCACTCTATGACAACAAGATCCAGAGCCTGGCCAAAGGCACGTTCACCTCCCTGCGGGCCATCCAGACTCTGTGAGTGTCCGCACCCGCTCCCATGCCTGGGCAGGCGAGCCTCTAGGGGAAAGCCATCTCCAGGGCTGGAGCTGGTGATCACCCACTGCTTCTGCTGGTGTGTCACCCACTGTCCCTGGCAGTGTGTCACCTGCTGTCCCCGGCACAGGCACCTGGCCCAGAACCCTTTCATCTGTGACTGCAACCTGAAGTGGCTGGCAGATTTCCTCCGTGCCAACCCCGTGGAGACCAGCGGAGCCCGCTGTGCCAGCCCCCGGCGCTTGGCCAACAAGCGCATCGGCCAGATCAAGAGCAAGAAATTCCGCTGCTCGGGTGAGAGCTGTCCCCAGCCCTGCCACAGGCACCCTGTGGCACAGCTGTCCTTGGCCCTGTCCCAGCCTGGTCTCTGTGTGCTCAGAGGACTGATGTGCTTTTCTCTCCACAGCCAAAGAACAGTATTTCATCCCAGGTGAGCGGAGGAGCCACACACGTGTGCATGGGTGTGTGCATGGTGTCCTTTTGGCCAGACTGCCTGCAGGGATGTTGGGGCAGAGCCCCATGATCTGGCCCAGCAGAACCACGCTTCATTTCCCATGTGCTGTGTACCAGGATGTGTTGTGGCATCTCCCATCATGCTGTTACCTGCATGGGCACAGAGGCGTCCCCAACATCCAGCTCTGTTTGCAAGAGGGTGGTGGGCAGTGCAGTGCTTGTGTACCCAGGACAAATATCTGTAGATAAGCTGCTTTGGACATGGAGAAGAGGAATATGTGCACAGGGGCTGGAATGAGGGGAACTGGGGAAGAGAATGAGACCAGGTGGAGGTGTGGGAGGATCAGAGGGAGAGGGGGCAGGTGCAGCCCTCTGTGCCTCTGCCCGTGGGAGCCCACGCTGCCTTCACCATCACACAGGGACAGAGGATTACCATCTGAACAGTGAATGCAACAGTGACGTGATCTGCCCCCCAAAATGCCGCTGTGAATCTGGTGTGGTCGAGTGCTCCAACCTGAAACTCACCAAGATCCCAGATCGCATCCCGCAGTCCACAGCTGAGCTGTAAGAGTCTCCTCTCACTCTGCCGCCCTCCTGCAGCAGGCACCTTGCTGGCTTGGGGTTTGGGCTGTACCAGGCACTTTGCAGCCATCTCCTGAGCTCTTCCCTGCTGCCCACTCCAGGCGCCTGAACAACAATGAAATCTCCATTCTGGAGGCCACTGGCATTTTCAAGAAACTCCCCCATCTGAAGAAAATGTGAGTATTGGGCAGGCACAGCCATGTCAGGAGTGCCCGAGGGCTGGGAAGGCACATGGGGGTCCTGATGCCAGGGCAGACTGGGATGTGAAATGGAGGGCATGTCCCAAGCTGAGGGTCCTCTGAGGGACTGGCATCACGAGGTGCTTAGTGGGATCTGGGGGAGGCAGAGTTCAGGATGAGGTCAAGGCAGAGCCCTCACTGCAGCCTGCTTTTCCCTCTTCACAGCAACCTCAGCAACAACAAGGTGTCAGAGATCGAGGATGGGGCATTCGAGGGGGCATCCTCTGTCAACGAGCTGCACCTCACTGTCAACCAGCTGGAGTCTGTGCGGAGTGGCATGTTCAGGGGCCTGGACGGGCTGAGGACACTGTGAGTCCCTTCTCCTCCATGAGCACCCAGATGGGGACGTCCTTACTCCTTGCCTCCCTGCAGGGCCAGCTCAGGAGTGCCCTGCCCACCAGCTGGCTGTATCCAGTGCTGGGGGGGCAGGTTTTTGCTGCTCAGGGACTTGCTCAGGCTCATTCTGCTGCCCAGCACTGAGGTGGGCACAGCCCGGGCACTGCTAAGGTGGGTTTCCCCCGTGGTGCCTGCCTGTTTTGTAGGTGCCTTTGTTCTCTTCCCTCTGCAGGATGCTGAGGAACAACCGCATCAGCTGCATCCACAACGACAGCTTCACGGGGCTGCGCAACGTCCGCCTGCTCTCCCTGTACGACAACCAGATCAGCACAATTGCGCCGGGCGCCTTTGACACGCTGCAGTCCCTCTCCACTCTGTATGTCCTGGGCCCCCGGGGGTGCCCCCAGCCTGCCTGTGTTCCATCAGAGGGCTGCAGGTCCCCTTGCTCGGTGGTTGCTCAGGTGCTGCCCTTGTGCTCCTTCCCCTGTGCAGGAACCTGCTCGCCAACCCCTTCAACTGCAACTGCCAGCTGGCCTGGCTGGGGGACTGGCTGCGCAAGAGGAAGATCGTGACAGGGAACCCTCGGTGCCAAAACCCTGACTTCCTCCGGCAGATCCCGCTCCAGGATGTGGCTTTCCCTGACTTCAGGTGTGAGGAAGGTAACTCATGGGCCCTGCGGCGCCAAGGGTGAGGAGACAACAGGCTGCCTGTTCCAGGATGACACGGTGCTCCCTGTCCCAGCGCCATCCTTGCTGCCAAGGATGTGCCTGTGGCAAGGTGGTAGCTCAGGGGGCTCCATGGATACCCTCCCCTAATCATACAAAAGTTTCCTTTCCTGGTACCCAGCCCTTGGGGCTGCACTCAAATATCCTCTCTGAAGCCAGGAGAGGAGTTTGCACCCACTGCACCTTGAGGCTCTCGTATGTAGGTGGGCCTGTGCTGGCAAACGCTGTGCCCTGGGTGCTGATAGGTGGGCAAAGCCCACCAGGATTCATCCTGCTCCTTTCCACCTTCCCTTCTCAGCCTTGCACATGCACCAGAGCTGGGCAGATGGAGCAGACAGGGAGTGTGCGTGGGGAGAAAAACCTCTTTTTATATATTTTTTTTTTTTTTAAATTTAGAGCAGCTTTTGAGCCCTCTGGAAAATATTTACAAACAAATCATCCTTTCTTCTGCTTTCCCTCCTCCACCCCGTCAAAGACTGAAGGGTTGCATCCTGCGCCTTTCCTAACGGTGTGAGATAGCATACGGTTGTCCCAGGGATGCCTCTCCCGCAGGATTCCAGCATCCTGGCAGGGAAGGGGAGCAATGCCAGCTCCTCTGGCTCTGCTCCATCTAACCTGTGTTTGGGAGAGGGGTGAAAGAGGTTGTTTCAGGAGGATTTGCAGGGCTGAGCCCCTTCTTCTGTGCCCTTATCTCTGTTGTCCCTGTGACTGCATTTTTGCATGAAAATGGTGAAAATCAGAGCAGCCTTGACCTGGCTGGTTGTATCCACACCAGTGGGGCAGGTGATTTCTGGGTGCAGGAGCAATTCCTGCACTGCTAACTCCTGACTGCTATTGCCTGCAACACCCTGCTTTGGGGGCAGGGGAGGATGGTTGGCATGGGAGGGGAGCTATCCTAGGCGGGCACAAGGCATTGAATGTGGCCTCACACAATGCCTAGGGGCTGCACCCTGGTGACTTGGTGGCTTTTCTGGTGCAGGTAAGGAGGAGAGCAGCTGCATCCCCCGGCCCCAGTGCCCACAGGAGTGCACCTGTCTCGACACGGTTGTCCGCTGCAGCAACAAGCACCTCAAGGCCCTGCCCAAGGGGATCCCCAAGAATGTCACAGAGCTGTGAGTAGTGGACACGTACCCAAGCTCTCCCCTTAACCCTCCACCAGCTTTAAAGCTCTGGGTGAGGGGACTCTGCTGTGGGGTTGCAGGTGTCAGGGCAGAGACTCCTGGGCTCCTCCCCACACCCCCATCCTGGCCTGGTAGTGGGAGTAGGATCCCACCTGTCCAAGGGATCCTGTCCATCCCCAACATCAGCAAGTGGCTCAGAAAGAGTCTCTCTGATGCTTTAGGGCTATCAAGGATATTGTGCAAGAGGTGTTGTCACCCAGCAGCTGGGACCCTTGTCTTTGGCCCTTGGGAAGGAGCAGCGAGGGACGACCACCCCCTGCATCTGTGGTCCCCATGCAGCCATGCAGCTCAGGGCTCTGTGGTTCCCAGGAGCCTGCCATCAGCAGCAGGGACAGGGACATCCTGCCTCTGCCATCCCCTCTCACCACAGCTGCAGGGATGCCTTGACAGCACCAGCCTCAAGCACACGGGCACATGTGGTTTGCCTGGGTTCAGCTGCCCGTCAGCGTGGGTGTCAGGGAGATACCCATGCAGCCATGCCAGAGCTGGATGTGCAGGCTCCATTGCTGTGACAGGGGCTCTGTACCCATCTGGGATGAGGGATGGCAGCAAGTCCTGAGTGCAGGGGGTGCAGGCACTGGTTGGGCACACACACACACACATATATATATATATATATGCATACCACCCCCGCACCCCCCTCTGCTGTCTTGCACACTCCTCCTCTCTCTGCATCCTCTGCCATCTCTCACATGCTCACACATGCCTTGGGAACGGTTACAGCCTCCCACGCTCACATCGCATGTGTAAATGCGGCACATGGCTGGCTGCGCTTGCACACGTAGGCTGCTGGCAGGGTGTCCCCAGGGACGTGCCTGCAAACCCAGGTGTGCTCATGCACTCACAGTCTAGCTCCCCTGCCAGCCCACGAGTCCCCCGAGAGCCCCTTGGGCCCTGGGTGCAGGCAGGAGGTGATGCTGGAGATGCTTCTTGTCACCCAAAGTCTGTGGTGCTGCACAGGAGAAAGAGGGCAGAGGGAGGGATCTCCTGCTTTTCAGTCACCTCCAGATGCTTTTGTTCTCCCTTGCAGCTACCTGGATGGAAACCAGTTCACTCAGGTCCCGGGGCAGCTCTCTACCTTCAAGTATCTGCAGCTTGTGTAAGTAGCCAGGAGCAGGAGCCCAGGCAGCTGGGGGCACTACTGGAACTTGTGAGTGAGGGCAGGCGCTGCCTCCACGGTGTGTGATCCTGAGGAGGGGTCTGGCAGTGTGCAGGGACCCCTGGCATCCCTCTGTGTCCCCCCTCTGCTCTGGAACACAGCCAGCTGGCACTGATGCTCAGCCTCTGGCTGCTCACCACCTGGTGGTGGGCATGGAACAGAGTAGGGACAGGTGGCATTGGTGCCATCAGCCTGTGTGACAGCCCTGCTGCTCCCTTGGAGGCTGTGCTGTGCTGCTGTTTGACCCCATTGCCACTGAGCAGGCTGGGGAGCGGTGAGAGGGGGCAGCACCCAGCTGGCTCCAAGCCCTGGGGTTTCTGTTTTCCAGTGATCTGAGCAACAACAAGATCAGCTCCCTGAGCAACTCCTCCTTCACCAACATGAGCCAGCTCACCACCCTGTAAGTGCGGTCCCTGCGGTGCCACACTGGGCTGCAGCCCAGCTGAGCAGCCCCCAAAGACTGGGGGGTGCTGGGGACACCAGGGTCTCCACCCTCTGCCTGGGTTTGAGCAGGAGCTCACGCAGGGGCAGCGTGTAGCCCGGGGTGGGTTTGTGCCACACACAGAGCTGTGTTGCCTGCTTCCCTCCGGCAGGATCCTCAGCTACAACTCCCTGCAGTGCATCCCTCCGCTGGCCTTCGAGGGCCTCCGCTCCCTGCGGCTGCTGTAAGTACCTGCCCACAGCCCTGCCCACAGCCCTGCCCACAGCCCTGCTTGGCCCCTTCTCCGCTGCTGCCTGTGTCCCTGTGTCCCTGTGCCCGCTTGGAGCTGGGTGTGTGCGGGTGGGCAGCGTAGAGGCTGCAGGAGGAGCACAGGAGGGTTCATCTGCTCTCAGAGCAGATGGTGCATTTGCAACAGTGACAATGTGGTGGGGTCCAGCTCTGTCACCTACACCTGGACCTGTGGGGTGGGGCCACAGTCCAGCTGCCCACCTTGGAGCCCTGGGCATTGCAGGACCTTCTGTTCTCTGCAGGTCTCTCCATGGCAATGACATTTCCAGCCTCCCTGAGGGCATCTTTGCAGATGTCACTTCCCTGTCCCACCTGTGAGTATCTCCTCCCACTCCTCAGGGCTCAGGGCTGGATGCAGGCTCCATAGACCTTTAAAAACCACTGGGCTGAGCTTGGCTTCCCTGGAGGGTGAGCTGCCTTCTCCCCTCTTCTCTGGGCTGGTACCTGTGACATCATTTGTTGGATAGTGCTGTGACCTGCTGCCCGTGCTCAGACTCAGATCCAGGTGTGCAGCTGAGTCTCCCAGTGCTGCTGGGATGTCCTTATGGTCTTCAGTGGATGTGGTGTGGGGTCCTTCTCCAACCCGCTATGTGTCTGGGATCCCCCAAGGTGTAGGTCGAGCCATGCAGAGTAGTGTCGTGGCTGTGGGTTGGCAGGGGCTGCTCTGACACACACCAGTGTGTTGTTAGCTTTGTGCCAGTGCACTTTCCTGAAACAGCCCCCCAGTCTGTCATCAAAGATCCTCCTGCCAGTGGTGGGGTTTCAGCTCCTCTTTTTTGAGTGAGCCTGCACCCCAGGAGCACTGCCCTGTACTCACCACCTGGGGCCAGGGTTTAACTTAGCTCACAGTGTCTTTTTAGTCCTCTCCCTGTCTCCTAACTAAGCTGTTCCCAGCTGCCTGCTCATCCTGGGCATTTCTCAGGCTGTTCCTTCAGTCTGCAAAAGCATCTTGATATCCAATCCTGACCTCCTTGTTTCTTGGGGAGCAACACTGCTTGCTCTGCTCCAATTTCCCTTGGCTGTGCTGCCTCCACTGCTGACAGCTGGCACTGCCAGTTCCCACAGGCTGAGCTGTATCACAGCCTGTGCTGCAGGTGCTCTAGGACCAGGTTTGTCAGCCCCAGCAGATCTGCTGTCCCTGCAGCCTGCCCTCTGGGCTGCCATCTCCTTCTTTTGTCACATGTGTTGGTCATACCAGCCCTCCATCATTGCTGACCTCTGCAGTCAAGGAGGATTCAGAAAGACATCCAGGCCCTCCACTTCCCACATCATCCACTGCTTCTGTACTCTTCTCTGCTATGGAGCAGAGCAACCCTCTATTCTTCTCCTTTTCCAGAGCAATTCCTTGCTTTCCCTCAATGCTGTCTGCAAAACTCTGGCTGTGACCCACTGCTCATTCCCACCAGCCCACTCCTGTGTCTCTGTCCTGCAGGCTTGTGCAGCAAAGCCCGGGCTGGCCTTGCAGCTCCCATGCAGGTCCTGTTTCTGCATGGCCTCAAGGTATTTTGCCCAGTTCGCTGGCCCCAGGCAGCTTTGCCAAGAAGTTCTGTGTGGGCAGTGGAGGAGAGCCCCAGGGCATAGCACGGAGCACTGCATGGGCTGTGGGTCTGGCAGCAGGGTGGTCTAACTAGGCAGCATTTTAGGGTAGTCCTCCCATTGTGGGCAGCACCTCTGGTGGGTCCAGAAGTGGAGGAACACTGGTTTGCCCATCATGTGGCATCCCGGTCAAGTGACAGAGTTGTGCCCAGTTCCCTCCGTGTGGCAGCAGGTGCAATTTTGCCCCTCTCCTCGTGCAGAGCCATCGGGGCCAACCCCCTGTACTGCAGCTGCAACCTGCGCTGGCTCTCCAGCTGGGTCAAGACGGGCTACAAGGAGCCAGGCATCGCCCGCTGCGCCGGGCCCCCCGACATGGAAGGAAAGCTGCTGCTCACCACCCCTGCCAAGAAATTTGAGTGCCAAGGTGAGAGGTGCCCACCTCTGTGATAGGTGTCTGTCCATGCCCTGCTCTGGGCACCCAGCAGACCAGTGGTTTGTGAGTCTGGGTGGCTCCAGGATTTCATCTGTTCAGCTGCCTTGTGGAGGAGGGGGACCAGGTTGCTTCCGTCCTCTTACCTGACAGGTGGCACATCCCTGGTGACTGAGCAAACTGGTGGCTGTCCCATTGCCTGGTGCACAGCCCCTTGGCAGGACAGGCTCTGCTCCCTGAGCAGAGAGAGCAACACCTAAGGCTCTGCCCCCACATCAGTGCCCACAAAAGAACACGTCCCCACCACTTCTTTCACTGATGGTCATCTCTGTGCCTCCCATCTCACAGGCCCACCTGCCCTGAGTGTCCAGGCCAAGTGCAACCCCTGCCTCTCCAGCCCCTGCCAGAACCAGGGCACCTGCCACAATGACCCCCTTGGCTCCTACCGCTGTGCCTGTCCCAGTGGCTACAAGGTACCCTGGTCCCAGGGGTCCCCAGTGCATGGGGACATGTCCCTGCAGAGGGCAAGGGAGCAGAGCAGGGCCTCTGCCATGCCCCTGGAGCTTGTTGCCTGTGTGCCACAGCATCCTGCTGAGTGGTATGGGGAGAGCTGGGCAGGTGCTTTGGCACCCTCCTCGCTCCCACCTTTCTGTCCTTCCCCAGGGCAGGGACTGCGAGGTGGCACTCAGTGGCTGCTCCTCCAACCCCTGTGCCAATGGGGGGACCTGCCAGCCTCAGGAGGGGGAAGGAGCTGGATTCAGGTGAGTGCTGGACAGGAACCCGTGAAAGGTGGGTGTTTGGGCAGTAGCATGGGACCCTGGCATCCCATGGAGAGAAGTTCTGCTACTTCCTTCCCCTCCTGCATGCTCCCTTGGGCATAGAGCTGGAATATTGCATTTGCATGGGAGTTCCAGATCGTGTTGTTGGACTCCACTTTCCCATGCCCCCCAGCCCAAAAGGCTCCTAGGCTGAGGTCAGTGGGGGGGAGGAGGGTACCATCACCACAGGAGGCAGGGGTAGGTACAGGAGTTTGGGACTGGGACTGATTGCTGTGGTCCTAGTCACTACTGCTCCCTTCAGGGCTGCCTTACCCTCACACAACCCTCATTGCCCTGAATGCTTTTAGGCCATTCTGGGAATCAGACTGCAATTAGGAGCTGAAAATAGTTGGCAGTCTGGGGATGAGGAGGTAGGCTGTGCAGCCCCTCCCTGTGCTGAGAGGCCTTTCAGCCTGTTGTCGTGGCAACACAGCATCCTTGGGCAGGCTGTGCTGCCACCCACCCGTGTGCCCAGTGTTTGACAGGAGGACACCAAACCCAGCTCTCAGTGTGCATGTGTGCTCTTTGCCAAGGTCCTGTGATGGTCATTTTGGGGGAGCCACCCCAAAATGTTCCATTTTGTTTTCCTCCTTGACACTGTCCTGGCCCTGTGGCAGGTGCCTGTGCCCAGTGGGCTTCGAGGGCCCGAGCTGCCACACCACCAGCGACCCCTGCAAGGAGCACAGCTGCAGGAATGGGGGCACCTGTGTGCCCAGTGCCACCAACTACACCTGCCTTTGTCCTGCCCACTATACAGGTACCTGGAGTGGGGTCTAGCCATCTCCAAATGGCACAGACCTGGCATGGGAATGTGTCCAGTGCTTCCACCCACCCATGAGGGCTAAACAGCTCTTCTGCCTGCTGTCTCAGTGCCCATTGCCTTGGCCTCTGGGCTCAGCTACCTTGAGTTTGGGTACACTCAGATGAACCCCCAAACCCTGGGATGTCCTCAGTGCCTGGCTCAGGGAGGAACTGCCTCCAGGAGAGGAGAACCCTGTGCCCATGGGGTGAAAGCTGTGGGCTTGCTCCCTGTCTTGAGCTGAGTCCCCCAGGGATTCCCTCTGCCCCATGGGGACTGGGGCTGTTCGTCTGGTCCTGGAGCTGCTGGGCACACCCCCTCTTCTGCCTTGCAGGGGAATTCTGTGAGCAGCCGCCCAATTTCTGCTCAGCCGAGCTCAACCCCTGCCAGCACGACTCCACCTGCATCTCCACCAGCCAGGGGCCCAGGTGAGCCCCCTCCTCTCCAAACCACTTTTTCTGGCTGTCTGAGGGTGGGTAGATTTGCTTAATGGGGACTGCAGCCCCCAAAAAGTTTTTGAGGGGGCATGGAGAGGGGGATTACGGAAGGAGGAGCAGGCACCCACCGTTGCAAGGGGGAAGGAAGGGGCAGCCTCAAGCGCCCTGCCTGCCCCAGGTGTGAGTGTGCACCCGGCTATGTGGGGAGCAACTGCAGCGAGGACTTTGACGACTGCCAGGACCACCGGTGCCAGAACAACGCCCGCTGCCTGGATGAGGTGAACGGCTACTCCTGCCTCTGCACCGAGGGCTACAGGTACCAACGGGAGGACATGGGACACCTGGGGTAGTGGGGAGGGTTATCTGTCACTGTGCAGAAGGGACAAGTCTTGGCTACTATGTCCGTCTGTCCGTCCATCCATCCATCCATCCATCCATCCATCCATCCATCCATCCATCCATCCATCCATCCATCCATCCATCCATCCATCCATCCATCCATCCTCAGTGTGAGAGGAAGGAGTGAGGCTGGGAGTGTGTCTCTCTGGGGGTGGAGCCTGGGGGGAGCCAGCATCACTGGGGAGGGACCCCAGGGTACAGCTCATCATCTAGGCATCCTTCTGATGCCAATGTCTGGAGAGCCTCCCCAGGGACCCCAAATCAGGGGGGTGTTGTCAGAGCCCTGTGGGGCAGTGGGCAGGCTCTAGGGTGCTTTCCCAGCCTCCAGTTCAGCAGCACCCTTGACTCCACAGTGGCCAGCTCTGCGAGATGCCGCCCCACACCGCTGGCCAGCCTGGCCTCTGTGAGCGAGCTGAATGCCAGAACGGGGCCCCGTGTGTGGAGCGGGGTGCCCGTGCCCTGTGCCAGTGCCTGCCTGGCTTCGGTGGCCCCAAATGTGAGAAGCTGCTGAGCGTCAACTTCGTGGACCGTGACACGTACCTGCAGTTCACCGACCTGCAAGACTGGCCTCGGGCCAATATCACCCTTCAGGTGAGGGCTGGGGGGGCGTGGGGGCATTGAGGGATAGCACTGAGGGTCTGCCCCAGGGATGTGGGCTCCCACCTCTCTCTCTGGCAGGTCTCCACAGCTGAAGGCAATGGCATCCTGCTGTACAATGGTGACAGTGACCACATGGCTGTGGAGCTGTACCAGGGCCACGTGAGGGTCAGCTATGACCCTGGCACCCACCCTAGCTCGGCCATCTACAGGTACCTGGCACCCCTTCCCCACTCATTGGGGACCTCCATCCCCATTGCTTTGGCCTGGGGGCATCCCTGGTGACCCAGCCATCCCTGCCAGTGCTGAGACCATCAACGACGGGCAGTTCCACACCGTGGAGCTGGTGACCTTTGACCAGATGGTGAACCTGTCCATCGATGGTGGCAGCCCCATGACCATGGACAACTCGGGCAAGCACTACACGCTCAACAGTGAGGCTCCCCTCTACGTGGGAGGTAGGACAGGGACTGGGTGATGGAGGGCACGGGGGGCATCCGGGTGCGCTGATGGTCCTGCTCTCCCCAGGAATGCCTGTGGATGTCAACTCGGCTGCCTTCCGCCTCTGGCAGCTCCTCAATGGCACCAGCTTCCACGGATGCATCCGTAACCTCTACATCAACAACGAGCTGCAGGACTTCACCAAGACGCGGATGACGCCGGGGGTGGTGCCGGGCTGCGAGCCCTGCCGCAAGCTCTACTGCCTGCACGGCATCTGCCAGCCCGCGGGCGCCCAGGGCCCCGTCTGCCACTGCGAGCCTGGCTGGGACGGGCCCCACTGCGACCAGCCCCGCGGCGGTCCCTGCCAGG
Source organism: Notiomystis cincta (assembly GCA_013398075.1). Lineage (NCBI taxonomy): Eukaryota > Metazoa > Chordata > Aves > Passeriformes > Notiomystidae > Notiomystis > Notiomystis cincta. The sequence continues at coordinate 106,703 of VZRX01010011.1, forward strand.
GGCACAAGTGAGTGTCCTCGCCCCATTGTCTGCCCTACCCCCCCCTCCCACCGGCTGCCCACCCTGCCCTGTGGCTGGATCCCGGTGCTGTCATGTCAGTCCCGTGCCATCACAGTGGTGCCGTGTCCTGGTGCTGCCCTGCCACGCCACTAGCACTGAGCTGTGCCAGGCTGTTCTGTGCTGCTGGTGCCATGCCAGAGCCACACCTGTGCTGTGCCACGATGGCTGTACCGTACCAGGTGGTGCCATACAGTCACGGTGCAATACTGTGCTGGTGCTGAGCCATGCCATGCTCAGTGCTGGTGGGCTGTGCATGCTGGTGTCACGCTGTGCCACACCAGCAGGTCCTGACAGCACTGTGTGCCCACAGGTGTGTGCACGGGCTGTGCCTGCCCCTCGATGCCCTCTCCTACAGCTGTCAGTGCCACGAGGGCTACCAGGGCGCGCTCTGCAACCAGCCTGCTGAACCACCCGACCCCTGCCTCCACCAGCCCTGTGTCCATGGCCACTGCCACCTCACCCCGGGTGGCCAGCCCACCTGTGAGTGCCACGATGGCTACACCGGAGCCCTCTGTGACCAAGGTAGGTGCTGAGGAGGGGTGTCCAGGGAGGGCAGCCCCATGGCACGACACCAGGCTGACCACTGCTGTCCCACAGAGCCGGAGTGCCGCGGGGAGCCGGTGCGGGACTACCACCAGGTGCAGCGGGGCTACGCCATCTGCCAGACGACGCGGCCGGTGGCCTGGGTGGAGTGCCGGGGGACCTGCGGTGGCCCTGACGCCAGCTGCTGCGCTGGGCTGCGGCTCCGGCGCAGGAAGTACGCCTTCGAGTGCAGCAACGGTGCGACCTTCGTGGAGGAGGTGGAGAAGCCCAGCAAGTGTGGCTGCAGCCAGTGCCTGTGAGCAGCCACCGGCCCTGCAGAGCCGGGGGGCTGGCGGGGAGACCCTCCAAGCCAAGGACCTCACTTTGCCCTGCGGGCATGATGCTGCTCTCTGGGTGTTCTGAACTGCAGCTGCATCTGAGGAGCCCGGCAGAGGGTAGAGCTGGTGCATCTAGAAGGTTGGGAAGGAAACAGAAAAAAAAAAAAAAGAAGAAAAAAAAAAAAAAGGGAAAAACTCCCCCCCCCACCCCAAACAAAGCAAATGTGTAGATAGAGAATTTTTTTAAGAACTGCAGCTACACAGATGTGTGGATATGGAGTGGGCACCCTGCCCAGCTGCCCCGTCCTCTCCCTGTGGCACTCTGCCTCCCTGCCAGTGCAGCCCCACAGCCATGGAGGGCGGTGCCTGCATCCCTGGTGAGTCCCCTCCTTGGCAGCCAGCCTTGTCCCTTGCATAAGCCCAGTGATCTGAGGGCTTTTTCAACACCTTGGACAGAGGAGGGCGGCCTGATGCGGCAGAGCCTTGTGATCTATGGCAAGCTGTGGCTTACAGTGGGCTGTGTGGTGTAGCCAGTGTCCTGCAGTCCTGGTGAGGACCCAGTTTCCCATCTTCTCCAGCAGCCCTGGTCTCTCTCCCTTGCAGGGTTCTTGAGCCCAGAGTACTCCAGATAATGTCACCAGCTCCGTGGCTCCAACCTGACAGGTGGCACCCCCAGCCTGTGCATGCCAGCTGGGCTCTGCAGTGCATGGGCACGCATGGCTCCAGCCCACTGGTCACATCAGGGACATGCTGGTGGAGCAGTACCAGGGCAATGCCAGGCACAAGGAATGGGAGACAGGCAGCAGTGCACTGATGTTCCTAAGGGTTCCAGTGCCAACCTGCCCTGTGCCACGGGGACCAGCACTGTGCCATTCATGTGGAAAGGGCTCCAAATACCCCTGGCTCAGCCAGGTGGCTCTGCTCAGAGGTGGGAGCTATGTGAGGGCAGTACAGGACTTTGTTCCAGACTCTGTCCTAGGGGAGCAGGCCTGCAGCTGGGCAAAGGTGCCCCATGTCCCACTGACCCAGCCAGTAGGAGCAAGAGGCTGCTGGGACAGCTGGGATGCGGGTTTGCCATGCCCATCACTGGTGCCTCAGTCTTGTGCATGCCAAGGAAGAGGCTGAAGATGTCCAAACCTGCAAGCCTGGAGCCAACATCACTGCCAGGGCAGGACCACCAGCTCTTGGACTCAAGTGCCCATACCCAGCATCTCTCCAAAGCCCACAGTGCCAGGGCATGTGCTGGGCTGGTGTGGGAGCAGGGGCACACAGGGAGCTCATGCCGGGGTACTGCATGTACCAAACATCCACAGCAACATCACCTCTACAACTGTGGGAGCCAGGGATAGTGGGGGCCCAACCTGGGACACTGCACATGGCTGGACAGTGAAACACCACATCACCCTCGTGGACAAACTCCTCCCAGAGCTGGGTCTCTCCATCACACCACTCCAGCACTTCGGCTTCAGGTCTGCACTGCCAGCTGCGGCCGGGCTCCAGGCACCTCCATTGGATACACCCACCTCTGCAGGTGCTGTCACCATCCCTGCTCACCACTGGCATCCAGGGCATTTCCATCACCACAGGGACGTGCTTCTGCCACAAATGCCCTCTCCATGGGAGCTCCTCTGCCACACAGAGGAGCTGGGATGCGTCTCATTTTGCCTGTGGCCCACCCGGGGCTTGGTTGTGTTGTGTTTCTGTTCTTGCTGTATGCTAACCGCTAAAGTATCTCTTTATACAGAATACTTACAGATTCTAATATATATTTGTATTTCATTTTGTTATAGTATTTTTATATGTTTGGGGTCAACAAATGATGTTTTCTTTTTGTTTACAGATGCTACTGGGCAGGAAAATGACGGTGGCTTTGTTTGGCCCGTGGGGTTTGTGTGTGTCACTATTGAAGACGCTGGTTTGTACTAGGCTGGCGAGGGAGGCACTGGGCATCCTTCCGCTGGCAGAGGCTGTATTGTTTTAGGAGATGTTTGGTATTGTCTATGTTGTCTTCCATGTGAACATGACATTTATTCATTCAGAGGCTTGGCCTCTTCTTTCCTGGTGGGGAGATGGGAGAAGCTGGTGCTTGGGAGCTGCTGAGTGTGTGAGGAGGTGGCACAGGATGGCAGAAGTTGGTTGTGCTGAGGGGATGCCTTAGGGGATGATTTCCCACTCCTGGAAGCACTAGCTCTGGCCAGTGCTTCTGGCCAAAGCGTTCCTCCCATGGTGCAGGGACAAGCAGCCAGGGTTATCCATGCAAGGTCTTGCAAAAGCATCCATCACTGCCAGGGTTTTGCATGTGGGAAGCTGAAGGGCCAGTGTCTGCTCTGGGGATTGAATGGCTTCAGGGGGAGCCAGGCACTTGTAGCTCTCTGGGGAAGGGTAGAGGGGGCCTGGGCAGCAGTCCCCAGGAACACCAAGAGGTTGAACTGTTGGTGCCACAAACACAAGTCTGCCGCAGCTCAGGCACTGGTGTGGGAGCACTGAAACCCCACACAGGCATTTATATCCCTCATCCATATGGAGGGGATAACACTTGGAGGGTGCCAGCCTGCTGTGCCCTGCCTTGTGCACTCACTCACCTTCACTCTCCCCCACTTATCACACCAAACAAACATTGATATCAAAGAAACGTTTAATAAGCTGCAATAAAATACGGACCTTTAGAAAGCTCATAGGGTGAATATTGACAGTGAGGAAGAAAAGAAAACAAGGTGGTGGGAATCCTTGAGGAGTTCAGATCTGAGTCAGGGACCTTTTACCTGGAACAAGAGCACAACTTTTTCCATAGGCTAGGATGAAATAAAAGACAGGAGCACAGAGTTCACAAAATGTCAACATTTAGAGAATCGATACATATTCAAAGTTCAAATGACCCAGCTCTTATAGCTATACATATTGATTTAAAGCAACTTAATATAATTTTATTTTCTTTTTTTTTATATATACACTTTCAAAGGTTCATCAGGTGAGGTATGTAAACATTATCTAATGGAAACTCCTCTCCACATTTCCAACCGAGAATTCACAGCAGACAGTTCATTTCCCCAACTTGTGGCGCAGTAATTCCCACTCCCTACACCAGCTGGGAATGCCGTCCCAAGCCACGGCTCTCCCAGGTGCAGTCACCGGCTCCCACTTCCCACTGCTGGACTGTACAGTTCACATTGCTTGGGCTCAAACATACAGTACCGGACAGGAGGAATTTCAGCGCAGTGTCTAAAATTCATATAGAAACAAACAGAGAAACAAAACTCTCCCAGGGAAGCAGACACAGACGAAGGAAAAACATTTGCCATCAGGGTGGAGATAATATTTAAATGTTTTACATCTCAAGAAAAAAAATTACTGTGTTGTTTTCTTTTTTCCTTTTTTTTTTTTTCTTTTTTTACACACCTGTTCCAAGGGTGAAGGAAGCGTGAGACTGGTGTAGGGTCCTGCAGGGCTGGGACCCAGCAGCACCCCTCACTCCATCCTCCAAAGTCAGAGACCCATAATCATAAAAGCAGCCCTGATCCTGCTGACACTGCCCCACAAAGACAGCTGGGCTGGAAGGTCAGAGCCAGCCACACTTCCAGGCAAAAAGGGGTTAATAAAGGAAAAAAAAATCTAAACCCACTTAAGAAAAAATTACCAAATGACCTCAAACCTCCTAGAAGGAGAATTAAAATTGCAGAATGACAAGCAAATGAGCAAATGACCTTCTGGAGCTGGCCCTAGGACTGTAGCAGCGACAGCAGTGTGCTCCCTCGGGTCACCTGTACCCACAAAGGCAGTAATTCACTAGTGGGAGTTTGCTACCAGCAACTACCTACCCTACCCCAGTAGCTTTGGAGGGGTTCCTTGGGGGTGACAGCATCCCCCACTTTCTATATCCCTGGAGAAACTTCCTTGAGCACCTCCAGGTCAAGAGACCCCCCCAAAGCCATGCTGGACTGAGCCCCTGCTGGGAGCAGGGTTATTCCCACCTGGCCCTGAGCCCCGAGAGCCCCTGCCATCAAAGCAGACATTATTACTACAAATCTTATTGCTTGCAGTGCCCCCTGTCGTGGGGAACGGCTGTCCTGGCCTGCCATGGGAGCTCACGGCCTCCATGGGGACCGTGGCCATCGACCAGGTCTGACATCATCAAAACGAGATGAAGAGAGTTAATGCTTCAGCTCTGACGTGACATAAAACCAAACCCAACACCAGCACCACCCCCCACCCCGCCCTGTCCCCTGTCCCATCCCCCACGCAATCGCCAGCCCTTTGGTTGCGGCACGCTGGGCAATACAGCCCCACCAACCGACACACCAGTCAGAATGAGAACCTGTGGAAAGCCCATGAAATAAATATTTTAAAAACCTATTTACAATAGATCTGTGAGCATGAAGTGAGAGAATAATGCTTTTTCCTGCCCCCAAAAAGCTTAAAAAGTAGGTTAGCATCCTGCTGCCTAGCACAACACTATTTTACATGGCACCTACACATAATATATATTCACATTTCATTTTAAAATTAGGTACTCTTACAAACAGACTTAGAAAACATTGGCTAGCAACACAGCCCGTGGGACCGCCTGGCCTCCAGACCCATGTCACAAATGCTGGCCGGCTGCATCCCAGCTCCTTCGGCTGCCCCAAAGCTGCCAACGTGCCCTGAATCAAAACCGCCAGCTGCCCTCTGCTGCCCTTTGGGGAGAAGGTGGAAGTGCTCGTGAGAGAGAGGGCTTGTCTGCGGGGAGGGGAGCAGGGAGGATGGGGACTGTGATTTCTGCTAAGCCTAGGGGTGAGCTTAATACAAACAAGAACTCCTGAGAACATCTTAGAACAGATGGATTCATTTCACAACCACCAAGCTAAAGGATGGGCCAAATGGATGCTACGACACACGGGGGGAACACACACGACATGGGGACATCATAGCCTTGTGGTTTGCTCCAAAACCTACTGCTACAAGAAAAGCTCCAGTGGCATTCCCTGTCATGGAGGAGCCTATCCCCATCTCGCTCCTGGGCTGTCCAGGCATACAGCCCAAGGATGCAGACCCAAGTACGCCTTGGCTAGGGCTCAGCCCTCTTCCCCCGGCGTGACTGCTGATGGTGGAAAGGTGAGAGCCCAACCTGGATGGCCATCCACACCTCCATGCTGCCGCAGGCACTACTTGTACCCATGGAAGGCTGGCAATCACAGCTTTCTCAGTCACCTTCAACTGGGAATGCAGTTGTCAGGATGAAAGTATATGAGCTGGAGAGAAAAAGTGTCCACCAGTCTTAAAACAGGGCACCGGTATATCGGATTGCATGTCTATTTCCTGGAGGTTACTAAGAGCTGGCACAGCTTTTGGAAACACCAGCATTTCCAGAGGTGCCATGAGAGCAGCTGGGAAACAGGCTGGGCTGCAGCTTTGCTCATCTGCATACCAGCAGAAAGTGGTGTGGGCAGCCAGCCAGCCTGCTCAGCTCAGCCCTGCATGGCTCCCCCAGCATGGGAGGGACAAGGGATGCAGAGAGCAGCGGGAACAATTTCACCCTGCTCTGCCAGCTCATGGACCTCGATCAGCAATGCAGCAGAAAGTTTGTCAGAAGCATCAGCGCCAACTGGTCGGCTCTTCAGAGAAGGTTTGCTGCAAATCTGTCTCCCTGACATGCTGGCAGGTGACTACAGAAACCCCACTGCACAGAGCAAACACTGGCAAAGAGGACCTTGCCAGGGATGAGTAAGTGATGAATACAAATATGTGCACGCCTTGGGTACATATCACACATCCTGTCAGCAGGGAAACCCATTCCAGGGCTGGCCTTGCTAAAGAAGATCCTAACAGCTACAGGTGGAAGGAGCCATCCCAGGCTCAAACTGCTCTTGCTACAGCACCAATGTAAGTTTTGACTCTGAACTTGGCAAATGCAGTTCCTCCCAGGTTAATCAAGATGGACAAATCCTGAACATGTGAAGTGTGAAGACCCAGAGCTGCTGATGACAACGAGAGAGAGAAAAAGGTAACCATACAAATGAGAGAGGGAGGCTGGCAGCAGAGGGACAGTGAGGACATCTGTGGAGGTGCAGAGCTAAGAGGATGCTGCTCCTAGTTCATGGACCAGGGTGCATGATGGAGACCAGTTTCAATAGGATCACAAAGTAGCCAGCAAGAAAAGGCCAAGTGACAGAAAGAGACCTGCTTTGTGGGATGTAGCACTTGAAATCCAGAGCTGAAGAAGCAGAGCAGGGACGTGTGGGGTGGCCCAGGGGAAGAGGAGCGCAATGAAGCTGTGCATCTGAGGATGGCACTGTGGTAGTGCCAGTGGGCAACTCTGCACCTGTAGCATATGGAAACACACTCCATGTCCATGTGGAATAAGGTAATAAATCATGTTGCTTATTTTCTTCCATTCATTAAGCTCATCTGCAGCTCCCTGTGCATCTCTTGCATGATGTAAGAGCCACATTTATTGGTAACAGACTGCTCTAAAGCAGAGGGTGTGCCTCAGCAGCACATCACCACTGCCTGTCAGGGACACTGCCGGGAAGCTCAGTGTTCTGATCCCACCCTGCCTAAGCCAAGCAGTGCACACCAAACTGGGACAGATGCCCAGAAGCTGCTCCACTCCAGCACCAGTGTGACACCTGCCATCCCCCAACCTTGCCATGCTCAAGCCAATTGGTGCTGGTGAAGCCCCAGGGTGCAGGAAGGCACCCAGGATGTTGGAGCAGCAGCACACCTTCTAGAAAGACTCTTTCCACTTGCTTTTTATAGGGTTTTATCCTAATGGGATTCCTGCTCCCAGAAGCACAGAATACAGGGAGCAGGACAGCCTGCATTTACCATTTACCAGCAGCTAAAAAATGAGAAGAAAGAGAGAGGGAAAGCCTCAATGAGCGCTCAATGAGTGCATGGTGACCAGTGCAGGAGCTTCAGGAGTGATGCTGAAGGATGGGGAGAGGGAATTTGCTGCAGGGGAATGGCGTGAGGAGCAAAAGTAAGAGGCGTGCTCACACTCACACCTGGCCCAGAGGAAGGAGAGGAAATCTGGGCCCATGTGGCTGGGCCCCAGCCAGGGGCTAGAGAAGGACCATAAGAGGGGATGGAGAAGAAAGAGAGAGACATCCTGCAAAAGAGGTACAGATCAGTCACTTAACCGCCATCAGTGCCCTCGTGCCTTACACCTCTCCTTAAACGATTTAAAATCTTTTCTGATGGAATGTTTGACATATTTAATGCATGCAGTAAAAATTAAAGTAATAGATAACTTCATATTAATCTGTACAGAGAGTGACAGGCTAGATTTAATCACTTCCTAGCTGTTCAGAGAGTTAACTTATTCTAGCACAATTCAAAGGAAAGGCAAAGGATTTTTTTTTTAAATCAGCCATTTCAGAGTAAGAGAAAAATACGCTGCAGCATTGTGTGTGTCAATGCTTGGGAAAGGGAGTACCTGCAAGAGAGCCAGAGGTGCTCTGTGAAGGGCGTGCAAATCAAACGCCTGGTTTCATCCTCTGTACTAAAGGGGTACAATGAAAGATTTAAACACAATTATCTGCCTTTCACCTCCAGTCCCCAGGCTTTGAGATCTGGGGTTCAGTGCCAACCATGAAAAGCAATTCTCTTTGCAGCCAATCCCTTTCCAGCCTCTGCTCCCAGGTCCAGCATCTCTTGAATTCATGGGCTGCACCAGAGCCTTGCTCTCATAAGGGAAAAGCAGCTGAGCAAGGACCAGCTGTTAAAGGTCTGGCAGCCTCAGGGCCCACACAGTGCCCTGACAAGCACTGCTGCTTTATGTGTGGAAAGAGGCTGGCATTGGGATTCCTGCAAATGGACTATGCAGCAATGTGAAAGTGAAGCCGTGGGGATGCAATGGCTGAGCAAAGGCCTTTCCCTAGTGCAGACCACAGCACTGCCCAGCTGCTGGTCATCTCTGCCCAGCAGAACCAGCACAGACACACACTCTGTGCACTTCTAACAGGTTTTTCTCAGAGAAGACAGGCACTATGACCCTGTTCTGTGACACAAGCAAGGACAAACCTCCCGCACCTTGCTAGTAAAAAGGGTGAAATGCAAATTATGGTAAAAATAAATGCAAGCCAGTCCCTTATCCCAACCCTATTTCAACTGCAAATCCTGGCTTAGGAGAGCACTAGGCAAGATGTGCACAAAAGCACAAGGCGAGGGCCGCAGTTCCCTTCCTGCAGAGCACCAACATAAGGAGATCAAGCCCTTAAAAACTGAGAGATTCAACCTTCAGTGAAGCGCTGCAGAAAAGCTCTGCCATCAGAGACCACAGAAATCACCACAAGGGCAGGGAAATAGGAGAAGGAAGTCTGTCCAAAAGCAGAGCATGGCAAGACTGGTTCATCCCTGAAGCCAGCAAGAAAAAAGACAGATACAGCCCAGCACGCCCAGCCAGCAGCAGTGGATGTGGCAGCCTGGTACCTGGAGCCCCCACGGCATCTCCTCAGCCTGAGGGGGCCCTCCCCACCCACAGGCTGTGCAGTGGGGAGCAGGCAGCCATCAGCAGTACACACACCAGTAGCTAGTTCACATTCTCATGCAGGTAACAGTCTGGGACACCAGCAGCTGCTACCAGTGAACTGACAAAGGACAGACTCGCCTTTCTCTCCCTCAGTGATGGGAAATGGTTTTGGTTTTGCTTAAAATGCCACTAAGAAGACAGACAGAAGAAAGACTCCAAAAGAAAGGGAAATGTTTGTGTGCACCCAAAGGCTGACAAAAGCTACTTCATGTGCACGAAGGTGGTTTTCTTTCTGCTACAGTACAAGTGCTTGTGCCTCAAGTATAAAACGCAAGCCTCCAAATCACACAGACGAGCTTCTTATTTTTATTTTTAAAGTGATAAATAAGGCACTGTACTTTTAACAAAAACTGCCTGGTTCCAAGTTTAAAAGAACCCAAGGAACGTTCAAACTGCAGAAACTTCCTTCTGAACAGCAGAGCCAGACAGACCAACCTCTTCTCTGTCCAAGACACATCTGCTGATGCCTAAAATCATGGGCGTTTATCCTTTAACTGCGGATTTTTAAAGGCTTGCTACAGCTTATAAAAGCAGCTTTAGTTAATGCATGGTAAAGGGTTACTACTATACATCAGTTTTGTACATGGCTACCGGTTCTTTGCTATTTCGGGTCCAGTCGTGAGCGTTTGCTGTGTGAACAGTCCACTTTAGCCCTCAGCTTCCTCTTGCCCTGAGACACACTGTTCTCCTGTATCTTCTTCATGGACCTTGTCAGGGTCTTCCCACTGCTGTGCTTCTTGTTGGCCATCTTCTGTGACCGTGTGGAGGACTCCCCCAGGGGCTTCTGCTTTGGAGACTTGGACAGCTCCTCGTGACTGGGAGGCAGCACAGCCCGTCTGCTCGTGTTCTCCTTGCCCTTCCGCATGGGGAGCCGCATCTTCTCCAGCTGCTTTTTCGGGACTCTCTTCTCTTTCAAAGACATTTTTCTGGCCAGTTTATTGCTCCTCTCCATGGCAGCCTGCTTTCGGGTGGCAGGAGCTTTTGCACTGCCCTCTGAATGCTTTATTTTACTAGCCTTCTTGGCAGGCAGCTTGTCCTTGGTGGAGGAGCTGGATCGTTCCTGGGTGCTCCCGCTCTCCTTCAGCATCTTCTTCTTCTTGCTGAGCTGGAGGTCGACCTTGGGCAAGGGGTCCTCTTGGGACTTGCTCTTCCCCTTCCGCCCCTTCCCCGTTCCATCCACTGAGGGAGATTTAACGGGAAAGGCAGCTGCTTTGATCTGCAAGGCCAACTTTGGAGACATCAGGGGGTTGATGCACACACTCTTCCGGCTCTGCTTGCTCTCCAGGGACAGATGGTCCCCTGGGCAATCACTCCGTTTCTCCGCCTTCACTATGCGCTGCTGGGCTCGCAGCTTGCCCCGAAGATTGGAGTACTTGCGCAGGATCCTGGTGCTGGCCTGCGTGGGCAAGCTGAGGGCGGGCTGGATGGTTTTGTCTTCGCTCAGCTCCTTGGTGCTGGCATCAGTGGGAGACATCTGGTTGGGAGTGGAGGCTTCTTCAGCCTCTGCTTTATCAGCATTCTCACGAATTTTGGCCCAAAGCTTTTGGTTCTTCAGGTTATTCCGAGCTGGGGTAGTGGCAGCGAACTTCTTGAGATGTTTTTTCAAACGTTCAGCTTGTAGTGAGCTGGGGTAAAGACTAGAGGAAGAATATTTCTGCATGGGGACTTTCATGGGAGGAATCTCCCCTGGGAGACGGGTGTTGAGTTTCTTCACAATCACGAGAGACCTGGTTTCAGTTGTCTCCAGAAACCACTGGCATATGTCAGACAGCTTAAAGGCTTTCATAAACAGCATCTGCACAGGAGAAAGCTTCTGCACTTCCAGTGAGCCTCTGTTTTTCCGTGTTCTTTTCTTGCTTTTCCAAATCTCTTTCAGTTTGTCGGCTTTGTTCTTTACCTTGGGGGTTGGCTGGACCTCCTTCTCCAGCTGAATCCAGCCCTTCTGGATTTTCATGTATTGAGTGTTGAACTCAGCAATGAGCTCCTGGTTCTCCTCTTCAGCACACCACTCCATGAACTTTGGTTTGCTGTCAGCCATGTCTATGTCCTCCAGTGTTGGGCAGTCATCATTCCCTGAACTGTGTTGATCCCTCAGTTTGGGGATTGCTTGCATAGACTCCTTCCCTGTTGTGCTCTTTTTTGCACTGTCTACAGGTGCATGTCGTAAGTTGTAAAACTGCAGAGCAACCTTTTTATGCTTTGCAGTTTTTGCTGGAAGATGCTTGCTTCCACCTCTGCTGCTGGGACATGGAGGCAAATCAGTCACCAGCTCGTAGTTCACTGGCTTGCCCAGATTTCTGGCACTGTCAGAGTTCTCCTTGTCCTTTGCACTGGCATTGACTGGTTTCACATCCACTTGCTCAGCATCATTTGCAGGAACACTGTTCTCTGGAGGGAGGAGAATGTTTTTCTTCTCAGAATCAGCCTGGATGCTGATTTCCAGCATCTCACCCAGTTGACTTTGGCTGCTGTTAGCAGGAGAGTCATCTTTAGAGGAATTTTCTCCCTCTGCAGCAGTCTCTTTTGCTAAGATGCTTTTATAGGTTTGTCTGGTAGTGACACCATTCTCCTCACCTGGCTGCTGCTCAGCAATGCTCTCTGGAGCCTGGCCAATGCCTGGCCCTTCACTGGTTTTGAGCAGCATATTGGGGAAGCAATCATTTGGGAAGTGCATGGATGCTGCCTCATCCAGCTGCACTTCTCTCTTGAACCGCTTAGAGCCAGGGTTCTTGGAGAGTTTGATCTGAAGGCAAGGAAGATGCACAGAGCTGGAAGAACCAGAGTCCTCAGCACTGCCCTCGGCAGGTGACTGGGATTGTTGGCTTCGGAGACACCGGTCTGATGCCACCAGTGCTCTCCTGCCTTTCTTTCGCTTTTTGTCTAGACTGTCTTTGGAAGGAACAGAGTCTGAGCTGTTGGAGTCAGGTGGCATTTCCCCTTCAGTGGGCTCTTTTTCACCTGCTGTGCTGTTATTCTGCATTGCCTCCACTTCCAAGATTTTGGGAAGGGGTGTGCTGATGAGCACAGCATCCTCTTGCTCAAGAGAGCCATTGTCCACCATGACCAATGATTCAGCTTCTGGTTTAGCATCGATGCTTTTGTTCACATCCCCGCACAGCAAGGTGGCAGAGGGCTCCAGAGGGCTCTCCCCATCTCTGGTGGCAGGGGGCTCATCAGGAGCCTGCAAGCCTGGAGAACATGGGGAGGGCTCTTCCAGACACTGCCCACAGAGCTCAGCATCCCCTGAGCCTGGAAGCTGGGCAGGATCCCTGGCACCATCACAGGGCAGAGGTGTTGTGTCTGTAGCGGCAGAGGGCTGTGAGGAGGACTTTGGCTCTGGGGTGGCAGGGAGGTCTGGAACAGTTTGTATGTCAGAGCCTGGACAACCTTCCTCCTCACTGTGTGCTTTTGAGACTGAAAACGCAGCAATATCAGCAGCCTGCCTCCTGCTGCTGCCATCCCCAGAGGAGTCCAGGCCACTGCCAGCCTCCCAGGTAGCAGTGCCTCCTACTGTCATCCCCTCTCCTTCAGCAGGGGGGGAGCTGGGGGGCGGTGAGTTGGCCAAGCTGTCCTGTTTCTGGGGGCTGGGTGGAGCAGAGAGGGAGAAGAACGGCATGGCCACAGCAGCTTCCCTTGACCGCAGTGCTCGGGTATCCCGGAGCTGCATGGAGCCCAGCTCAGCTCTCTCTTTCGTTTCTCGGCTGGCTGGTGCCACTTTAGCCAGGAGCCTCAGGGAAACCCTCTTCTCACCCTCCCGTCCTGCCCCTGCAGACCCATCCACTGAGAGCACCAGGGGTGGCTTCGTACTTACAAGGGTCTCTGTTCGCAGCGCCGGGCTGCTCGCCCTCTCCTCCACCCGGGAGCTCTTAACCAGCGTGCGCACAGTCGGGAGCTCGCAGCACTCCCCGTTGAAGTAATAGCCCCGGGTGCTCTTCCTCGCCGTCCTGCGGGACGACACCAGCCGCTGGCTCTCGAAATGGCACTCGGTGATGGGCTGGCTGATGTACACCACGTCGCACTGGTTGTCGTAGTCGTTGATCCTCAGCCCCGATGCCTTCTTGCTCTTCCGAGAGGACCTGAGGGAGGCTGCCTTGGCGCGGGGGTGCCCACCAGGGGTCCGGTGGGCGGCTGGTGCGGCGCCAGTGGGCAGCCAGCCCTCTTTGGACTTGTCGAGCGTGCCCTTGTCGGCTGGGTGCAGGTGGCAGACTGCCTTGCCCTTGGTCATGGCATGCAGGTGGTTTTCTTGCTTTGGTCTCACATCTTGCTCTTTTGTGTCTAAGTCCTGGTGCAAAGATGCTTTCGAGCTGCATTGCAAAGTGTTCTCTTTGTCGGCTCTGCGAGGGGGGGTCACTGCAAAGCCGGGATCCCAGGACTCCTCCGGCAGAGCCCTGAAAGAGCTCTTTTGGGACCCCAGACAGCTGTCTAAGCTGTCCTCACTGCCATTCACATTTGCCACTTTGACTGAGATATAACCTTCCATGAGAGTCTTACCTGCTAGCTGCTCTTTATTATCCTCACACTTCCTGATACCGGCTTCTTGTTCATGTCCAGCAGCCTGCTGCCCTTCCAGGCTCTTTGCGGCATGATGGAAATTCAAAGAGGAAGAGTTCAACGTGCTGAGGTATCCTTGGGTGGGGCTATCCTTTGGACTAGCAGAGCGAAGCCTGGTGATGGGGAGCTCACAGAAGTCCCTTCTCAAAGCAGGACTGGAGTTCTCTGTTCTGTCCAGAGACTTCAGTTCCACCGGCTGCTTCGGGGCTTGTCCCGTAACATGCAGGGGGCCATCAGACCCTGACTGTCCTGGGTCCAACATAGAAGGGAGCTTTGATTCAGTACCAGTAGCACCCTTATCCTGATTTTCAGTGCTTCGCTGGCTACAACCAGAGACACAAGTAGAGGCCTCCATGCTCTCAGATTCAGATAACTGCTGGCTGTCGGAGTCTGGTTGTACTTCAGTGTATATGTCGTTTAGCACACGAATGAACTGCTTCTGGTGATGTGTACACAGTCTGACCATGAATTTTTCCAGTGGAGACTTCGGCTGATTGTTAGAGTCTATTGCTATTGTCTCTGCTGCATCCTCACTAGAGAGACAAAGAGAGAAGCAGTCAGTAACATGTCCCAGGGAATATTAGTTTATGCTGCAAAACCAGAATAACCCTTCTCCTCCCAGTCAGGCACACCACTTGCCTGACCTCCAGGTGAGATCAAGCATCCTGTTTTCCTGGGGCTGGCAGGTGTTCCTTCAGAAACAGCATGCACACTTATATGTGCACACTGCTGGCAGGACACAGACTGCACTTCTGTTTGTCTGCCACTGCCAGAGCACCCGTAAGTACACTTCTGCCTAGGACATCCCAGTGTGTGGGCACCATGTCACATGTTCAAAGCAAACCCAAAAAGAATCAGACTTAGTATCTGCATGGCATCTGGTGTAGAAGGCCAAGCATTTCTAGGATGGCCACACAGATTTGCTCCTCACTCTGCACTGCCAGGCTGGGTAGGAGAAAAGCAGCATCCCAGCTGCCAGGGCAGCCAGATGACAGGAATCTTCAGCTACTCAAAGTCTTAAAATTCTGTTTACACCTCAGTGGCAGAAGATGGGTCTGGGACCAAACTGAGCCACTTCTGTAATCAGCACAGAAATTCTGGTGAGCTCCCAGCCTGCAGGATATGCAGGCAGCAATGCACCCTGTGCAGTGTCATGCCATTTGCACTGACCTTTGATTAGCTGCCATTTAATAAAGTGTTCCTGCAGCTGATGGGCTGTCAGCATGCAGTGGTTGTGCAGAAAGGTGGGCTTCTACAGCACAGGGTCACTGCCACTAGCTAGCGCTCAAACCCAGGCCATTATCAGTTACCTGCTTGGCAGAGACAATTAATTAGGACTTACTGGTGGAGAGGTTAAGGGATAATTATCCAGTGTTTGCATGAACTCATCACGAGTGCCATGCCAGGTGCTGTTATCGAGCCCGTATCTGTTCCCAACGGCAGCACAGGCAATTCCCACCCAGTCCTGACCACACTGAGAGGGCCCCAAGCCTTGGCACTCACACTGCCTGACACAGATCTTTACCAGTAACGCAGGGTTGCTTTGCAGTAACACTTGCACTTTGCACCTCCTGGCCTTGTACTGGAGGAGTGAAAGTCCTTTCTCCCCCTACGGACTTTCTCTGCCTGCTCCCTCGCCAGCATCAGACACTGACCTCGCTCACTCAAGGTAGGCAAACACTTTTCAAAGGGTTCAAGGCCAGGATGGGGAAAAGCAGCTGCATCTTCGAGTGGGTTTTCCCTCTCCATGCTGCCAGGCACAGGGCTCAACAGGTGGATGAGGAGGAAGAGCTCCAGCTTGGAGGAGCCATCGGCAGAGAAATGGAGAAGGGAAAGCCAGTGGCCAGAGCCAGCCGTGCTCAGTGGCATCAGGCATGCCAGAGCCAGCCCTGGGCAGCCCTCACCTGCTCCTTACTCGCTGCTTGCCGGCCACCTTCTTTGAACCGATGTGCACTGGAGAGGCACCTCCAGTGCCCTGATTCACTGGGCTGGTGGGCAGGGAGAGACACCTGGGGCCACTTCAGGCTCCAGGCTGACCAGGTCTCCTCTTTGCCCAGAAATGCCAGGCTGCAGCCAAGCCTGCCCTGAGCAGCTACTACCCAGCCCTTTGCTTTCCTGTTTGCCCAGGCATAACGTGTTTTACACGTAATGAGGCTTTGCCTCTCAAGCCCAGTCTCTCACTTTCCTTAAAGGCTTCTTAGGCAGGGTTTTCCTAAAACCACCTAGAAAGGCTGAGCAAGCCCAGCTTGCCGAATGTGTCCCGGCACCTCCAGAACACACTCCCGGGGTTAGCAATAAACAACGTACCTGGAGACTGCTTTAGTACACCCAGGTGAGAAAAACGCCCTCCAGCAACCGTCTCAACTGGTCCTACCTGGCGCTGTGATGGCTTTCAATTTGCAACGCCTGGGATTAGTTTAAATAAAAATACCCAGGTACAACCTGGCCCCTCTCCAGAGCCCTGCATGGGGAGGGTTATGTCAGCCAGGATCTCTTACATGGCCCAGCTCCTCCCCTCGCTCTGCTGAATAACAAAAGGGGATTAAAAAAAACCTTTCAACCCCCTGGGCTTCGAGCAGGGGGCTTTTAGAAGAGGCAGAGCTCAGTGTAATTTTTTTTTCCACCTTTGCAAAGAGGGCGGAGACTCCCCTTACCTACTTGCAAGCCCAGCTCTGAAGAGAAGCAGCCATCTTCCCCCGGGAAGACTGAATTTATAACAACAGCAGCAGAGTTGGGGCCCTGCCCTGGCCCCCCCCCCCCCCCACCACCCACC
>VZRX01010011.1:123523-155949 GCA_013398075.1 Notiomystis cincta
CCGCCCCCCCCCCCCCCAGCCACCATGCTGCCTGGGCAGCTGTGGGAAGGGATTAGGGTGGCAAAATAGCCAACTCACTCCTTGCTGGGGCACCTTTGGGTGCTAAGCCAAATGGCTGTGAAGGAAGAATCTATGGTATAGGCAAAGTGATTGTCCTGGTGGGTGGCAAGAAAGGAAAGGCTGGGTGATGCCTGGTGAAGAAGATGTTGCAAGCCTGTGTACAGAGCCCCTGGTCTGGGAGAAGGGACCAAAGTGGCTGGGCACTGTCCTTTCTTGCCTTGCAGCTGCAATGCCGAGCACAGCCAGCTGCAGGTCATGCCTGCTTTACACAGGCATGTGGGACTGGAAAAGGTTCATGTCCTGCTCCTATGGCAGATGGGACCTGGGCTCCCTGATCCTGAAGGTTCCAGTGGCATTTCTGCCTTGCCTTTCACCTACTTTCTTCCTCTGATGTATAACTGAGGCCTTCACGCTCATTGTCACCTCATTTGCCCCACTGTACTCCAAGGAGACAATCAGAGATACACAGAGCTTGTCAAGCTGTAAATTAAAAAAAACCAGAGATAAATATTTCTCCTGCTTGATAAAGGAAATAAATCAATTCAGTTTTGATGCCCTTTCTACTTAGAAGACCCATCTCATGCTCAGTGACACAGTTCACCTGGCACACTGAGTTCAGGGTCCTCTGGTGTCACGCCACTTTGGCTCAAAGATAGGCTGCAACTTCTCACCTTGAGCTCATCTGCTCCTTCCCCAGTCCATCCCTGATTGAGTACTGCAGGCAGCATCACCTTTTCCTGGGTGTCTAAGGATAACCTTGGGGCAGAGCTTTCCCGGCCACCTGCGGTCAGGCTCTGAGGGTGGCTCGGTCCCAACTCTGTCCTTCCTCTCCCTGTGCCCTGAGGGGTGCTGAGCTGCAGCCTGTGCCTCTCCATCCACAGATCTCCCAGACAGAGTTCTGTGCTCCCCAGGGCCTGACATCTGTGTGCCCTGGTATCTATCCAGCATTTCCCACTATTCCTGTCTGTTCTGGCTATCACTATTAAATAAAACATGCCCATGGGCATTCTCTTGGAGGCAGCCGATGGATGCAGGATTGCCCAACATGCTCCCTACTTAAGGCAGTTTTGGAGAAGTGCTTGTTTCTGGCTCACATGTAAGAGTAGAGTTACATCCAGTGCCACACATTTTCAGGCAGAGTTGCTTATGGACAGTACAAACTGTTGCAGAGAAACTATTTTTTCAATGTGGCTTATCAGAATAGAGGAGCGGTGAGCTGACTGCAGAGCTGAAGTGTCTTCCCAGGGAAAGGTGCTGGGTGCAAACAAGTTCCTCAGCCTGGCAAAAACACAGCAAGAGCTGAAGACTGACTGGTAAACACAGAGGATGGGAATTTGGAACATGGTTTTAAACAGGAGGAAAAATTATTCTCAGGAGGCAGCCAGTCCTGCCTCTGAAGAGTCAGGCAGGCAGAATCCTGCCTTTTGGGAGATACAAGCCTGTCCTGTGTCCAGACCAGAAGCTGCTGGGCTGGACAGACCAGCGAGGAAGCCCAGGGCTGCCCATCCCACCTAGAGCCTTCTCCTTGATGCCTGTTCTCACACCTTCCCATAGGGCTTGGCCTAGGGTTCTCCTAGGTTTGGGTGAGCATAAGGAATGAGCCATCTCTCTCTTAAGGGCTGGAAAAGCCACAAGCCTAAACGAGATAAACAACCAGTGAGAGACGACTATGTGGGGACCCTCTATGCCTCTAGCCAAGCTGTAAGTGCAGTCACAAACCAGTATGGGGTCCCCAGAAGGATTCACTGCAATGGGAGAGACAGCCCACCTGTCAGTGAGCTCTCCTGCAGAGCCTGGGGGATGGCAGCTCTGCCCTTTCTGCCCGCCAGCCTCGAATGATGCCTACACAAGGCTGCGGCTGCCGGCTCTCCTCTGTTCCTGTCCCCAACACCCTCCTTCCAGCCCCACTGCACACATTGCCCTGGGCCAGCAGAAGACAACCCCAGTGTCCCAAGTGAATCTTATCACCAGAGCCTCTCACTACCTCCCATCCCTTCTCGATTTCCCTGGGCAGCCCTGTTCTCTTCCCCTTCCCTGCCTGCCACAGAAGGTGTCAGAGGCATCAAGGGGCAGGAGCTGTCAGAGGCACAAGCGGAGCTGTTGCTACGCAACCCCGGCGGTGCAGCAATTAATGCTGGGGAAAACGTGCTGCGCTCTGAAGCTATTTGCATAGCTGCGTGCTGCAATACATTTGTTTGCATTGTGCCTCTACTGTTTAGTGGAGTTTAAAGTCAACCCTCCCCCAGCTCTTGCTGGAGGGGACCTGGGGCTTCCAACAAAGGCCACGCGGTTGGGGATGAAGGGGCTGGAGGAAGGCAGAGGTTTCTTAGTCCATAACACCTACAGACTGCAAAGATAGAGGATTTCCAGCACGGGGAGGAAAGGCCAAGTTATCTGTGTTTCTCCCTACACAGCCCGAGGAGCTTTTCCCAGCTCCCGCAGTGACCCCAGCCCACTGGTGGGGTCGTCATATCTGTCTTCCTGTTGTACCAGGGTGACACTGTGCTTGCTCTGCTTGTGAATACCATAAAAAAAGAGTTTTAGAGGCAGCCCAGCCTGCCTCTGGTTCTATACTGTATTTGGGCGGGGAGCAAGAGAGGAAGAAAGGGAGAAAGAAATTATCTGGTTCATACCAACCTACTTGGGAAGCCATCTCTGAAAACCTGTCAATTGCCAATTGCAATCTTCTGGTTTGCCTACCCCAAGTTTCTCACTACTGAACATGAAGCCTGTTCCCTTTTTGGGTTTCTTTTTTTAGCCCTTGAACATCAGTTTGATTGATTATAAGTTTACAGGTATGTTTTGTACCTCAGAGGCACAAGAAGCAGCAGCAGAACAAAAGTTCAAGGCTAAGTGTTTCTGTTCCTTTCAGACCACTCTAAGCACCAGGATTATAGTTCTGTAAAAGAAACAAAACATAGCTATAAACTTATAAAATCCAATTCAGTATTTTCACAGGGATGACCTTTCCCCGCCCTCTCCTGCTGCCACACAGCTCATTCTGTGCCAGTCGGCAGAAAGGTGCCTTGCACCACCCAAAAACAAAGGTACCATCTGAGTACCCCACCAAGCTGAAGGGTGTCTTGGAAACCTGAGTAAAAGAAGAGATTTGAGAAACATGGATGACTAAGAAGAAAGACTAACTGGTGAGCAGTGCCCTCCATCAGCTGACCTCAAAGCATTGACCATGCCCACTGTGAGCCCAAGGTCTGAGGCAACGTCTCACTGCCCTTGGGTCCAGCCCTGCTGGTTTCAACCACTTAATTTATTTTTCAGGGTGAGTGGAAATGCCTTTTTGAGGGGTTGCAAAGGAAGAGCAGCCTCTTGAAAGGGACCTGCTCACTGCTGGCACTCAGCTGAGCTGACCCCAGCCCCAGGGCCTCAGTGAATCCTGCGTGCTAAGCGTGCACTTGGAAGAGGCTGTGCTGTGGACAGCTCGCTTTGCCTGTGCTGGAGGGCTGCATGCAGAGATCCCACCCAGCACAAGGGGAAATGGGTTCTCTGCCAGTCCCAGTTCAGCTCGCTGGAATGGCCGTGCAAAAGCAAACACACTGGGAAAGGCGTGGGACCATCTGACTGTGCTCAAACCCATCTCCACTCCCAGCTGCAGCACAGACCTCGTGCCTTGAGAGGTGCAGGACGCGCTTCCTGCTGCTGGCAGAACGGACGCCGCGATCCCTGAAGGGGATGGGCAAATCAGCCGTGGGCACAAATAGTGTAAGCCACTGAAGCAAGATTTTCTGGAGCTCATCTTTCAAAGCCCCAATTAAAGGCTGACACTGGATGCACCAGTTTAAATGCCTGTATTTCAATCCTCAGAAATATGCCTGGCACCTCACACTCCCCACACAGATGAATGAGTCCCTTCACACCTCTGTGGGTGCTACAGTAATTCTCTCTCACTGCACTGAAAAAAAATAGAAAAACAGCATGCAAAGAGCTGTGGCTCCATATAACAGCTAGAAAGGAGAAAAAGCACTCTCTTTCTCTAAATTAAAAGCTGAAGTTGTGCTAAGCACAGCCAAAATAGCTATGGAAATATTGCTGCCAGGTTCTCAAGGCCCCTGAATTTACTCCGTCCTTGGTGACGCACATGGGGATGGACTGAGCTTGTATTTCAACTGAAAAGCAGGAAGAAACAAGTTATAGATGGGTTTTGTTTGGCTGGGTTTTTTTGTCAGCTGCATGTATTCATCAACGTATCCAGGTTGTACAATCAGCCAACTGACTGGACAAATAAGAGACATCCATTATAGATTCAGACTTTTAACCCTTCAGAGTAGTGTCTTTTATTTGTTTATTTATTTTTAAAACTAGTTAAACGTTAAAAATCACTTCTCCCCACCTGCAACCAAACAAACCAATGTTGGTTTTACATTAAAAAAACCTAATAGCAGCCTCAAATAAGTTTTGCTTTTCTATATTCCTGTCATAACTTCCTTTACTCCCACCTTCCCCAAAACCCAACTGTATTCTATAGCAGTTTATCATCACTGTGATACTTCTAATATAATATTTAATGACTAATTAAAAATTTTACCACTGAGCTATTGCTTTAAAACCAAGGGAAATTTATCATGTTGGAAATACTATTCTACATACCAACTTTCAAACCCTTTCCAGAATTGTCCTTGCTAATTTTTCTAATTATCAAGATCATTTGGGATCTTCCCTTTAAGGAAAAAAAAAATTACTATGACTGTTTCTTTCTGAGCAGTACCCAGAATCTTCGCTGAGCTAGGTGCTCCAAAAGGATAGATAGCACCAGAAGACCAGAATAGACAGAAAAACAGACAGCACCAGAAGACAGATAACAAAAGCATTCAGGGCAAAAAAAAAAGTTCTTACAATGATTTTCACAGCTTTGCACATTTTAAAAAAAGCAGCACCCAGTTAAGAGAAGGGAGAATGAACCACAGGGACTGTGGAGTAGAGAGGGATGCCCTGAGTATCTTTAACAGTCCCAGGTATGAATTAGGAAGATATACTGGCTCTGGACCTGAGGTGACACAGGTGTATGGTCTCTCCCCTGCTCTGATCACTGTCAGTTTCTGTCTGTCCTGCAGCACTCTGGGGACAAAGCTCTCCCTCCCCAAACTTAGGACATGCACACACAGGTCAGCTGGAGTCACTGCAACCGCAGAGGTTCAACAACTAGTGAACTCCCACTGAAGGTGCACTCATTTACAGTAAATGAGGGCTTGAGAGAAGGATAGGCTCTGCTGTGAGAAATCCCACCTTCCCCTCCAAAGCTGAACGTACACTGAAACGTGGAAGAAAACCCAAATGCATTGGACACCCTTCCCTAAGACTTTCCTGGTCCAAGCTCCAAGAGACACGTTACCATGCACAGCCACTGCCTACTTGTAGAAGTCTTCAAGGATTTCAAATTCTGCAATTATCCAGGTTGGGGTTTTTTTCCCACATGAATATGAAAAACCAAATGCAGGAGCTAGGTAGAGTGCTCGCTAGAGCTAACCACACTCAGCACAGCCCGGTCGCCAAAGCTTGGGAGGGGCCAGCGGAGCCATCTGGAGAGGAGAGGGTATCCTGGGTGTAATTAACAGACGTTGGGGGATATGACCCCATTTCACATAACCTGGAGATTCAGATAATTGGGCCTCGGATAATCAAGGCCAGGTTGTTAATAGAAACAGTATCACAACTCCTAACGCGGCACTCCCCACTCCCCTCCTGCCAACGCCATCCCATCCACGGGAATGCCGGGTGAAACATGAATTAGCGGTTTGATACATGTCCGCTCAGCTGCTGGGCTGAGCAGCAAAGCCTGTTTCTGATGCACCACTTTGGCTGGCTGCTTGGGAAATAGGTTAAGGCAGAGAAGTGGATTGCAGCCCTGGATGCCTGGGGACGAGGCTGTCTCAGAGCTGACGGGCTAGGTAAGCTCTATTTTGAAAGTGGGTTAATTTAGCTGCCATTCAACTACCATTAAATGATGTAGGTTAATTTTATAGTCAGATAACTATTAAGAAACCAAAACATAAGGCAGGAAATGTCTCTGTGCATACCATTGAGGAGAGATTTCCTCTGCGCTAATGCACACCCCTCCCCTTCAGCTCAAACCTCTCATCCTTCCATTTCTGCACATCCCTCACATCATCTTTTTTTTAACCCTTGGCATTACACACTCTTGTCCTTCCTCCCTCTCTTAAGAGAGTCTATTCTTCCTCAAAAATTCACCTTGATATCCTGGCCCACAATTATTTTTCTCCTTTGTTTATATTATCACACATCTCAATGATAGAGGAAGACTAACAAATCCCAACCACATCTGACCCTGCCAAATGTTCACTATGAAAGATTCCATCTTCCCCCACACAGCCAATATTTGTGTAGCTACATGGTAAATTGAGGCAGGGAACTACACCTTGTTTAGTATGTAACATTCCATCGATACTAATACACAGTTTACTTTAGGGATATTTACCATATTTAAAGCCTCCTCAGTTGGCATTTTACCCTTTACAAACAGATGCTGCAGTTGAAATGTACTTTATCTCTGTGAGACTTTCCTTTCCACAGCATAATGATAGGTATTGTTTGTTTCTTTATACTGGTGACAAAACCCCTCAATTGCTGGTTTGTCATAAAAGGAAAAATAAAATGAAAAAAATTATCAACAACAGCTTATGCCTGCAAAGGAACAGATCCTTTGGAAAAAGCAGAGGTGACTCATCACTCCTCACACGCAGCAAGGAAGGAGAGAGCATCACAGCCCTGCAGATCCCCCCGAGATGCCTTCACAGATTGCTTCCCTCTGATTTCTGCGCTTTCCTGGCCCTTCCAGCAGGAAAATGAGTCCCTAAACTTCACAGAGAAAGCCAAAGCAATGATGACCCATTAGCACATGCTGCCCATTAAGCAATCAGAGATGTCCTCTACCACAGAGGTTTTTTATCATATTAACAGTAAGTGCACTACGCAAACCCTGAGAGCTCACAGAAATGAACTCATGCTTAACCTGCAGTTGTAAGGAGACAATAGGATGTTGGCATTTGCACTGTGCTTTTTATGACCAGAGAAATACAGAATGGGACCATATCCAGAAACTGCAGCTAAACCACCTCTGAAAAATCCTCCTCGCAGCAACTCAGATGTTCAGATGGTGACACCAGAGCCCAAACGATGCACACCAAGGGAATTCTGACCCACAGAAAGAAGGCTGAGTGCCAAATCCCCTGTTGTCCTGCTGAGGCCTCGCTACTCTTACAAATCTTGCAATGAAAATCTTTTTTTTAACTTATGAGCTATAAAAGAACAGATGAAAAAACCAAACCCCAACCCCCATCAATCTGCTCTTTGCCAGCTCTAAGCCACTACCTTTGTCACTTTGATTTTAGGCTTTATAACTATTATGCTATTACAATATTACATTATGCAACTGTTATTCTTAATTTAATAATATAATTGAGTGGAAAGCATATTTCTTTTAAATCTGGAGTTACATTATTTTTCCTTTTATCAATTAGCAATCCAGTCTACACTCAAACAAAAGTAAAGGCATTGATGTAAGACCAGGTATGGGCAAGGTGGCTAGAATGAAAGAGCAGATGAGCAGTCACCCTTACCATACACACTTGTGTCTGTTAGAGAAGAGCCAAAATAGGGCCTGAAACAGGAAAAATCTGCTTGCTCCTGTGCATGAGCACCAAAGCTCACTGAATTACAGCTAGATAGACCTCTAGTGAGCAGTGAGGTCAGGCAGCTGCCACCATGCTCTGACCAGAAATTAGTTATCAACAACCACACTTCAGGAACCAAGTAAGCTTGTTTAGCTTTCACACCTTGAACTGATGTTTGATGGATAGAAACAAGAAAGAAACTTGTATTTCCGTACACACAGAGTATATTTGCTATGTCAGCTTGTTATGCAAAACCAGAATCTTACTGGATCTTTTTTTATAGTCTCCTTTCAAAATCAAAGTTTATTTTAAAGCTCCAGTAACACCTCACATGCAGCTAGTTGCTTTAAAGGCCTGAAAGGACTCTGAGGAAGAGACCATGTGTGACCACAGTACACCTGAAAGCATGAAAAAGCAATACCACCACCTTCACTTGAATGGGGAATGTAGTGGAAACTAGTGGATTCTCCAAGCAACCACCTCAGGCTAAGATTACAGCAAGGGACCCAGCACAAATATAGGCTGTGTGTATGAAAAACCTCTTCACATGTGCAGGGAAGCTGTTCAGCTTCTCCTGGTGTCAGGTTTTCCCTGCAGTCCCAGAGTAACTCAACAATTAGTGTCAGGGCCTTCCTCTAAAGCTCAGGGAGAAGAAAGGCTCAGCTTTAAGAAAGGAAACCATAAAAGCCCCTTTCAAAGTTAGGAATGTCATTCCAAACGAGTTAAGCAAGCCCTACACTTTATTAGCTGGGCAGGAGGGATCTGGGACAAGTGACAATGGGATCTTGGTGCACATCAGCAAAAAACAATTCCAAACCTTAGCAGGTGTAACCTATTTAGCATTGTAATTTTTACAGGCAGTTTGCTGATAATCCTGTACACAAAACCCACTCCTCCTGTCAACACATGGCTGGCTGATCTGCACCTGGAGCAGGAGCCTAGAGAAGGTAGGCAAGCAAGCTGTGACCAAGCCAGCCCTGGAAACCACAAGCAGGGAGACAAGGGAGGAGCCACACATCGAGGGATCCACTGCAGGCTTGGGTACAGGCAACCGCTGAAGCCTCTGCCCCACCCCTCATGGCGTTAGTGTGAGGGGCGGGTCGGTTATGGTCCAGGACTCCGGTCAGCTCCTTCGGGGGATGCAGCTGTATTTTCATACAGGCAACTTTTGCATGTTCAGGCAGCAGTGCTTATATTTCTATGCTCTGAAGTATACCTTAAGCGATTCTAATTTTAGCTGAGCTTTTAAAAAATTCCTGGAAATCTGAGCTGTAGCCATCTCATACGAAAATCTGCCTTTTAGTTAAGTGTGTTGGGAACAGACTCCTGCAGAGCTGTGAGACACCTGCAGAGGAGGAGGCAGCAACAGAAGATTTTTAGAAGTTTTATTTCAAATGTGATCTGCAATTTTGATACATTCAAAGTGACCTGTAAAAACAAGATGCAATTGTTTTGTGTTCCCTCTTCATGATACCAAAAGGGAGCTTTTAAAGATTGTGTTGTCTGCGGTTTTCAAGTAGGTGGCTAAGAAGGAACTTAATTAATGCATACTTCATAGGTGTAAAGTCATTCACATTTCTTTTGATTTTCCTACTAGACAGCTGAGAACACCTTGGATTTCAAGTTAGAGTCTGCATCAAATGTACGAGATCAGAGGAAACAGCACTCTCACAAACTGGGATCCTTCCAACATTGTAACATCTATTAAGGTGTCTCAAGAAAAACTACATTAAAAATATCAACTTTCTCTTTAATCTCTTTTCCATCTTCATTGTATCCAAGTCCATAATCCTAGATTTGCCCTAACACTTCAAGCTCAGTTTTTTGAAATTGCTTTTCATCTATCACTCTGTTCCTCTGTACATAAATCACATTCCTAAACAGGTCCAAGAACCTGCTACTCACTTCCAGTTAAAACCTCCATTCAGCCAGTACCCTTGTTTGGGCATCTGCCAGAGCAGAGTCTGCAGATTAAAGAAATAGTGATTTGCTGAAGTATCTTCCTGAATCAGGATTTAAATCCTCCCCCTCCCCCAGACCCACTTTTGTCATGCCTCTAGGAAATTAGAGAGCTCAGCATGCTCAGGCAGGAAAGCCACTGGTGATCCGTCTTACTGCAGATGCCAGAGCAAGCTCTGCACTGCTGCTGTTTGACTCTGAGGAGCCACGACACAAGGGCTCTGCTTTGGTTACATGGGAAGATGGACTTGTGATGCTCAGGAGTTTCCTTAATTAAACCAGCTTCACTCACAAAACTTAAGTTTATTTCCAACTTTCAGATCCTTCATGCTGAGCTCAGAGAGTTGCCTCCTTACAGGTTTAACCCGAAATGCCAAAACACACAGGTGCACTTGAAGCTGAACCTTCCTGCTCTTCCCCTCCCAGCAGCTCTCACTTGCACGAAGGAGCAATGAGCAGAGCCTCTCATTTCACATCTGAGGGAGTATCTGCATTGTAGCAAGTGATCCAGGTGTATGTGGGGGTACAGTCCACTGCTACTCCTCAGAGGATGTTACTTCAGAAGGTGATCAGATACGCTCCTGCAGCTACAGAAGAGGCAGCTGCCTCTTCCAATAACCGACTGAGCAGCTCGAAACCCACCCTGAGTCCAAACAAGCTGAAGAAAATTAGCAAGTGACTTTTAAAGCTGCCTAACAGAGCTAATTGTGTTTCTTTTCCACTTTTTATAAGAGACAACAGCATGGAAGCTTCTTTCAGGGTCTGGGTGCAACATCTTGTACAATCTTGTTATGATACAGGAAACAGCTTCGAAAAGAAATCAAGACTGTGTTCCTTTAAGTTTGAACAATTTCATCTTAGCAGTGTGAGACCATCAGCAAGTCCTTCAGGAAAAGCAGAAAAACTTGGTATTTGTGATAATCGCAGGACTAAAAGTGTCGATTAAAAATGTTCTGGGACAAGCCTGCACAGTGTAATGCATCCTAAAGAATGGCAGATGGGAATATGGTTCATCACTTTCAAAGGCTATTTTCATAGATTTGACAGATGTATTCAGACAAAGAGAAAAAAAATACGATAAATGATAGTTTACTGCACAAGGCTTTCAAGCTATTTACACATAAAACCTTACTATTCTTGAGTAAGTGTAAGATGTAGTCTCTAGTTAAACCAAGTTTTTTATTTAAGATAGATTTGCCTGGTAAAGCTAAACCAATGACAACACTCAATTACCATTTTGCTTTTTTGTTTTTAATACCGGTATTAGTATACAAGGAATACAATAACTAGTTTGTAATGTAACAGTTATTTAAGTATCTTAAAAACCAAAAAAGGCACTGAAAAATGCAAACCCTAAATTACCTACTTTTCAATAGCACATTTCTCAGGAGAAAAGAAACCTAGGCTAGATACTTTGCAGCATTATGAATTTTCCTAAAGCTAGGAAATCCCTATGCATCACTCTCAAAATCATCCTAGAACTGAACACAAAGGTTAGCAGAAATGCCTAAACTCACGTGGGTTCCATTATACACCACTTAGTGTAACCTACTTTTTAGTATTCAGCATTTCAGTATCAATAATGCATAACGTCAAAAGTAGTTCAACCCAAAGTACAGTCACGACAAAGTAAACATGGATCTTGGAGAAGGGCCGGCTGCAGTGTGGTGTCACTGCTGGATGTGCCCTGTGCCCCTGCACAGAGGGACAGCAAGATGGTAGCTTTCCCTGTGCTAATGAGGAGCTGGGGACTTGCCCCCTCTGTGGAGGAAGAGCAGAGAAAATAAAGCTGCAGAGAAAATAAAAGCAACACCAGTGCTTGGTGAGCAGCTAAGCAACGTGTCTGGGCCTGGTGACGTGTGCTCCAGTACACAGCTCTGCTGCCCAAACCGGTGCTCTGCCCGCTGCCACCCCCAACCCAAAACCGACCCACACGGGGCTCCAGCCACACTTTCACGACCCCCATGCCTACCCTGGCTCATTACTAAGTGCTCAGTGAACATCACTACACCACTTTTTATTTTCCCTCTTGAGAGCCTGTTTGTTCTTCACTAGATAAATTATTTACCATTAAGGAAATTAAGGTGGCCAGTAGGGAAGCGCAAATTACAGTAGGGGAGTTCATGAGACTGGGCTGCTATGAGACAGCGTTTCAGCTTTCACATGTATTCCCTACCCAGCTGCTAAAGCAGCTTTACCGTCAATCCTATTTAGGACAAGAACCCAACGGAGTATGGAGATTCCAAAGCTCACTCCTTCAGCCATAAATTGCTTTACCTTCTATTTTCATTTCCCTCCCTGCTTCTCCCCGCTTGTGATAGTCTGCATCTCACCTTGGGCTACTGGTACAGGCATTTAGAAAGCACATTAGAAACAACAGAATTGGAACCCCTTGAAGTTTTTCACAACAAAATTTATTAGAAGAATAGTGGTTTTGAAAAGTCTAGCATCCAGTGAAAACTACCATACACAACGTTACAGCTGGGAATGTGTTTCCAAAATTACATGGTCAAATAATACAATGGAGCCATTAAATCTTACACATGCACAACAAGAGAATTAGCGCTTTGACATACAATGCAAAAAATAAATGGACCACATGAAATAAAAATTTAAAAGTACTTATCACATACATTAAGACACAGCTTATTTAGTCCAGTCAAAAAATCAGAACTGCATTAAAAAAATTAATGTAGTGCAATCAAACCAAAAACCTTAATTTGTGATCATAAGTGCTCTACTACATAAAACATTGATCATAGCAAGGAACAAAAAATTCAAATCACACAGTACAAAAAAATCTGTAAATAAATATAAACTACAGTACAAGAGAAATATTAAATTATACAATTCCGTCAAACTGTAAACAGTATATTGAAATGAGGTCCATAAGAGTAAAGGGGGGGTTCCTGTTTTTTTTTTCCCATGACACTTGAACTTCTAGAGGTCAGAGAGAAATGCCATTTTCCATACTCTTCAAAGACTATGGGTTACATAAATAGAAAGAGAAGACTTTTTAGATGTAAAGTGTCAAATAATATAGCAGAGGTGTTGCTGACTTATGACTGCCAACAGATCACCATGAAGGCAGAACAGCAGATTTTAGTTTCAGGCTTGGCCTCCAGGTGAGTGCAGCACAGAGGCCTGGCACTGCAGGTGTTCAGTGAATAGTGCTCAGCCTTAGAAAGGAGGCACCTCGTGAGGTCTGGTCCTACCCAGGAGGCAGAAGTGATTATGGATAACCTGGACCTCTGCTGATTATCTGACAGGTTTACACGCTTGTCATACAAACACCAACTTTGGCAGAACAATTACTAATAAACTCAAAGCACTCCCGGCCCATTGGTTTCCATCACAGTGGCCAGTGCACAGAATTCTCTAAGGACATTGCATAACTAGAGTGTAGAGGTCAGACAGCCAAGGACCCGTGCTTGAGGTTAGAAGTAGTTATGGTGAGAGAGAAGCAAGAGCCACGTTAAGAAGCTGCCTCTGCTGTTCGCAGAAGCAGCTGGGAATGTATTTCATTTTTAGCTGCGCTGGCTAGTAGTGGCATTTTAAAATATATAAGTTTAAGATAACATATATACTATATATGTATATAATATAATACATATTATATAATATACATAGGAATTTCTTACAATACATACCAGGAACCCCCACGCGATCTGCTCAGTAGTAATAACTGAATATACAGAATGCCACTATAAGTGTCTGAGGCACTGTGTGCTGGAGAGTAAATATGCAGCTTTAAAATCCGTTTGGCTGAGTTATACCTGGATACCTGAACTGAGTTTTAAGTTGACATTCATCAAGGATGTGCTATCAGCACGTCAAAAGAAAAGCAAAACAAAATACAAGTCACTGCTAGGTTTAAGAAGAGAGTACAAGTACCTGAATTGAGTGAGGATAGTGTGTAAACTGTCCCTGAGGGTTTTTAAACAGTGTGTGTACAAGTTGGATTCCTAAGAACATTAGTTTAAACTTACATTGCGGACTGATAAAATACCAATGTCTGACAATTTAACAAGTGGAGGTTAAAAAGTTATGAGCAAACACTCAAAACATTTTATACATTTTTAAGCAGCAGTAAGCTGCTGTAAGCATACATCCCATCAGTACAAGCAACACGTGGGACTCAGATAAAGGTTTCTATTTGCAAAAAGCCCATCATATATCGATAAGTAAAGAATATTCACCTGCTAAATTAGAATGCACCTAGTTACAGACTAGCAATTCAAGATTAATTTTTTAATCAAATACTTTGCTATACTTTGCTATTACATACTAAAATTCCTTAAGCTCACTAATGCTGGTATTCTAATCTATTTTTTTTAATGTTCCCCCTTCATTTAAGAAATATACCATTCCACAACTTAAACATTAAGATCCATTTTCAGTCCTCAGATGTAAAAAGCATGTCAATGAGTTTATATTAAAAATTTACACGGTAAAAAGGCTTGAATTTCAGCCAGAGATTCTAAATACTACTCATTCCCTGAAGGCATAAGGGAGAAAGAATCCCTACCCATTTTTCTTGTGATATAGTTTTCAAACTGAACATTAAGCAATGGTCCAAAATGTTTGTTGGGTTTTTTTTTTCAGTTTGGGAAACTTCCCTTCCCTACCCATCATCCCAGATTCCCAATGTCAAGCCCTGAAATGGCCTATTGAAATGATCAGTTAAAAATACCAGGCATGTATATATACATCCCCTGCCTGAACTCCAAAATATTTTGTTGTACTAGTCTTTAAAAGACAGATTAATATCCCAAGAGACCTTTTGATCTGACCTGACAAGCTGTTAATGATCCTAGATTGTATATTTGAAGTATCTCACAACCTGAAGACCAGATTTAATTAAGACTCTGGCATTGTAACAGAAAAAGTGCTGCAGTTATTTATCCCTTTTCCGGTACTTTAGAATAGGTCAGACAAGTGCTTTTTATAGTGACAGTAAAAGTTTACATGTTTTCACGCAGGCATAAAAAGTATTATCTGCAAAACTATTTGAGAAATGTAGCACCAAGTAATTGATAAACTGTTTAAGTAGCTGTAGTAGTATCCTCATTATTTCTGAGTAGGAAAAAAAATATTAAGATAAACTGTACTAGGTGATGATGAAAGAAATTGTTTTTGATGTTAAATTTTCCTGCTCCAGTCAGAATGAAGCATTTGTCCTAATCCCTGCTCCATAGGGTAGAGTTATCATCTTGAGTCCTCCTAAATTATACTTACAAATTCAGTAGAGACAAGCACAGGGGCACAGGTGGGGATGTTTGTTTTTAAGAAGGTAAATTAAATGCCCTGGACAGGCTGAAAAAAATCCCCCTTCCTAGTACGTCACCCAGGAAAATTGATTTTGCAACTGGGCTAAGAGATTTTTGTGAGGATTAAATAAAGCTCTCTTAATATGAAGGTTTTTATGACAATACCTGAATATAGGCATAATTCAGTAGGACATGAGGTCCGAAACTGCTGCTGTAATACTGGTTTAGAGACTTGGCCTCAATCAAAGAGAGAACAGGAAAGAGAGAGAGAGAAATGGACAGAGAGAATACTCAAACTACTTAACAGCTTTTTCTGGTATTCGTGAAGTGGACCTACAGATCACTCTGAGTTTGTAATATCTCTCTGCCTAATGGTCATCACAGCGCATTGTGTTTATACGCTGGAGAATCTGAAATGAGTTACTATAGTGGCTACTTTATCTGCTACATTCATCACAACTGCATACAACTAGCAGTGCAGATTTTCAGGTTTCTGAAGGTTCCAATTACTGAATTTTCAATATAATTCAAGATCAAGTAGAAACCTTTATAGTACCAAACCTAGTCTCAAAACTATTTTCTTACAGCTTTTAAAATAATATTAGCCAACATTATGTACTGATGCCAAGAAAAAGCAACATTGACCTAGACTGAAATTACATTTAATTTCTGAAATATTTGTGGGGAATACCTAGAAGTTTCTGATCCTCATGAAAATGAGGGAAACAACCCTTCCCATCCTACTTCTAACATTTGGCAGAGAATCTAGGCTATTTAAAATATTGTGACAAAGCTTTCAGTAAGGTTAATAATTTTGCCTTCGTAAGAGTTTGGACTGCAACAAGAGTGTGCATTCTTACACTGAAGAGTTCAAATTTTGTCTTCACTGAAGAAAGAGGTCTTTACATTACAGATGCAGCCACACTGTTTTTGAGAAAAAAGGGAACAGCAGAGTGCTCCCTTCACTCCTTGGACACTGTGTTCTTCTCCTAAGACTCAAGGACATCTTAAGAGCATTACTTGAAAGTAAACTGGAAAGAAACATGTGGCAATTCCAGTTTTGCCTGTATAACAATCGTTGCAGATGATACAAAAAGCAATTCAAACAGAACTAAAAAAGTTGTTTCACAAAGCTTATTCAACCCTAAAGCCCCTGAATCAATTTGCCAGCTCCCATGAATTTCCAGGGAAAGGCAATGTACTCCCTGGGTACTCATGAAAGAAATATTTAGATGCAAATGTTGTCCTGCCACAAGACAAAGCACACACTATTCCTTGTCTGCTCTTACCCAGTCTAAACACACGTGCAGTTACCTCCTGTGGTTAGGAATATCCTCCAGCGGTGGAAAGTTCTATGAAAAAGGTCATGCAGGAGTTGCAAGAGAACACAGAAGCTGAACATGTTCCCTTACTAGAGGCATTATCCTATCTGTACCCCTGCATTGTTAAAAATAATTTTTTCTCCAATTGTCAAAAAAGTTCAGAGTTTGAATTCAGGTCTAGCACTAGGGTTGGTAATGCAAGCATCAAGTTATGAGTTCTGCAACAAAAAAGAAAGTAAAGGCATACCTGTATTGCTTATGCAGCAACTTCTCCTGTGCAACAGGGAAAAAATGAGAAATTCTAAAGGAAACTGCCTTGAACCTTAAGAAAAAAAATTAGGGAATGACTGGAAAATAAATTATCTTTAGACAGAAATAAAAACGAGTCCAGAAACGTGTCCCTACAATATCAAACTGGAAACGTTCAACTCTATAGCTGTACTCAAGCATTACGGCCACAATAATGCCTACAACACTGTGGAATGAGGATCCAGCTGGCTGAAAGTGAGGTAATAGTTTGTAATAGGTCAGAGTTCTAAAAAAGCACTTTTACATCTTACAAATCCAAATTAAAAAAAAAAAAAGGACACATTTCATACATGTTGGGCTTTCTCACCAGAACTGTACGATAATTAACTCCACACCAGGACCCCTACCACACTAAGCCTTACTCATCTTCAATTATATGCTGCAGCAAAGATTTACCAAGCGACACCTAAACTTCAGTACAATATGAAACTTCGATTCTTAAAACTTTATACACACAAAATATAAAATTACTTTTCTAGGATGGGGTAGGGGAGGGGGATTCTCCTTCATGGTACTTGGACTGAAAAACTAGTTTTCAGAGACTGCCACAAATATAATTCACAGTTTCTTGCTGTCAGGCTTTTTCAGCTACATCAACGTAGTACACAACAATACTGTTAAATCCAATAACTACAGCGGATGGACATTCTCGGGAATAAGAGAAAACTAGTGACAAAAAATACCCGAAAGGTCTCCTCCTAACAATGTCTCGATTTTTACACGGTTGCAGTTTGTCTATGTTACACGTTAATGCCATCTCAGAAGAGCAGCAGGAGAAGGCTTTAAAATCTTTCTCCTGTCCAAGTGATCCAAGTAACATAAGCATCCACTTACCAGAACTAAAATGAGAAACAAGGCTTTTGTTACAAAGACCGCAGTGAACCACACCTTCCCACACCAAAATATGGTCAACCAGGGATTTTGGCCATGCAAACTGCTGGTCAGCAGAAAATTAAGCATGCTAATGGACAAACATTAATTCCAATCATATATTTAAAATGATCCCAAATACTACTAGTTAGCTACACTGAAAGCGCCTGCAAAAAATATGTAGTGAAAAATGAAACAAAATCTTAGTGATCACTGCAGCACTTAGAGTGATACTAGTCTTAAGTGATGAATCACCTCAGAGAAAATATGTTAGATGGGACTTTGAAACAAAAAAGTAACATTAAAAGGTGCACCTGAATATTACAGACTAAATTTACAAAACCTACAATAAGGTAAAATATATATCTTTTGAATATTCAGCAGCTTTTTTTTAAATTTGTTTTTATTTTTTGAGAGGCTCATGAAATTTTAAAAAGGGACCACTAACTAATCTCAACCATGCTTCACAAAACAATAATGGCTATTTCATATTGCAGTTACCAACGTAATGCAATTAGTGCTTAAAAAATAATCTACACTTTTTCTTTTTTTTCTTTTTTAAACAGAGACCTTTGGAGGAAATATGGTTGTTCAAAAGCTTCTCGAAAAAGAAAGATTACCTGAATATTAAGTTATCACAGATCAAGTGTTGTGTTTAAAAGCTTTGCAGTTATGAGTATTACAATCTTCAGGTCTCAGGACATTTAAACTGAGAAAGTTACGTGTTTGGTTTGTTGTTGTTTTTTTTCTTTAAATCCACTTTCTAACCAAAGCAAATAAAGAGTACTCAACTTCTCACTATCTATTTACAATTCTTAGCCTACAGTCTGAAATGACAAGACAAATTCTCTTTTAAAACTGCAGCATTAAAGGGTAGGCACACCATTCTTCTGCTGCACGATTGTCACCCACTTAAACATACACATACAAAATATTTAGGTTAGTAAAATGAGCACTCCACATACACTACAGTGACAAGTTTTATAAAACTCAACTCATGTTTCTTAAATAAGGACAACTGCAAAAGGTTAAACCTCTCTAAACAGTAAAACTGTGTTACTTTTTTTTTTAAACTTGCAACAAACTTTCTACCATAACCTCCAACAGCAGATGAAACCACACCTTAAACTGTGCCTTTATTGCAATCACCAGCTAAACTGGAACATATTGCAGAGTTTATATACTGCTACTGAGCTTAAACTGCTTTAAATGCCAAGATGACAACTAGAAAGCTACAAGGAACCAGGATTTTGAGGACTAAAATATATTAAGTAAACTAAAATAAAGTATACTTGGGGTCAAATGCCCAGTCCATTTCAAGAATGAGCAGTGCATATTTAAAACAACAGCAATGGTGTGCCTAACCTTTGAAAATATGAAGTTGCTGGGGAGGGGGAGAGGCTAATAGAATCAATTGTTCCAGAAGTCGTTCAGCATCCCTAGGGCTACCTAGGCCACCCTCCCATGAACTTTGAGAAACCACTTTCACTGACATCACTTAATGCTCTCACACAAAAAACTCCAATGCTTCTTTTGGTTGTGCAAATGGGGAAAAAAATGGTAATTCTATCTACCTTTTGCACAGATTAAGACCAAATTGCTTCTACCTGAAGAACCAGCAATTATGATTTGGTCATGTTGTGGTAAGTCCAGTAAGCTCCACTTAGTTACTGACCACTCCCGCAGAAAGTATCAAAGATAAAAGTTCAGTACAAAACTTATCCTGGATCTCCATATAATCATAACGATATCACCACATTGAAAAAAAACCCAGATTTGTGGTTTATGGAGTGCTTTTTTTTATGGTGTTTAAATGCTTATTCTAGCATGTGCTAAACCACTATCAAAATAGATTAAATAAAAACAACAACAAAAAAGCAGGACTTAAATAAATTCCTGCTACTGGCAACTGTAATATTTAAAAAGGAAACACCCATTCACTGAGTGTTCGACCCTGACAGTATTACAGATAGATATGATGCAGAGCCTGAACTAGATCAGGCTACCAGTGTTTTACTTCTTCCCTGAACATTAACAAGCTCCTTCACTAATGTGGATATTTGGGCAGACTACTGAGGTTGTAACGTTTGAGATCACCATTTTGTGGGCTATTTTTTTTTCCTTTTTTTTTTTTCAGTATCACAGTAGTTTGTTACACAAATCCCCCATCCCTGGATTAGAGTCATTTAAACTAGCTGTTGGGACCACGTAGTTTAGTAAACTCAGAATCAAGTCTGTAAAAAGTGTAAAGGTCACAAAGAACCATAGTTCTGGTATAATGAGGCATACCCTAATACATCATTTAGTGTACCCTGACTGCTCCTGACTGTAAGAAGCTTGTCTTCCGTGAGATAAGGCTACATCCTCAAGAAGGTGAGTCTAAATATCACCCTTCAAAAACACCAAATAAAATTATAGCAAAGGTAGTGTTATAAATAATTAACTGACATTTTCTGAAGGTAGTGTATGTAAGTTTTCCCTCCCCTCCCCTCCGGGTGA
This sequence comes from Notiomystis cincta, assembly GCA_013398075.1. Taxonomy (NCBI): domain Eukaryota; kingdom Metazoa; phylum Chordata; class Aves; order Passeriformes; family Notiomystidae; genus Notiomystis; species Notiomystis cincta. The sequence continues at coordinate 143,456 of VZRX01010011.1, forward strand.
GCACTAAGCAGACAGCAAATGGTAAGTACAGTTAATTTAGAAAGAAAACAGTGGAGAGCCTAATTAGACCCAATTGATTATCTATCTAGTTGACAAATCTGAGTTCAAGAGAGGTACCATTCCTAAATAATTTGATTTAGCTTAAATCTTTCAATCAACTGGATCAACAAAAATAAGAGGGGAAAAAAAAGATTTCTGAAACATTTTTGAAGAATGACAGTCTGATACTCATTTGAAAATTGCCTGGTTTTAGGAGAGTGTCAGTTTAGCAAAGTGGACTTATTTCTATAAAGGCAGGTATGAAAAATCCAACATCAGAAGTTCAGGCAGGCTCTACAGGCAAGATGTCCACTTCTACAGATCTGCATTCTTTGTGAGGTAACTCAATTCTCTATTACAGAGAAACATGCAAAAGGCAAAAGAAAAAAAAAAAAGAACAAAGAAAGAAAGAGGGCAGTGGGCAGGTGAAGGAGGGAAACTGCGCCATATCAGGCTAGAAAAATTTACAAATGTGACATTCAGAGCACATCTTTCACCTGTGTTCACATAAGTCTATGCTAAACTGCAAAGGAAAGAGCATTGCAGTAAACAGGAGACTCAGGTGCGCTCAGTGATGGTTGAACTATGCAGTAGTGCTCACCCAGTTTGCAAAGTAATTGGCACTCTACAACATCCCTATTCATCTTTCAATTCATTCGCACTTTGTGCTGCTTCTCCCTGGGGATCTAATTCAATCTTTACTGAAACATCCTGCCCCTCCGACCTCATTAATTTCATTTTTTTCTTTGGAGGGTTTTTCAAAGTGCCCAGCCTCTCTTTAACTTTGTACTCCAGTGTACTGTGGGGGATCCCATAAATACTCTGAGCTTTGGAAACACTCATTTTCCCGCTCATAACCACAGAGATTGCTTCCTCCAGTATTTCGCTGTTGTACTGTCTGTATCTCCCTCTTTTCTTCCTAGGTTGCTTGGAGCCAGGATCTCCCTCTTGATCTGAGGTGGGATATGGCTGTCCAGAGGTAGACTGCTCAGCATCTGAGCCCCAGGAATCTGGTCCAGCATCCAGCAAACTTCTCCTATTTTGTTTTGGAAGGATAGCCCTTAACTTTTTGCTAAGCGCGCTCTCCGTTTGTGAACCCATTACCAAAGAGCTATAGCTGTACTGGTCACCAGTGCGGGACTCCCATGAAAGGTCCATGCCTCGAACTTGTGGTATCTTTAAATCCACAGGAGATGAATGGCTCACGTCCTTTTTCCCATCCTGTTTAGTATGAAGTGCCATTTTTTGAAAGGCAGAGTTTTCTGTAAGAAAAGGAAGGTCACTGATGTTGCTGAGTGCACCATTTCCCCTGAATTTCATGCGGCTGAAATTGAATTCGTAGTGTGGTTTTGCCCAAGAAGCCTCCCTGGATAATATTAAGTGCTGTCCATGATTCTGTAGTCCAGATGGCCCATGGCTGGCAGCTGTAGAAAACTGGTTTCTGCTCAGCAGTTCTTCACTAATCTGGAGTGATCGAGCCAGTGGTACTTTAAGAGATGTGGAGTGGCCATAACCTTCCCTGGTTCCATCCTGCAAGCTTCTTGGAGGTACCCCATCACCACTCTGTAGTCCCTCCGGATGGTGCTGGCTGGGTCTCCCAGGTCGCCTAATTGGATGGAAGGAAACTGATGTGAGCAGGACTTGCACAGGTAGGGAGGGATGGGTGAGGGGGCCACTCCTTTATTAGAAGGCCTTGCTTGGGTAACATCACTTTTTGTGTTATTTATTTTTCTCTAAAAATTTTTTTTTTATTACTTTAATTTTTTTTTTAAGTCTCAGCATCAGTCAGTTTTAAAACTTGTTCGGAAAAAAAGAGAAGCTTTTTGGGCAAAGAAAAATGAAACCTGTTGGCTGGTCTCTGGTTGGGTTCACAAATTCTCGGAGTAGAAAAGACTTCGCGCAAGCGTCTGAAAATAGCACCTTAATTACAAAGTAGTAATCAATCGCCATAGATCTACACACAACTGTGTTACTGGTGTGACGTTACCACTAAACAAGCACAGTAATAAAAGAGTAAGCCAAAGTGCAATATATTCAACATGCAAATATGACTGCCACCTGCAGTATCTACACATAGGTGGAAACCCTGGATAGTGTTTGCTTACATCGTATTGAAGAATTGCTGCTCAGGATAAAAGAAAAAGCTTAGCAGGCCTCAAAGGTATTTGCCTGACTTTCATTAAGCACCAAATATGAAAGCTGGGATACTGCGACCACAAAGGAAAATGCTGCATTACACTAGACTTACCAAACCGCTCTCTTAACAAGTAATTGAATAGGTACACAGCCTTGAATCTCATTTGATATAAAGCATGGCTAGGAAGAGAAAGATCTAAGTTCCAACTGTCATCCAGATCAAGGGTTAACACACAAAAAAAAAAAAGCAGTATGTATTTTTACCATTTCCCTTTCATCACAAGTGTTCTTTCTATGAAATTAAGTACTACTGCTGCAGAGAATCACATCTATTTTAATGCTTTGATTGCTTAGCCCCCTGTAGTTATTAAGTCACATTGGTTTCAAAATCCACCTCCAAATTTCTCCATGTTCAGCATACAAATTAACAAAGAGAATCTATTTTAATGCTCTGGGACACTATACCGGTGTAAAGCCTTATGGCTAAGTCAGCATTACTTATGGATAGGATACATAGTACTGAGAAGCTACATTATTATTTTTAACATCATACTGGGATTAAAAGAAGTCTTTAGAGAAAAGACATCCACTGAAAGAACCTGGCATATAACATACACAATGCTTGATACACATGCTGTTCTCTTCTCTCCAGGATGCAACAAGTCATAGGATGTGCACAACAAGAGTCAAGAAGGATTCAGAACAAAATCCAGAGAAATGGATCGAAGTTTGCAGTTCCAGAGAACCCTCTCAGACAATGTGCATTCTCCACCCCTTCCACAGCATGTATCAGCATCACAGTGTGCACCAGTGATTCTACGCCTACATAAAGGTCATACTGGCAGCTAACAGAGGGTTACACCCGACTTACTGATGCTAAACAACTGCAGCCAGCCTCATATACCATACACCTGTACAAGTAACCACAGGTGCCAGTATGCCACATCCTCTCTGGACCCACAGGACTGAGCAGGACAGTGCCAGATGCTGGCCCTGTCATCCTTGTGTGTTGGACTTTGGCCCTCACTTGATTCACAAACAAGGGAACAAACAGTACAGAGCCTCAGTGGCTTCTGCTGCCTTCCTAGGAAAATAAAACTGGAAATAACCTGTTCAGAATTAAAACAGAAGTGCTACTGGGGAAGGTTTATGCTAAAGAATTGTAAAAAGTAATAAGACTAGGTTTTAAAGAAGGATTGAAGTATTTTACTAATAGAAATATTAAGTGGAAAATTAATCTTGAAGGGAGAAATCTGAGACAGTAATATTTTTCCAAAGAAAAATGCAAAAATTCAATCAGTTGTTAGCAGTACATGAGATTGGTGGTGGAAATGGGTTGCTAGTTCAGATTTTCAAGTTATTCAAAGGCTATCATAAAGCTAAATCCATCAATTAAATAGCATTTTAAACCATATACTATTTCTGTACTTCAATAAAAAATTATTTGTTCACAGTAGCTCCAAGATAATCAACACTCAAACCCCCTCAGTCCCAGTCAGCCTCTTCAGTACAACCTTAACTAAGAGTAAAGGGTTTCTAAATGTATGCAAATAGTGACCATTAGAAATATGAAGCCTAAAATTTTTTAATTTAACAGTATTTCACACCTTGAACTGATTAGGCAAGAGTAGTACACCACGTACTTTGTGATTATTTACAAAAAAACTTGTTCAGTACTACTGTACAATCACAAATCCAAAGTCACATTTAAAGTTTCTGAACTACCAGCCTCCCTGTCCCATGTCCTTTTCTAAGTTGTGGTTTATGCCAGGAAATATTGACAAAAATCATGCAGTGATCTAATTCAGAATGGTTGATCACTTGAATCACTGTTACCCCTAAAACAAACTTTCCTGTTAGCTAACTTTGTCCTAAGTGAAATGAAGTCTAAATATACTGCAAAGCCTCTAAGACTCTTCATGCATTTAAATAAACTTGCATCTCCATGGAAATCACCTATCACTAAACCCAAGAAACAGGTAATGGAATGGTATCTGGCTAAGTACAAAATTGGCCAAAATAACAGATATTAGAGTCTTTAACTGCAAGTTAAACCTGTCTCAGTTGGAAACAACTCTTATTTGGCAGGTGGGGCGAAGGTATTTGCCAAAGGTACAAGTTGAAAACACATTACTCCAAAGGGTTAACACTGAAAGTAAGTTAAAATGAACAGGAGCTAAGCACACGTTTTTAGTAAAAAACTGTTTTAAAAGGTCATAGTAAGTTGCTTTCTCTTACCCATTTCCCGAAGTACTGGAGCACCCTGGAGAGTGACTCAGAGAAGTGCTGCCAGCACAAGGACTCTTCTTAGTGGATAAATCAAGCACACCGTCTGTAGAGACAAAAGAATGACTTCAGTGTTTGAAGAAGCAGGATCAGCCATGCTGATCTTGTCTTCAACTGAAAAGACAAAGCAAGTCTTCTGAGCTGAAGTCATTTTTAGCACACAACACTTTTTGGTTTATTGTATTTTTAAACAAAGTAACGCCTGGATTTTTTTTGCAATATGGTTTGTATGTGACTTCAATATAGTCTTCAGAAATCACAACAAAAATTAACAAAATTAAAAGTGCCTCTGTTACAAAAGACATAGCATAAAACATTACCTACAAGTGACAGTTCTGGATACAACAGACCTATCACATAACGACCTCTCAGTGGTCCAGAAATGAGACAATCTTCAAATCTCTCAAATATTCCTCTCTTTAAAAGGAGGCTGCTAGCCAGTATTTAGATTTAGATTTTTTTTTTAATCCAAATCTCTTGTATGAAAATTCAGTGAGAATTTGATATTGGAGATTAAATGAACACACATACAGATGTGAGATTTCTTCTCACATGGCAGCCTGCTTCATCTTCTTTTTTCATGTCTCCAATGGGTCCCTACTGGAAAAGCTGCTGCCTTTCTCCTCTATTGTGTCATTTTATTCCCGCTCTTCCATATGCCAGATTGGTTTTCCTGCTAGACTGCTTCGTCCACTCTCACTAATGGCACTTCCTCACATTCCCCCCATACTCCCCTGCAAACCCTTATGTAAACTCTGCATTTATAGGCACCAGAAAAGGGAGTGTGTTTCACCAGAAAAGCCCTGCTCCTACTGCACTAAAGTAGCTTGAAATTCTGGTCATTTTAATAAGGGCAACATTGTCATTGAAGCAGACCAGACATCTGAAATTCCTGGAAACTTTGAAACAAGGAATTTCTGAGGCAATGATAAGTGAAATCTGTTGGCAAGGTAAACTCAAGACATATCAGAGCTCTTCACTCATTCCTTCTAATCAAGTAAATACCACCCAATGCAAGAACAATGTAAGACGGTTTTCAGATTGCTTGAAGTTCTCATTTGACATATGGAGAAAAAACATGATAAACAGTGAACTAGAATTAACTTACGGAAAGCTGTTCCACCCACTGCATTTGGGAACACACCATAACCCAAACTAAAGCAAGCAGAAAATTAAATTTTCTTTTTGAACAACACTTATGCAGGCACAAGAGACACAGACTGGATCCTTTTCAAGAGGCTGGACAGCACAGCCAGCTAACAGAGGCACTTGCATCCATGTTTTCTCCCTCAGAAGGGTCAGTACGCCCCAGAAGCCTCTGAGGGGAAGCAGGGTCAACCTCCTATTCCAAGGAGAAGCTTACAACTAGCTGGGTATCCCTCAACCCACTAGAACAAAATCTAGTACAAAGCACCACTAACAATCTTTCATGACAGCCTCTGAAATCCCTCATTAACAAGTTTGGCATAATCTCTTCCAATTACATTAAATGTAAATTGGGAAAAAAATTTACATCGGCAAACAGATTACTGTATAAGTTCTACTTTCATAACAAGTGTTATGAACATTATACATTATCTTACAGCTTTTTCCCTCACATGGTAGCTAAAGAACAGTTCATGTATATGCTTTCTTCTTTACCACACCATCCTTTAATTAAAAAGAAACAAAGCAAAACTGATTCTCTCCCTCTTTTTTTGAGCAGAAAGTCTAACAATGAGAACAGTTTAACATTAATAAACATACATGCAAAAGACACTCAAAAATGCATTTATAATAAAGACAGCTAGACACAAATGCCTATCAGCTAAGTGTACAGGTCCACATTTCAAGGCAGACACTATTCGACCTCTCACTGCAGTTTGTAACTGAAGTGCAATGACAGCTTTCAATAAGTGCTGTAAGTGTAGTATGTGTCCAGATGTCCAAGCTGCATATTACTGGACAAATAAAATTAACCTGTTTACAAAAGCTTCATAAATTCAATTTAAAAGAATAAAGGGATACCTACTCTTCTGTCCTAGCTAGAACAAGGCATCTTTTCCATTTGCAGATGGACAACCTACTGTGACAGAATGACTTCAAGCACTAACATTTTTCTGAAGAAGGTAAAGGGTCTAATTTTAATCAGTATGATACACTTAGAATTCAGGTTTCAGAAAAGAAAAGTTCATATACTATATCACTCACATAATTTGCTTCTTTAAAAAAATGCATTTTTGATGGAAAGCAAGGTTTTTGAATTAAAATAAGCTCTGAAACACTGCTACAAGTTATTCAATCTGTGCTCTGCAGAAGAAGTCTATTTTTAAGGTAGAAAAGAGACATTTCTTCCAAATGTACAAACCTGGAAGCTTAGTGTAGTTCATGGGTATCATTTTTATAGCCTTCACAAAGCAATTTCTCACAGACTTTTAGAAAATACTCTTCTCACACCAAGACCAGAAAGAAAATACAACAGCCTTTCAGTCAGACTATGCACTAATTTTCAGAGAAGAGACAACATTATGATTTTCATGACCACATGAACTTCTTATCAGCAAGCATACAGTCTATTTTGGCAGACTGTTTCTTGCAGCTCCCAGTACAAACAGCACATTTACCCTCAGAGTCTGGAGCATGTCCATCCCCTCTGTCCTTCTTCAGAAGAATCTCTCATGTCTAAGGGTCTACATTCTTTCAAAAAGTCATTTCTCTCACAGCCCACATTACACTAGTCATTATTTTATTGTAAAAACTTCTACTGCTTTTCCACTTTACATTTTATGCAGAAGTGCAGCCTTCTGATTGTCTGGTTCTGCAACAAGAATGCCATTAATGGATTGCCACAGGATGCAAGACACTGGTAAGAGTCCTACCTTGTTCACTAGGTTCTGACTGAGACTTTCTGACAGTAAGGTCCAGAGGTGAGTCTTGGTCAGCCATGAGCAGTTTGCTGAGCACAGGGTTCTGAGCAGTTGCAGCCGTGGGAGAGGAGGCGACCAGAGATGCTTTCAGCAGGCTTTGGTTCTTTGTGCTATTGGGCTGGCTGGAGTCCTGAGTAGAGCTATTTTTTGAGGTATATTCAGCAGCAAACTGTCGGATCATTCGCTGCATGATCTCACGGGCCACTAGGGGAATATTGGGGTCAGAGACCCTAGGACTGTCTGCAAATATTAGAGATTTCTTTTAAGGAAGCACTTTAAGTAAAACAGCTCTTATATTAAGTCATTGTTTATTTACAAAAACAAAAATCCAGGGAAAAAATAAAAGAAAGCCAACAATAAAATAGTTTATGTAGAAAATGTATTTTAGTCTTAGAATACCTGAATAAGAACCATTGCTAATTCTGGTGCAGCCTTCCCAAAAATAACACTTTTCTAAAAGCAATATGCAATCTCATATTTTGTTTTTAAATAGAGATATATTTGACTAGACCTTTAAGAGGTGTGCAAATGGAAGGGAGAGCTGAAGTACCAAGTAATGGAGCTCATTCCAAAAATATTGAACAGGTTATTCAGTGGAAGAATTGCACAACTTACCTGCAGCTACAGAAGGGTAAAATGGAGAATAAAGTTGCAGAAGCTCCCTATAAGTTTACTGAGAAATAAAGCCCTACAGTTCTGATCAGTTAAAATTATTCACACGAAGATCAAATGTTCAAGTGTCTTCCAACTCATTCTATCTATTCCTTTAGACATTTCCACCATTGTAACCAATGCAGCATCAGGAATTACCCAAAGATCTTGCATACACACAAAGAATTGTCACATGACAAGCAATTATATTTCTAGAAGAGCTGCTAAATGTATTAGTAAGAGATGTCAAATAGAACAAGTAGGCATTCCAATTTATTTATATGAAATAGTGTATAAATAAAAAGATATCTGGGCATGTGTGCAACCCAAGAATTTATTGATGAGAATCACTATTTTAGACTAGTAGTAATTTGTGATGGGAAAGTAAATCTGTAACTCCTAAATCACGGAAGCTAAGTCCTGCCACTTCACTTCAAACACTGTGTTCTCTGGCCAAATCAGTTTGGGGTTTTTTAAACAAACAAACGAACACCTCAAATCCCCCAAAACAACAACAAACACCAATAACCCATAATACCCTCAAAAACCCCCACAGCACATCACAACAACACCACTATTCCAGAAATGGCTCAAAAGGTTGGATTTTCTATTACCAAAGAAACATTCAGAAAAAACTGTGCAGTAGAAGACCAAATAAATCTTTGAAAGCAGCTCTCAGGAGGGAACAATAGAGAAATGTTTACTACCTCTTCTTTAAAAATTGCCCAGTTTGAAAGGGAATCTATTGAGATTGAGCTGTTAGAAGCATTAGCAAAATCTTCTGTGGGACATTTCAGTGTTAGATTTGCCTTTTGCCACCATTTTTGTCAAAAATACATCAATCCAACAAACCAGCTTTACTATATGTGTAAAAAATGACTGACATGAAGGTTTGAGCAGAGCTGCCCACAGATCAAAGAGCAGCAGTAAGCAACCACTGTGTTTCTTGATGAAACACCATATTGAGCTTTAAATACTTATCAAGCCCAAATTCCTTTCTTTTATGCACAGCTTTCTACACCTAAGATCTTACCCAGTCACTATGTACATTCTTACAGGGGCATAATAGCTGTAGATTTCCAGGATGTTTATGTAAATACGTAACCATTTTCCTGAAAACATCCTGTACATTTTGCTTGTTGCTAAGTATCAAGTTTTAAGAAGACACCAAAAAATGTGCCAAACTTATTTTTTGGTACATTTATAATCTCACTTGCTTCCCAAATGGTCCACAAGGACACTGGTCTGGAAAAGTGTGGAGGCTTTGTTCTGCTGTGGTGACATTTCTTCCACTTTTCTAACCTCTTCACTATAACCTCCTGAAGAACATAGAAAGGCTTTAGGGAGGCCCAGAGGGGCACAAATTGATCACACAGATACCAACTGCTTGACGTGTGCTTGCAGCAAAAACAAGTGGGGCTGGCAGAAATGCAGAGTTCTATGCACTTGTGTTTTCTGAATGAAGAATTAGGCCTCTACTGTGCACCATGTTCATTTCAAAAATGCTCACACCTGAACATATTTACACATTCAGAAATTAAATATTACATATGCCTACAGCCATGCATCCTTGTAATCTTCAAATTCAAAGAATCAGTCCAGAATGACAAGTTTCTAGTGCTATTCAAGATAAACTCACTAATTCAGGACACAAAACTCCATTTTCAAGCAGAAAGGTAGGTACCTAGCACATTAAAGGCTTCTTGCTTAATATAAAGCCTGAATGCTGAGGATTAAAGCTGTTCAAAAGTGAATGGAAAATATGTGCTGGTGCCCCTCCAGCATCACTTGAAAATCAACCAGATATTAATCTTGACTCCACCTGTCCAGTTTTCTTTTAAGAAAATAAAACTAAAATTAATTAAACATAGAAATTCTCAGAGAAGAAAAAATACAGCAAAAAAATATCAGCTATAGTCTAAAGCTGATAGCCTAAAGTATAAAGCTATAGTCTAAAGCAGTACCCCTGAGCTTTAAAGCTTTAAACAGCTTTTGTGTATTTTTATACCAAAATCTTAAAAGGGCAGCGTCAAACAAATAAAGGTATGATTTAATTAAACCAGCAGAAGGTCCTGTCTTGCCACAAAGCAAAGGTAACAGATCTAAGTACTACCACTCTGCTTTGACTGGAAAAATATGAATACCTGAAGGAAGCACTACTGGGTCAGAGTGACAGGGACACAAATTTCAGAGAACAGACTAAGATTAACGGACAACAAACCTTCAAAAAGTTTGCTGATCTTGTTAATTCCCTATTCATGTTCAGTACATGAATGTGTGGCCAGTGTTCAGAGAGTATTTGCATTTTCTCTGATCTACCTGGGCTACAAAATACCCATCTCAAATGTTACTGGCAGAGAGGATGGAAAGAAGAAAAAACCTAATTGCTGGCATGAAGCCAGGGGAGCTTAGGATCTCTGAGCAATGTAGGAACGTTCTGCCATTCTTTGTGTCCTCTTTGGTATGACAGTGCTTTGGGATCTTATGACAGTAGCATGAGTTAGATTTCAAGCAATCTAAATACAGGCAAGCTTGACAATGATGCATTAAGGATTCAGAACTGACTTCCTGCCAGGCTTCTACCCCTCGCCTATAACTCTTGCACCAAGCACAGCTTTGCCTGAGGAAGGAAAACCAGGGTATATTAAAAAAAAAATTCTCAAAGATTCTTAGACATCTGACATGTTTCATTATCTTTATTCTGGGTATCCAGCCATGGACAGAGTATTACACCCTTCATTAGATGGTTCCCCAACAAATTTATAAAAGCATACTTTCCTAAAAGACACACACACACACACACACACACACACACAGAAGTCATACATAAAGATTAGTGTTAAAGGAACCAAATCTTTAATAAACAATTTGGAAGCGATGGAAGTGATTTTTTTTCTCCTTGCCAGAAAAAGTAATATGGAAAAAACGTGTATTTTCTCTAGACCTTAGTTTTCTTAAATTCCTTCTGGATTTGAAGATAAATGGGATAAACTCAAAAGCAAATGGAAACATTAACCTTACAAGAAAGAAGAAAACTTGAAAAGGAAGCCTTGGAATAAAGGCATTATCTGAACTATCAGTAGTAATGCAGTAACTATCCTTCCTACCATCCCACATGTATTGCAAAAAGTATAGAAGCATCATAATGTATACCTTGTATTTATTCATTTGAGTCATAAAAGAAAGGCTAAGATACTGTTATCTACTTAAAACACCTTTAAATATTTTGGTCACTGGAAGGAAGGGCTGAGGACTGGCTACAGCAATTTCTAATTTGTTAAACTGAAGCCTTGCATTGTCCCCCAGCAGATAGGTTGGAATTACTGATTTGGCAGATTTTCTCACACATGGGTTAGACTGATAAGTATGATGTACTTTCATTTACGAAGCATTTGGAAGCAACCTCTGGATTCATGTTTCTCAGATTTGTAGAAAACAGTGAAATGAGCTTTATGCCTTCCTTAAGAGCACAGTTTAAGCAATAACTCTCCAAAAAAAACATTTAGGTGATTTTCTAGCATTGAGCACGTTCTCAGCATATTCTACAGCAATTCTTTTGCTGTAGATCACATGTGTGATCACATTTTGAATTCTCCATATATCCCCCTTAGTACTATTCCAATAATATTTTATACTGTAGATTGTAGATGGGGTAATCATTACCAATAGTGAAAAGACTGATGACCTTTAAGAAAAACTGCATTAGTACATATCCCAACAAAATAAAATAAATATCTTTTTAAAAACACATTATCCACCTACTACCACCACTGCCACTTGACCTTTCTTCCAAACAGCCCACTCACCTAAACACTGGTTATGGGGAACAGTTCTGCGGGGTAAGAACTGAGTCATCTCTCCAAAAGTGAAAACACCAGTGTTCTCATGGACAGATTTGGTTTAGGGTTAAATAGTTACACTCTCTTCCTGTGTCCCAAGCCTACACTGTTGTATTGCTACATTACTGGAGAGTCAATTTTTACCCTTGATAAACATTTATAAAGAAGATGACTGAAAAATACTAAACATACAGTGACAACTTGAACATCACATCTTTGATACCTACATTGCATGCAAAAAGACCACAAGAGAGACCATTTCCCACATCCTCCTCCCCCCATTAAAACCCACCTTTTCTGTAAAAGACTGCATTGAGGAACTCTTCCGCTTGCCTTTCAAAACGAATGATTTTTGCTTGCTCTTGTCTAAGCAGAGCTTCTTGTCCAGCTTCCGAGGCTGGCTCATCCAGACTGACTAAGTGTTCCTGCAAAGATATTTAATATTTGTAAGATCTTCCTGACTCCAAAATTAATAAAGTTCCCTAGGCATTCAATATTTTACTAAATTCTAAACTTTTTTAGGTATTCAGCACAGAATTGAATCTACTGAAATCAAAACTTGGTTTTTTTGGCTGCTTCAGAACATTGTACTTTGTCCTGTTCTCTTGTTGTAAATTGTGCTGGTTTGAAGGTAAAC
>VZRX01010012.1:0-11302 GCA_013398075.1 Notiomystis cincta
CTATCTAGATGTCATACAGTCTGTAATTCCGAAGTGGACTGCAAGTCACCTTGTTCTTTATTCAAACTGCTAATTCTGTGCAGCAGAGATGCATTCAATCAAATGAACCAGGGCACATATTTTCTCTCACTGTCTGATTATATACGTATTTATAATGAGTTCCATTATTAAAGAATAGGACTTTAAAAAAGAGATTCTTTGAAACTTCAAAGAGAATTTCTAAAAAAATAATCATTTTTAATCAGCCACTTTTTCTTGGTATTTTTTATCAAGTCAGCATAAAATTATTGTTGACTCTATTAACATTTTATGTTAATTTTAGATCATATTTTTATAATAATATTTTAATAATTAAATTTTAATTGTGCAATTCTGCAAAGATGACATAACATCTCAGTTTTATAGACATATATATATGCATATACAGACCTCATGTTTGTAAACATACATATGGAAATATGAGATCTTATGGCAAACAATTTTTTTTCTGATTTGCTTATTTTCACCAAGATAGCAGAGAAAACAAATATTAGAAATGAATGAGTTCTTCAGAGTGTACCATGAACTCCTTCAGTCCTCAGCCACTAAAGCACATTCAGTCTGGCAGGCAACACAGTAAATTGATGATATAAGTTGATGGTTGAACTAACATTCTTTTTTTATGCATCAAAGCATGACGTCAGGTAAAGTTATCAATCTATATTTACTTGTTGCTTATATGGAGTAAATAAGCTGTCATTCTAAATAAGATTTTGAAGCTAGTTTATTTATCAACCTATAATGAGAACAGCTAAATATTCTCAAAGCTGAGGAAATTATAATATTCATTTCAGGTTCAGATTTAAAAAGATGAATTTAAAGCTCAAGGTCATAACTTCAGAAATACCAGACAATAATCATCAAGTGGTTTTGACTGTTCCTGAAATAGAATGTTTTAGATATAGAATTTGGGCTGAACTTTTCAATGTATCATCTCTGAATCTAGTTAATATAAAAGAAACACTCTATTAAAATATTTGGTGCATTTTACTTCTCTCCGTAACTGAACACAGGACTGTAAAAGAGAAAAAAAAGTAGAGCGTAGAATGGTAATACGAAAAATAATTTATGATTTTAAATAATTATGATTTTAAATAATTCTGGTTTTCTTATCAATTTCAGTTTTCAGTTTCTAACCTGTTCATTAGCTGATCTCGTTTTTTCATTTCCATTAGTATTTTCACTACCATTAGTATTTTCAGTTGTTTTAAACTATCAGAGATCACACATAAAAGGGTAGAATGCATATAAAAGCACTATCCTTGAAAACTGAGAAAATGAGAACAATAAAATCCTTAGATATTATAAGTTGTCATAATTGCAGTGATTTTAATTTTGATTGTTAATTAAATATCAAAACAAAATGCCACCGTTCTCTAGAAAGCCATAAGACCAAATATGAAAGCACAGAGATAATAAAGTGTGGATTTCTTTCCTATCTATACTGAAACTCCTATGAGGAAGATTTAAGAAGTTATTTCTAGAAATCTGCTTCCAAAAGACTGACTCTTTTCTCCTTGAAGTTATCTACTTTCTGTGTGGAATCCTTTGTCCTATAAGCAAATTCATCAGCTTTTGTAGCTACTAGGAAGTTTTATTTTCCACAATGGCAAATGTAGCGGATAATAACCGCTAGATTATTAGAAAAATCTTAAATTTCCTCTTTAATTTTCTAACTTTGATGCTGAACCAGAACTGGGAGTCAGATTATTTATTCATGTTAAATCCAGAAAAATTACAAATTACGAACATTTATTTGCCAGTCAACTTTCTCTTTAAAACAAAGCAACTGAGACTGACCTGCAAGAATAATTATCAGCTGAGACTTAAAATATTTGTGTAGACCAATACGCCTTAAAGATTATGCTCTTTTTTGTTACTAAATGAGGTGTAACAACATTCAATTCACATCATTAACTCATCACTTCATTCTATTGCTGTGCAGGGGGAAAAAAACTAGCTTTGTTCCACTTCTGTTTCATTTACATCTGCATTAATTGTTTGCTGGATCATTAGAAACTGTCACGGTGATGTCCCAGAATAACGACACGGAGTCCGGTGTCCAGGTAGAACAAAGCGATGCAGAGGGTTTTTTATTATTCTACAAAGCGGCTTATATCTTTTAGCTTACTTGAAGTTTACAAAAGTGTCAAAACTCTATTGGANAATTGAAGAACAAGATGCCATCCAGAGGGATCTGGACAACTTTGAGAAGTGAGTCCATGGGAATCTCATGAGATTTAACAAGATCAAGTACTGGTTCTGCACCTGCATCTTTGTCTTTCCCTTAATTTCTGTTTCAACCAATTGTATTTAAACAAATGTGCTCAAAAAGAAAAAAAATTAGAGAAAAGTGCTCTTGACAGATGATTCAATGAAGGTCTGACTAATAAGTTCCATTACGCTGTCTGTCGCAACTCTCACAATATAAGCTTCCCATAATTAGGAATAGATTTGCTCCATAACATTATTTTGTACTACATAAACGCCCTCAATGGATGAGAATATATTTTTAGAAATGGATTTTGAACTTTAAATCTACATCTCATTATAGTGATCATTTAATTAATTTAGATTCTCAGATATGATACATTTTCTTTTCCTTCTCAGTAACAATGTAGTATGAAACTTCCTAATTTTCACATTAATATAGAGCAAATCAATTTCTGTATAATACTGCTGTTATTTTTTCATAACTAATAATAAAAATTGTTGGGAACAAAGACTAGCTAAATCTATAAGGTTTTTTGGATTGTTTGGTATGTACATTAAGAGCACACATGGTCCTGGCTTAGGGTCATTTTATTTAGGCACTGTCAGTGTTGACTGTCTGCATCGAGACAGGTAAACAAGTTCAGAAAAACACCATTTACCATATCAGATGCTGAAATGTGCATTGGATAAAGACAAAATGGTCCTGGGCACTTATTTTCTTCTTCTTAAAACCCTTCACTACTGCCTCTTTAATCTATTCATTTTTACATCTCTAGTGGACACTGGTGAATAAAAAGCATAAAACTTCACCATTAGCATTACATAGCTGATGAGTTCCATTAGCAGATCTTTACTGCATTTACTGATCCCCAGACATTAAATTTTTGTTGATTTTCCTTCTGTCATACTTGTTTATTTAATAATTTCACCTTTGACTGAAGGAAGGGGGAAGTTAGATTCCTGGTGAGAAAGAGGGAAGTCAGATTCCATCTACAGGATCTAATAAAAAATCTATATCTAAGTCTAAAGAAAAATCTAATGAACTTCAGTCAAATAAATAAGGTAATTAGACTCCCAAAGTAATTGCTCATTTTCAGATTCACTCGGTATATTTCATAGCTAATCTATGAAATAAATTATATACAGAATTAAATTTGCAGTAGGTAATTTAATGTCTTCTGGGACTATTCCTAGGTTAACCTCAAACTCTTCTACTTATAACATGAGGTTTTTTCCTATGAGAATAGGCTTGCATTTATGCAACTCAGGTATTAACAATATGACACAATCACAAAGTTATTGCTTTCTTAATTTTAATGAAACATTAACACTTGCTGATGAATCACTGAGATACCTTTAAATGCCGTGTCTTTCCTCCCTTAGTAGTGGCAATTGTTTGGAACACTGTGTGGCAATGTGAACATATTTTAAGTCTATTTCTTCTCGGAGGTTTAAAATAAGTGTAATTAAATTTTTCTAAGATATTTCAAGGCTTCTTATGAAATCTCCGCCCACTAAAGAATGGGAAGTATGGCTCCCAGAGTTGTAGAAAGAGATGTGATTCTACAAGCTGGAAACTGCAATCAGAGGCTTCATAACCAGTTAGTTTCTGTGATGCTTTCTTTTCCCATAATTCCCAAACCGACAATTCACAACTAGTTAAAACTTAATAATTAAGTAAAATTTATTCCAGTATTATCAAAACTTTAGTAAAATAAAGGACAATGTGGGGGTTTTATTGCTTTTTGCATGATGACCTCAAGAAGATGAATTTTGAACTTAGTTTTTTTTTAAAGGGGATATTTTTTCTCAGTGATACAAAATTATCCACTCCAGTGTGGGCATTTGGGACACCTGGAAATTGTGAATGCTATCTAGAAAATAAAGTTTGGTACAAATGAACTGCAATAAACTAGAACAATTGAAAATACTATAAAAGAATATGTATTGAATTTTCTGTAATATTTTGTCAAATAATTAAAGAATTTCATCATCCTAATTTATAGAATTTCTCATAAGAGAGAAAAAGTTGTTAATACTTTTGTTCAAACTAAAGAACAACTTACTTTAAATTTTGCTAAAACTGTGGTCTGAGAAGCATAACAGAATAACATGCACTGCCATGTGCCATTGTGGTAGCCAGAACTCTTTATTTCATACTGAACTACAAAGTCAAAATAATATCTCTCTCATTTCTGAACCATCATCTCTGAATAACAGAAATGTCTTCAATTCTACACTAGTTTTTTTGTTTGGTTGGGTTTTTTTTTTTTACATTTATTTAAAAAGCTTCATATGAATTTCACTTTATTCAGTAAGACCAGATAGAAATTTATCAAGTTGTTCTACTTGAACCATTGGAAATTTAGTTCTTTTTATTTCCTTAATTACTAGACATATGTGGGCAACACTCAGGAATGAACATAGAAATAATTTTGACTATTTCAATTATTCTACTTATGTAAGTTTGTTTTAGTAATCTTTTCACATGAAACATAGAAGCTCACACCTTCATTAGTAAAAATAAAACTCCCAAGCAAGAGAAAAGGTCAGTTATTTATTTAGACAGGTAAGTTTAAAAAAAACTCCAAAACAAACCAAACCAAACAAAAAAAAAATCACAAAAAAACAAACAAATCAAAAAACCCTGCCAAAATTTTTTTGAGCAAACAAGTCCTTCTGCACTTTGTCTTCAAGTATGAGATCCTATTGAGATTTGAGTTCCTGTCAACCTTCATACAGAACTATAATTTTGAACGTCTAGAGGGCTGTTCAACCAACTTGGAAGATAATATTTTTCTTATTTGTTTTTAGCTGAAAAGACATTTAAAATTACTCCAACCCATCAGTCACCATTAAATACTGTGCCTTTGAAATGAGATACAAGTTAATAGAAAGAGAGTCAGGTCTGACATGTGGCAGTTGGACTCAGTTAGAAATTTCTGTTGAAATACCATGAAGTATATACACAT
Source organism: Notiomystis cincta (assembly GCA_013398075.1). Lineage (NCBI taxonomy): Eukaryota > Metazoa > Chordata > Aves > Passeriformes > Notiomystidae > Notiomystis > Notiomystis cincta. The sequence goes on from VZRX01010012.1 coordinate 5,226, forward strand.
ACATAACTGAGTGGGAAAATTAAAAATAATATATTGCATTTGAGGTTTTAAAATTATCACATTACAGGTTGTATATTGTAAATTTCAATATAATATTCTTCTTTAATATATTAATTAGGCAACAGAAATTAAATAACTTTTCCCTTTCCAGGCTCCCTATTTTCTCTCAAAAGTTTCATAGTTGGTGTTCAACAACTGATCTTTTGTATATTTGATTTCTCTACAGATGACTAGGATTTATCCACTTCTTACCATCCTGTTTTTATCAGCAAGGCTGTCTGTCTTTTTGTTGTTTTTGAAAAGGCACTATGCCAATCCACGTGTTAAAAGTCACTAGTTCTTGACATTATGAGCAAGTTTTGCTGTAAAATATATGTTGGAGTACCTGGGGTAAACAGAAAAAAGAACAAGTCTCAAAAGCTTGACATTGAACTATTCATGCAAGTTGAACTGAAGTGGTTCTATACATATATAAACAGACTTCATATGACACCTGAAGCACTCTGTATTAAGAGCATTTCCTCTTGCAGTGGAGTTATTGTCAGAGTGAAGATGAATTATTTCTGATCAAAGAAATAATCATTTCTGATCATTTATTTACAACAAATAAATGTGCACTTGGCAGCTCTATCCTGCTAAGTCACACATTAAAGATCAATACTTGAATTTAGTCCTTAGCCTTTTTTATTCTAGCTAGATGCAACGAAATCAAATGAAACTAAAATCATTAGAATATAACAAATTTCACCCTCTGTATCCTATCAAGTTAAAGGGATATGTTATGAATTATCATATGAAATAATGTACACAGTATTATTATGACATTTTCCAGAAATGTTCCACCACTTTTCTACTTTATTTATTACTAATATTTGCAAAAATAGATTCAGAATCCAAAGCTTCTCCCCAAGAAATTAACAATAGTTCATAGCTGAGAGCATGGCCCTGGATCATTAATGGACAATCAAGTCCCTGTCAACTTTCATTGACTTGTTGCCTATCATTCTGTTAAAACTGAAACTCTTTGAAATATTATTCACTATGTACCATAATGCTACAACTGAAGAAATAAAATTATATATGAGCAGTTTGACCTGTATATAGTGTCCTAAAGGGAAGCTATTAGAAATTTCTTATATTTTTTGTTCTAGAGAAAAGCAGAACTGAATCGCTAGCTGTCATTTTGTGGTTTTTAATTTGATGTTATATCTAAGACTTTATCTATTTCTTTACCACAACGTTAAATTTTTTGGTTTTGCTTTATTTCCATGGAAAAAGAAATCGGGAATACAGGAAGGTATTGCCAGGTGTAATCCTGTCTTCATTGGATAGGCTTGGAAAAATATCTGGGGGATAAATAAGCAAAGTTGAAAAATTGGTCTTCAGATATGGACTTTTGTACGTTCTCACTGCTGTTGGTATTATTGCTAATTTTGTTGCATGTTTCCTTGTCCCACATAAAAAGAAGGTTTATTCTATTTTGAAAAAATAAACCTCTGACAAACCACAGACCTGAAGAAGGAAGATTTCACCAGCCAGTCAAATAAATATATCAGTTATTGCTGTGAATCTTTTAGTATGCAAAAGTTTATCTTACTCTTCTCCCTTCTGATACCAGATTTTTTTTGTCTGATTCATAATTTCTACTAGCTTAACACTAAACAATTTTTTGCCACTAATATTTTAAAATAGACAAAGAGGAGGAATTGAATTACCTTTTCATAAATGCTATATTTAAATGATATAAGCATGTCAAACACTGCTAAAATAAATGCAGTTTTACAGTTAATACTGGAGCTTAGTGTTAAGATACCATATTACAGAGAAGAAATTTTATTACACGCTATTCTATAAACATCAGAAGATATGTTCAGAAACTTCATTTAACCAGTCAATTGTCTGCAGCCTCGTATATTGCTCACCTCTTCATAATATTTTCTGAATAATGCTTCTAGCATATTCTTAGAACCTTTTTCTAATAATTTGGGTTTGAAACCAGAGAATATGTTGTAATGAGCTGTGTTTACTGCTTTTTTAGATGGCATCCATATTCTATTACACTGGGAGATAATAGCTCTTCAGCTTGTGCAACATATTTTAAAATAGTGTTTAGTTTTTGTCCCCGCCTCCTTCTCTCTCTTTGTAATTTTTTTTCCTGAAATTATGGGACAACCATGATAACTTGGCAGTTTTTTCCTTCACTTTTATAAATTGTATAGAATTGGGTGGAAAAATTGTGTTTTTATAAGCAAGTCAAAGGATAGGAAGGAGGAGCATAGTTCTGTGAAGACATAAAAAAAGCCCTCTAGAAAAGTAGGAAGTAGCAAAATGTGAATTTAGTCTGATTTTGGAGACAGATAATTTGTCAAGAACCTTCACTGTCCAGATGAATCTCTGACTGATATCGAAAAAAATCCTTCTGTCAGGAGGGAAAAAATGAGATCTTGGTAACTATCTAGTTACTTCATTGCCTCAACTGGATGAAAACTGAAAAGTTTCCCACCAATCATGAATATGGTGGGACAACCCCCCCAAGTCATTGCTTAATTTCCTCATAATATTTCTTTAACCCTAACCCTAAACCTTGTTTTATCTCTAGCCTTAAATCTAATCTCCTGTGAAGATAAGGGGAAATAAAATGAATTAGAATTTTTCTTCCATTTGGAGTAGTAATGCTCTTCATGAGAGTGAAGGTATTTAAGATTCACCATCCAGATGACAGAAATGAAAGCTGTTAACACTCATTTAATACATGTCTTACAAAACAAACTAAACACATTCTAAAAGTACTTCATCCCTATTAAATCTGCATTTGTGTTTTGCTTTCAGATCATGCTTTGCTATGTTCTCAAATCATCTAACAATTTCTAAAGTATTTATCTTTTGGACAAGTGTGAACTATAGTAGTGCTGTTAGCCTAATCTTAGAGAAAGAAACTGAAGGATAATGGATTTATGATTGAGTTTAACTTGCATGTCTGTGCTAAAGACTACACTAAACTGAGCTGCCAAAATCTGTGCTGTCATCATAGCCAGTGAATAATATTTCTTCTATACCTAAAACAAGACATTCAGAATAATGTAACTATTTCTTTATTTGAAAACTACTGCAAAGCCATAATTTCTACTATTAATGAATGCAACTGGATTTACCTAATGAATAGCAGTTAAGCACATTTCTGTAGAGAAAATAGCACATGAGAGAGAGAGCATAAAATATTCTGCTTTTTTTTTTTCATTTTTTTGTTTAATTTTTTGCTTATGTATTTCACAGAATGGATATTTCTTGACCCGCACAAGCTGAAATGACAAAACCCAGAAGAGAGTAGCTGCTTTCTACATGTTCAGTGGTAAGAAGAATTTATTATAACAGGAAGCACAATTCTGCTGTTCAGTTCTAATAGCAACAAGCTGCTACTAGATTCCAATCCCAGCAAGCTGAAACACATGCAAGACATGTTTTCTTCATGATGTGGCATATTATAAAATATGAATTATTGGATTTGCTTTCAAGTACTGAAGGGACTGAATCAGAAATACCAGGATTTTGTACTGAACAAAGAAAGAAAGTTCATGTTACTGAACTATTCTACCTTTATGCTAAATCTATTGCACCTTCTGTCTTCTTCAGCTACACATGTGATTTGAAAATATTCTCTTTGTTTCAGGATGAATCTCCTTAGTTGTCACAGAGCAAAATGCATGGCAGAAAACAACAGAAATTATGTTTGAGTTTAGTAGCTCAAATAATTCTTCTTTTATAATGCACACACTATTGAAGCTGAATATTCATTTACATTGAGCAATATTTGTTTTGAAGTAAGGTGGGGTGGAATAAGCTTAATGTGCTTAGTGGGCAAGCTCTGCTGTGTCACATCAGTCGTTCTTAATCTTGCCAATTGGACTCTTTAATCTCAGAAAAAGACACCACTAACATATAACTTTGAAAGCAGAATTCACATTAACTGACAGGACTCATCTTGAAATATATCTATTAAGCTATAAGTGTATTTGTGAAACATTCATTCTGCTATTAGATTAAATATAAATATAGAAAACCTATGTAAAAAACTAGTCTTTCAAAGAGTCAGTGCTATCATCTTCAACTTTTTGCTGACCTGTTCATGGATAATTTCTAGCACAAGTTATCATACTAAAACTAGTTACACTCTAATTGCTATTAATTGATGTGGACATACTGCAAAGGAACTGATTTTTGGTTTTGTGAAGTCTTATAGTAATAGAGCTAAAAGTTGTATTTCATAGTGATATAAATTCTTCTTTTGACAGATATTTTCCTTTGACTAAAAAAAAGAAAAAATATAGAGAGACATTTTCATATAATATGAAGCTACTAATTTCTTTTAAAAACTTTGTTCATTTACATGATAGCATTTAATTAATGATTTTCATTTATACAAGAAAAAAATACAGTAAGAGCTTACAGCTTATAGTTTTCACAATAAATCATAGTTATTTGATGTCTAGAACAGAAAAAGTTTTTATGGTACTTACATTGTTAGGCTGGGGTCTAGTTTTTCCAGAATTCCTCGTTACTAATTGTTGACATTATGAGCTATGCTGATAATTTGGTACCTTGAAAGTAGTATAGCTTCTCTCTGGATAAGAAAGACTTGGTCTAGCTTCTAAGCCCAAGGCTTCAGATAGTTTCCCTTTTTTAAAATTAAAATCCTCCCTCTTTTAATACCTCCCATTACATAGTCCCAGTGGAATCCATTTATATCCTACATGGCAGGCTCAGTGAGAACCATGACCATCATTTCAACAATACCCTCATGGAACTAAATAGCTTATTGTCTTCAAAGGGCATGGAACCTGCAGAACCCTACATCCTAAATTGCTGAACATGGGCTGTGCAAGTTCCTGTCAGGCCCTAAACCTCTGAACAGCTATGGTCATACTCTGTTCATTTTATCCAAATCCACTGTGTTTAGATGAATTGTTAAATTATGTTCAGATGAATTGCTAAATTATGCTCAGATTTAATACTACTTTTTCTTTTCATGTATGAAACACTAGATGATTAGGTTGATTTAAGCAATTAAAGATCAGATTTGACTCTTGTCTCACTTAGTGCATGCTGTATTCCAAGAGATGAGCTGTGAAACTACTGTTTAGGTTTGATCAAATTTTTAAAACATATATCTATGGTAAATGGAGGTGATTTTTAAGTGGAATGTTCATTTTCCAACAAGGAGACATGATATTTATGAAACAGAAACCATATTCATTGTACATCTGCAAATGAAACTTATAGTCATAGCTACAGTAAACAGACATTTGTAACAGAAATGTTCTTTGCACATACTTGATAAACAGAAAATGCTACAGGTTCAGCATTTGGAATAAAATTAGAATAGATTGTTCCAGCAATACTACAATGTCTAGGAAAAACAAACCCACGCTTTTAGTCTGAACTTGATTCAGTTAAGGCAAAGAATATAATTTCTCACTTGTAGTCACTGAGTACTGATTATAAATACCAGTGTTTTTTTGTTTTGATATGTTATTCCAACTTCCCAGTATCTTGGAATAAATGGAAATCTGGACTGATTTTAACGTCATAGCTGTTCCAATAATTTTTTCTTGCTCTAAAATACTTCACTGTCGTATATTTTGCTTTCTTTGTTTTACTCAAGATTGGGAAGAGTAATTTTACTAGATAATATTCTCCAGCCAGTATGTTTCCATCTGCTTTCCATGTTTTCCACCTTCATCTTAAGAAACAGACATTGATTTGCAAAGTTAAAATTACTCTTCTTTCTCATTTATTTTCTGTTATATTAGTATTTTCTTTGTGTGGATTAATGTGTAAAGTCATATATAAAAATTGACACTATCACAGAGGCCGACTGTGATACATTCATTCATTTTGTAAATTATTTTCTGGTTCCTCTGTTATTTGGCAACAGTATTCTGCACTAAAGTTCTCATTTCAGGCTTGCTCTTGTATGCAATATACTGTATATTTATATTTCATAATGAATATTTTCCACTCTTGGCAATAGTGCTAAGTAAATTACTGAAAACTCTGTATAGTAAACAATCTCCATTTTG
>VZRX01010012.1:11508-26093 GCA_013398075.1 Notiomystis cincta
TTTTGTTTTGCACATGACTAATTAAACACTCTCCTGTACAAAGTGAGCCTGCTATTTCAGTTCATTGATCTCCAGCTTTTCTTTCCTGCAAAATCTGATGTAAAACTATGCTGTGTGTTCTCTGCTAGAAAGTAAATGTTTATAGTTTCTAGAAATTCCAATGGTGTTTTAATGTTTTGTACAGAAATATATCTGTGATGTAAGATAGAAGTCAAGATGAAAGTCTTGATAGGTTTATTTTATAGGTGGGTGGAGAAAATTCATACTCAAAATGGTCTTTCAGGCTAAAAGAAAATCCTCCTTATTCTATTGAAGAAAAATTCTATCCAAAATTAATGAAAAATAAGACTAAATCTGCCCTTACAGAAGGATAAAATCTAACACCCCATCCAATCTCATATAAAACATTTGGGAATGCTTCTGAAATATGCTGTGTATTCACTGTTTCTCTTGTTCATTCCTGGCTTTCTGGTCTTGTTAAAGTTAATGATCTTACAAGAGAATTGCTGTTAATGAATGAACAACTACTTCACTATTTTTACAGTCCTTTCCTAAAACCATGTTGTTCTTATTGGAAAGATTTACGGTATTGTCAGTATTGTTTTCTACCTTGAATACCATGGAGAACAATTCAATATTTAGCTGTTTGTCTTTTTTTTCCTATTATGTTTATTTTCTTCAGGACTGGGACAACTTTCAGACTGTCAGAATTTAAAATGGCAAATGAATCTTAGAGAGTTATGGTATACAATAATCAGAGAAAATGTCCCTTTAATCAGTGAAGTACAATGTATCTTCTCTTTATGACCAAATCATGGTCATACATGGTCATATGAAATTATCAAAATAAGAAGATATACATGTCAGCCACCTTTGTTTCTGTCAGACTGGTATTTCAGAGAGTGACTATTCTGCAAACTAAAAAAAACCCTTTTAATCTTAAAAACCAAACAGACAAAGCAAGGCAAAATCTAACCTATCTAAACTTCAAATAGCTCCACATTTAGGATTTCTCATTGTTACATTTTGTGATGTCACATTTTTCTCTACCAAAATAACATGGATTATAATATCTAATCTTCATAAAATTTGTATATAGACAAATGCTGAATTTATGTCTAAGTTCTGAAATTAATTTTTGTTAATGACAGAGCTCATTGAATAAAGAGTAAGACGGTTTGTAAATATTTTATTTGATATGGGTAAAAACATATAACATACAGAAATAGATTTTAGATTTTGTGATTGCCTTGGGTAAACAGATTTTTTAAAGACAGTACATTTCTGGTGTGATAGATACAATTTTAGAACCTAGGGATAATCATGCTGATTATAATATTTTTTTTAATGAGATATCATTTTGGGGGTTATGTTATGGATTTTAAAGTGAAATAAAAACTAAAAGTTTAATATCATTACTATGGCATTTATCTAAAATAATCACCATCACTCAGGTTTCCTGAACAAATGTGTTGAAATCATCAATAATTCCTAAGAGGACAGCCTTGGAGGTAACTTTTTTAGACAGTAATATGTCTAAATAAGAGGATGACATTATTACTAAAAAAGTACTAAATACTGAGTGAAGTTTAAAGCTCTATGTAAAAAGTTTCCATTTTCAGCTTGTTAAAATTGAAATAACTGAACACAAGACTGATTAGGAAGAAAAAACTAGATTCAATAAGTGAATAAATTAATTTGATTTTGATAGCCAAATTGATTTTGCTGTCATCTAAAACTGAAATGTAAGAACAGCTATTTAAAGTTTTCTGCATTTCTGAAGTAATTTTACAATGCAAGTTAGTCTACATTTTTTACTTGAAAGACAAAGCCACTATTTTATACATTTTAGCTTGGATTTCCATAGCTGTTTTGAGAGTATCATACTTAACTGATGCCAGCCTTTTTTTTTGTTATTATTTATAAACATTTAGTTGAAGTTCATCTTTGACTAAGCATGTCATCTAACTTCCAGACTTGAAAATCACTACTCTTCTGTTTTCACTAAGGAAAACTGATATTTTCCAAGGAATTTATGAGTTTTCTTATAACAGATCATATTTTCAGTACTTACCAAATAAACAGGAAAGCAGGAAATGCCACCAGTAAAACTACTCACCAGGGCAATTGCAATATGGAGCAACCCAGAAAAATTCAACAACTCATTAAGTTTTCTAGTCCTTGTAAGCCCATTGCCAGATTTAGCAACACTGGTTCAATCACAACCCAGTTAGATTTAAACAGAAGATAAATGGTGATGCCACTGGATTCCTCTACCTTATGAATTACTGGATTATAGCAACTCCTCCTGAACACCAAAGATCCAGTCATTAGGAATGGATCCAACTAGACTAAGCTAAAGAACTGACTTCAAACCCCAAGGAAATCTGTACACCACATGCATCTGTCCCACACATGGGATGGTGAAGCATTTTGTTTGGCTAGCTGAGATGACAGATGCATTTGTGCTAATCCTGGTTGTGGAAACAGTTTATTCACGTTTTCAGGATTTAACATAGCAGATGAGAATTTGGAGTACTAATTTACTATATGGAAAAAAATTAGTAATAGTAAAAATCCCCAAATTAATTGATTAATTTAAAAATTATTCACTTTGTCCAAGAGCAGAACATGATCTCAGGACTCTTTAGCAGTCATTCTGAGGCAAAGTATATTCACAAGTTAAATTATTCATAATTAGGTAATGAATGTTAAGAATTCATAATCACAGGAATATTTCTGAGAAAACTTCCAGTAATTGTTTTACAATTATGATTGATTAAACAGATTCTCCAAGAAAGAGTACTTAAATTAAATTTAGGGTTTAGGAGGTTATTTTTCTTGCTTGTAGTTGTGGAAGTGAAGCTACTAAGCTCTACCAGGTTCAATGTCAGCTATATTTCTACTGATCAAGTTGATAAAAATGAGAATGGTTCTAGAGGCAACAGATACTTTTTGTGGGCAGACTGAGAACTGGTGAGCATATTACAAAAGAGATGTAATCCACAATATCTAATCATGCTACAAGTGGTACAAAACTGTTTACATGAAAACAGATGGTTTTATAGAAGTATTTTTAAAAATTCACTTCCAAAATCCACACTGAAATATATTTTTTATGCCAATCTAAAAATCTGAAACAATGCAATCCATTTGTTTGTATGGTTGTCAGAGTTGTCTGTTCTTAATAAACAAGCACCCAATGTCAAGCACTGGAAGAAGCTGCCTGGGCAAGTTGTTCAATCCAAATACTCTCTGGAAGTATTCAGAAGGTGTGCAGACATAGTGCTTAGGGACATGATTTAGTTGTGGACTTGGCAGTCTTAGGTTTGTGCTTAAGGGTATTTTCCAACCTACATGATTCTATGATTCCCTGAAACATTAAATAATCTCTTGTGATATGTGAAGAAGGTGATTCTGTTGATTGACTGCATAGTAACCTTGCACCATTCACAGCTTTATCAGCCTTCAAGTAAAATAGCTGGTGCTCATTAATAAAATAATGAGGAGGATAGGATAATAGCTCTGCTTTTATCAGCTAGCACTCTTTTCTCTAGTTTAAGTCTAATAAGCAAAAATATTATGGGAAATGTGTATTCCTTATCAGTTACTAATCATGAATAAAGTACACATGGAGCTGTCTGCAGATCAAAACACAAGTGACAGCGTTGAGTACCTCTGCAACAACACCACCCCAGCTCTTACAATATAGACTCATAGAATAACCTGAATTGAAAGGAACCTAAAAGGATCATTGAAATTCAACTATTGGCCTGACAGAGGACACCCCAAGGAATCCCACCATGTGCCTGAGTACATTGTGCAAACACTTCTTGAACACTGTCAGGCCTGGTGCTGTGACCCCTTCCCTTGGGAGCCTGTTCAGTGCCCAAACACCCTCTGAGTGAAGAGGCTTTTCTGATAATCCAACTTAAACCTCCCTGACACAACTTCAGGCTGTTCCCTCAGGTCCTATCACTGGGCACCGCAGAGCAGAGATTGCTTTGTGCACTTCTCTTCCCCTTACAAGGAAGGTGCAGACTGCAGTGAGGTCTTCCCTCAGTCTCCTCTTCTCCAGGCTGAACAGACCAAGTGACCTCGGCCACTCCTCACATGTCCTCCCATCTGATCCTTCACCATCCTCCTGGCCTGCCTTTGAAAATTCAATAGCTTTATATCTTTCTTATATGGCACCCAAAACTGCCCCCAGCACTCAGGGTGAGGCCACTCCAGCCCAGAGCAGAGTGGGACAATCCCCTCTTGCAGTCCCTGATGCCCCCAGGACACGATTGGCTCACCTGGCTGCCAGGACACTGCTGACTCAGATTCAACTTGCCATCGACCAGGACACTCAGTTTCTTTATGCAGGAGTTGCTCTCCAGCTTCTCATTCCCCTGTCTGTACATCCAGAGTGGAAATATATTGAAGGAGTGAGATTCATGTGAGTAAAAGAACTTATTCAATGTATTTATGCTGTGGGCTACTCTTTTTTAGATCTAATTGTGTAAGTGAAAATTCTCTAAAACGTGGACAACTTTGGAGAACCTGGAGTGCCTCAAAAAATGCTAGTGGAAAATACAAAACCAAAAGCATAACAGAGAAAGAAGGATAATTAAGAGAGAACTTAATTATCCAAATTATCCTTAACACTGAACAGTTATATCAAAGAACATAGTCATGAGGAAGTGCTATGTGATGGACAGTAGAAATTCAACATTCACTCATAAAAGAGGTTCCCTTTTTCTGTGCCATGCAGTTACATGAAGAAAGACACTGTATTTGGTATTTGCACTTCGAATTAAAAGTTCTCTTCATTTTAGAACAAAGAGATCACTTCAAAACCCTTAATTAATCAAAATCATATCAAAAAAGTTCTGGATCCAGACTCTGGGAATGTAAGGTGGGAAGTATTTTGTTTAGGCTTTTCTGGTTTTTAGGAGAACATGTAACAATTATAAAGACTTAACCACATTGCTAATGAGCACCATAACTGCTGTATTAAATGTTTACAAATATCACTATATCTAAGACAACATTGTTCCAAAACTGTTTCATGGTATGCCTTGGAGGCTTCACAAAATTTTCATAAACTTCATTAATATTTTTTGACGTATCCCATCAGAGTAGATGTTAGGATTTAATTTCCTAGAGAGTTTCTGCACTGCTTCATCCTCTTCCTTTTTATGTTTATTTGTTTTTTGTCCTCTCAGTTCTATCTGTTGATCACACTGTGGTGTCACCTTAAGAAAACTTTCTTCATGGAGTTTTACTTCAATTCCAGCTGAAATTTCTTTTACACTGAAATATTTCACAATAATTCCACAGACTTTTGCAATGCTAATTTAAACTTCAAAAAGAGAAGCACTGATCAGAGACACAGTTCTTAGTCTTCAATTTTGGGGTATTATACTGAAAATTACTTTTTCAAATGTAAAGCTATTGTAATTCTTCTTCTATGCTGAAAGAAAGTGATAAGTGGATGAATATATAACTTCATCTGTATGCAGATACACTCCCATACCAAATCACTACTATTTCACTGTCAATCTAAATTAAGGCACCTGACAGTAAAGTTAGGTGATTTTGTTTGCACTTTCTTATAGTATTAGAAATGGCAGATGCAGGATTACTAGCATACAGAACTAATCTGTTATCTCAAATGCCCATGAGGAACATAGAAAAGCCATATTTAAATAATACAAATAGCAGAAAAGATAGATTGTGGCTTTTGCTAAATATGTAAGAAAAGATCTTTTAATTTTCATTATGGTAATGACAGCACAAGTTAGATTTCTGTTGTGGTGTGGCATTTTGGTGTGGTTTGTTAGGGGTTTTTTGCTAAATATTTTTAGAAGTTTTGTCATTTGAATTACCAACTGAATTAGTGCTGCATAGGAAAAATAGCATATTAACAAACTGAGAGGGGCATTTGTAGGCCCATCACTCAACTACTTTTGCATGGCATGGGATGCTTTTTAACTAAAAAAATACTTAGAGCTCTTTTGTGGAATTTTTCATCCATTTTATTGGAAGAAGACAATGTAAACAGCTACATTCTTTGTGTAACATACCACAAAACCCAGACTCAGTTGTAGGAATACTAATATGATAGGATGAAATGTAAATATATGATCTTGTTAGTTTTACAACAAATCACATTTCCAGTATATCATATAAAAAGCTTTTAAGGTATTCAGTCCAGAAATTTCTGATTTAAAAAACTACTAAATTAGCTTGGTGAGAAACTTCTGCACACTTTAAAGACCAGTTCACACCCTGGAATAACATTTGTCACAACTTAGATGAATTTGAACACTTTTTGATTAAGGATTTCCTGAACCATGTGCTGTCCATCTCTTCCAGCTTTCTGTGCTGATACATCCCTATTTCTATGGTATCATTTTTTCCCATCTGCACTTCTGTAGTGGGAATGCTCACTCTACATTAATATTTTATTGTAGAGTCATTGAAACAATGTAAAATTTCATTACAAGGTTTGAGATGTGTCTTCTGACAATGAATTAATTAACTGAAATATTCTATAGTAAATACATGAGTTCTTATGTAACTACATTCAGTTGAGGATTGTCCTGAAAAGTGTTTGTTTATTACTGTGAAATAATTAAGTAAGATCAAGGAGATCATAATTAGCATTAGGGAAGTCATTTACCAGAATATGACAGCAGAGCACATCCTCTGGAGAGTAGAAATCAGCTGCAAACAATATATGATTCTGATGTATGAAAAGAAAGAAATTTTTGGTTTTATTAGGGTTTTTTTTCTGAACTTTAATGGTTAAAACCACCAGCTGTGACCAAATATCCATCCTAGCAGATTCTCTTGGGGGAAGGTGCTTTGATGCTAAGTTGCTTAAAATCAAATGTAAATAAGATAAAAGTAGTGAATATAGCAAAAGATTAACAAGACATAGCAATATACATATACATATACATTAACTACCTGCTCATTAGAAGATACAGAAAAATAGGTTGGGAAGTGAAGAGGATGTCTAGTATGAAAATTTGGTTTATGAAACACACTTAATTGCCCTGGAAGAAATATGGTGTTTAATGAAATATCTGGTCTCAGAATGTCATGTGAAGCAACTTTTTTTTTCTTTTTTAAATGAGGGTGTAGGTAGGCATAAAGGATATTGCATTTTGCTTGGTAAGCATAAAGGAGCCTTCAGAAGGTTTTGACAAACTCTCTCCTAGGCAAAAAGGACAAAAAAAAATTAAAAAGATGTATAGGAGGGAAAGTTTAGAGGATGAGGAGTACTCTACTGAAAGTAGGGCTGTGAACCTATTGGGAAAAAGTCATGAAGACAATACATATTTCCTAAAGGTACTGACAATTATAAAGTCACAGGATCTGCATTAGAATGTAAGATATATATGTACATGTGATAGCTCACTAGTGTTATCTATAAAACTACATAAAATATAAAATACAAGTTTTCAGAATAAACCTCCCTCTATTGTATGCTACTTAAGTATTTGAAAAACTTGGTACTTGTCTCTTGCATTGCAGATGTTAAATAGGCTATGACTGCCATGATTTTATAAGTTCCATGTATCAACTTAAAAACTATAGTTAGAAAAATTCAGACCTGCTGAAAAAAAATAATTATAGAGAAATTACTATGATGGTCCAGACCTTTCTTTCAACAGTTTTGAACAAAAACAGAGCCTTGTAAACAATTAACTTCTAAGGACAAAAACCAACCAACCAACCAACCAACCAACCAACCAACCAACCAACCAAAAGATGTTTAACTTATTTTCTATTGGCCTGTTTTCTATTTGCTTCTTACCAAGATAAGTGCTCATTCTTGCCATCTGGCTGCTTTAGACATCTGTGTATGGGAGCTTTACTTTGCCACATTCTGAAAAAATTCAGTTTGTCCATAATAGATATAATAGCCCTTCAAGCTTAAAAGAAGAAATATGTCAGGCTTTAATGTGAATTACCTCAGAGGATGTATCGTCCCACTACCATCCCCTGTACTGCTCCTCACTCATTATTGTAAAATTTAGAATCTACAGCCCTAAACTACTTAGTAAAAATGATTGTGGCTCTCTATCCCTGTATTCACAGCTGTTGTAACAGGGAACAGACAGTCAAAGAGTAAAGCATACAGCAATAGAAACTGTTTAATTTTCTAGGCTGTGACAATATCTTTGCAAAGTGTCTGATGTATATCCTGTCCAGGTGAAGAAAGGGAGTGAGAGGAATGCTTCAGTGGGCATCTGGCATTCAGCCCAGGTGGACACCTGGCATGCAGGTTAACAAACTGTTAGCTCAGCAGCATCACTTCCACCATTACGCGATACCCACTGCCACATTGACGAGCTTTTTAGGAACACTGTCATGGATGTCCCTTCCACCAATCCACTAAAGCAGCCAGTTCCAATCCCTGACCAGCCTTTTAGTGAAGACATTTCCCCTAATATCTAATCTAAGCCTCCCCTGGTGCAATTTAAGGGCATTTCCTCTTTTCCTGTAGCTGGTTGCCTGGAAGAAGACACTGACGCCTGCCTGGCTACAGCCTCCTCTCAAGTAGTTGAAGAGAGCAGTAAGGTCACCCCTGAGCCCCCTATTCTTCCAGCTAAACACTCCTAGCTTCTTCAGCTGCTCCTCATCTGGCTTGCCCTCCAGACCCTTCCCCAGCTGTGTTGCCCTTATTTGGACTCATTCCAGCACCTCAATGTCTGTCTTGTCATGAGAGGCCCAAAACTGAATCCAGCAGTCAAGGAGTGACCTCACCAGTGCCAGCACAGGGAGACAGTCACTGCCACGGTACTCCTGGCCACCCTACTGCTCATCCAAGCTAGGTAGATGCTCTTGTCCTTCTTGGCCACCTGGGCACAGCTGGCTCATGGTCAGCTGGCATTGACCAGCCCACCCAGGTCCTTTTCCACCAGGCAGCTTTCCAGCCACTCTGTCCCCAGGCTGTAATAGTGCATGAGGTTGTTGTGATCCAAGGGAAACATATCTCAACACCCCAAAGATAATATGAATAAGTCATATCAGAAAATGGTAAATATATACTAATTTCAGAAAGCTGAAAATTAGAGTAAAAGATTATGCTGTAAATATGTGAAGATTATATAAATAATGTAAAGATTATATTTTGGTGCGGGATGATGTTATACAAACAGTGGAAGATTTAATGACATGGCAGAATCCTTTCTAAAACTCCTTTACATCAAATACATGAAGAATTGTTTCCATTCAGTGTTTTCTAGTCAATGAATTCTTCCCTGTTGCATTTTTAAATGGAAGGGGGCAAAAAGTGTTCTAAACATAGTGACATTAATTTGTCTCTATTGTATCATTCTAATCTTTCTTTCAGCTGAAAGAGAACATATAATTCAGGAGCAATCATAGCTCACTTTATAAGACAGGTTTTGAACAAAAAGGTTTTTCAGTTGTTGTTTGCTCTAAAGGGTAGAAAGGGAGTGTAGTATAAACACAGAAAGAAATAAATCTTCGAACAACATAATAGAACAAACAAGAGAAAAGTGGCGGATCATGGAAATTTGCACTTCCACCTGTCTAGACAAGACCCATAGAGGGAAAAGTCATGGGAAATGTAAACTTCTGCTGCTGTAATTCCTTTAATAGAAAATTTTCTTATGTTCAACAGCTCAAACAACAGGGATAAGTATGATATTGATAGGATAAAAGGGAACAACAATAAAACCCAAAATACTAGGAACAAAGTAGGGTATTTCATAAGAACAGAAGAACAAAATGTTTACTACAGCATGGAAATACAGCTTTAAAAGAGTGTCTCTGAAAGTATGCCACTGAATCGATGTCCAGTTTCTAAGTAAATGAAGTTATTTGAAAATTTGATGTAGATTCTGGAGTCTCAGTTAATCCTAAATTTGTGTCATTTACTTGCATGTAGGTATAAATATATACCATATATTTATAAAATAGAGAATGATTAATAAAGAATTGAGATCTCTAACAAAAATAATAAAGATATCTTTAGCATAAGAGTTCCTCTGTATTAACTGAATCCATGGTATTTAGGCTATAAAATAAACTAGTGCATTAAGGTATCACACATAAGCTAATCTATACCTTAACAGGCATTTACCTATTCTGTGATTTACTCAGTTCTTGAAACACTGAAAGAACAATGCAATTTTTAATCAAGTAGGGAGGTACCTTACTACTAGAATGACAATCATACCACAGAGATTGTTTCAATGGAGTAACTAACTTGTATAGCATTCTTTTATTTCATTACACAATCAGAAAGTCATGCCACAGGCATTAGACAATATAGATATGTGTATTCTTGAGCTCCAGTAAAATGGTTTATTCTATCACAGCTCGTATGTTTTCTATGAAAAAAACTTTACAGTGACATGGTAATAAAATGAAATATGATGGTGGCAAATGCAAGTCATGCAAGTATTGGTCGGTGTTCCGTTGTAATAAGAGAGTTGGGCACACCAGTAATTTTCTTATAGTGGCACATTGGTGCAGCCAATATATTCTCAATTCCTTAATTAAGTTAAATTATGTTCTTATAATTATGATCTTTAAAGTGCATGTGACATTTGTTCATATTTTTTAAAGTGATGGTTAAACAGATGAGTAGCATAGCAAGCAAACTCCTTAGAAAAATAATATCATTTCATCAATGAAGTTTTGGGATTTTTTACTTCTTGATGACAGATATGAGGGAAATAGCTGTAAAAATTTATACATAATGCATTTGAAGCAGTTATATTGCTGATGCACATAAGGACAGGAAGGGTTTGTTAGGAAATAGATCACTGTCTGAAGGATCAAGAAACCTATGTTTGAAGTGATTGAAGACTTCTGCTGACCTGCTTTGCAGTTTGAAAATCACTTTCCTTCTCTTCCCTTCAGTATCTCTTGTCATTTGGGCAAGCTTCAGCTGCCTAAGTAAAAGTCATTTGAGATTCCCTTGAGTACTTCTCTTAGCTTGCAAAAGGACAGGTTTATGACAAGATTTGGGTGATTTCCGCCAGCTCCGTGCTGATTTCTTAGATATACTAATATGTCTTAATGACATCTGTGTTAAGGCAACAGCAATAAGCCTTAGGTTTTTGAGAATCCTTCGTACTTCTACAACAATATATTTACATGACATACCAGAACATATTCAGTAATTATTCTGGCAAGAAATTATAAAAATCATAAGGATAGACTTTTAGTAAATTAATAGTGATTTGTTGTAATAAACATTTGTCTAGTTTTCTCTTACCCTCTAATAATATCCTGCAGTCAGAGATCCATATCCAAAGGAAGGGCCATTAAGTCTCAGAAAGTACTAATTATTTTAGTAATGAAGTAACAGAAAACAGCTAACTTCCAGATATCAAGATTTTCTGCTCTAGTGGTTTGATAAAGGTGAAGGAGCTGGGATTTTGTAAATGTGGAGATTTTTGTCCTTTTTTTCTTGAGATCAATTTGTTTCAGGAAATCAAATTAGAAAAATTCTGTATCTAGACAGTTTTAAAGAAAAGACTTACTCATTTGAAAATTTATTTTTAAAAGTAGATATTTTCTTTTTAAATAGACATTTTGCCATGTGTGTTCTTCACCAGGACCTCATTATTATATTACTGCTCTTTTTACCTTAGGACATGATTACCTGCACAAATTGTTGGTCCTTTTGCTAAGCATAAAATGTCACCATTCTCACACTGTGAGTTTTGAAAAACCCTGGTTTTCTCCTCCCCATATTGATCCTCCTGTGTCCAAAGCCATTACTATTTTCAACAAAAGAATTTATTGCAGAAGGAAAATACTGTATATCAATATAGACTTTCTTCTTTTTTTCTTGCAGATCATGTATGTGGCCTTTAAGTCTGGGAGAATCACAAAGCAAAGCTGAACAGTTCTGTCAGCCTCAAGTCTTAAAAGGTGATGCTTCTGCTCTGGGAAAAGGCAGAGAAGCAAATCTAGGAATGTTTTAGGTATCACTAAGATAATTTTAAGTGGATATATTTTTAAATTATTTTGAATGTACATACTACATTTCTATCCAGGATTTTGTGTTACTTAGACAACCTTCAGGGAGAAAATTAAAAAAAGAGATTTCATTCTGACAGTATGCCAAGACAGACCAAATAAGCCTTGCCAAAGTATTTAGAATTGCTTTCTTTATTAAAGAAAATGTTACAGATGATCAGATCAGAGTAAAAATTTTTAAAAAATGGAGAACAAACCCATAATCTTTCAATACTGAGGCACTTGAAAATTATCTGTATGAGGGATATTGTGTTATCCCAAATTATTTTAAAGGCTGTTCAGCGGCTGACTTGATTTTAGAAAGTGTACTTATTGGCTTTTTTCTACAAGTCTTTCACTTGAGATTTGACTACATATTCTACCTATGTTACTCTATAATGTTAGTAAGCATATAGATTGAATTTGTTTTAATGTAAAATAGAACATACCTGTGTATTCACAGAACCCTCTACCCTATATATTGCATACTGCCTTATGCATTGATATACAGTGTTTTATTTTGCCAGAATATCTAAGCGTCCAATAACCATTATAATATGAATCTCTATTCCTCCTCTGTATATTTTATTTTGAAGAATATCTTAGGATGACAAAAATTATTGCATCCAGTTATTAATTTGGACACTGGTAGAAACTACAGTACCGAGCACCTCTAAACTACAACTGTTTCCACATCCTTTCTGCATTTAGTTAAGAAAAACAATTTACATGTGTATTAAGCTTTAAAAAGGTTTTCAAGATGATGTACTGATATAAAGTTTTGGTGGAGGAAGACAAACAATATAGGCAGAATCTCTAAAAGGGTTCACAAATCATATTCTTTATATCAGCTGTTGATTCAGCAAGATATTGAAGGAGCTACATTCCTTTCCATATTGTAGTGACTTACATAGTTAACAGGCTGGAACAACAGCCTGGATATTTTTAATTTTTTCCTTTATGTTCTTAACTTACAAAAATATAAAGCCAATTTTAAATTATTTTTTCATTGTTGTTTAAGTTATGTCATCCAAGAACTGGCAAATGCCCCATAACTGCATGAAAGCATTAAGGCATTAAGATCATGAAGTGTTGATGGTAATAGTATGGAATGAGGAAAATAAATAACTAAGTTTAAAAACAAATCATGTAGAGATGTCAATTGGAGCTGGGGAAGAAAAATCCTTTTACCTGGCAATCATGATGATTACTATTTGATTCTGTGCATCAGAAGCAAGCAAGAACACCTACATTTTTAGATTCTTCTAATATAAGCAGATTTCTAACCGCTGTAGAATTCTAAGTGATAATTCTGTATAGTGGGAGAAATAGTAAAGCTATTCCTACTTCATAAAGTATTCAGAGCCAAAAAAGCTTAGGATTACTGCCTGTCAGTCAGAAAGATGAGAAGGAAACAGTCAGAGATAAAGGAGATTCCTTAAGAGTACATCCTGTCAAATCACTCTTTACAAAAGGTAAAATGAAACAATAGTTAAAGAAATACAAAATTGTATGCAACAATTTTCTCATTAAAATTTCTTAATAGGCCATTGTTAAAATAGAAAAATACACTAAGGAGGATTTACAGAATGACAGAATGGTTGAGGTTGGAAGGGACCTCTGGACTTCTGGAGGTTATATGGAGCACCTCTACTGCTAGTGCACAGCCGGGCAGTGCTCACAATGGGATTTTTTTATCCATATAAATTTTTTATATCTCCCATGAGGAAGACTCCAACACCACTCTGGGCAACCTGTGTCAGTTCTCAAGTCTCGGGCACCGTGAAAAATAATTTCTGACATTCAGTGGGAACTTCCTGTCCTCTAGGTTGTGCCCATTGCCTCTCAGCACCATTGACAACAGCCTGGTTCCCCCTCCTCTTTGCACCCTCCCTCATGTATTTATATATTGATAAAATTCCCTCTGACCCTTCTCTTCTCTGGGGTGAGTTTTTCCTAACAGGAGATATTCATAAACATGTCTGTATCCTTTCACTGGAATTTCTCCAGTATGTCCATGTCTCCACAAATCTGACCTGAACTTTCTATATTCCAGCAATTGCCAAGCCCTTGAACAGCGTTTGGCATTTTTGAGCCACAAGGTCCTTCAGGAATGCCACAGATTCATGTCAAAATCATGATGCAGCTGTAATTATCCTTTGCCTATCTCAAGAAAGAAAACTGCAATTAAGTTTTCTGTCTATCCATCCCACTAGTTCAGACTGAATAGCTAAGTCTTTGTGAAGAATCAACTACTCTTAGAAGATTATAGGTTGTTGGCAGTTACCATAATAATTAAAAAAAAAGGATTTCTACCACTGTCCTCCTTTCTGAAGAAAAAATAGACCATGCAAGTCGGGTTAGAGAGTCACATATTAGTAGAAATAGAAACTTCTTCAGGCACAGTGAGTATCAGATTCTGGGTTTTACAGCTTATAGTTAGGGTGTTTGTCATTCAGAGGCTCGTATACATGTGTGCTGGTGAGGGACATGTCACAGGTTGTAATTGATCACACTATCAAAGTCTCTGTATCTGGTATATATACTAATGTATATAATATAAATAATGTAATAGAAATATA
>VZRX01010013.1:0-26340 GCA_013398075.1 Notiomystis cincta
TTTGTGTCTAAACCGGCACAGGACAGAAGTAGATCTCTGCAAACAAGAAACTCAGCACCCTCAGCTTTCACAAAACTAAAATATTGGGCAGAACCAGGTGGTATCAGGCCCACAATCCCTTTTTCTCATCCTTCCAGGATCCCTTTCTTTGAGGAATTGCACCTCAGTGATGACAGTGGAATACCAGGAATCAAACAGAATTACTTCCCTGAACAAAAAGTAGCTAGCATGGGAAATCCCCAAAAGCTTAACTGCTCCTGCATATATATTGCAACCTCCTTCAGAAAATATGTACGTGCTTGGGTTTGTGTCCTCTCTCACAAGACTTTGCTCAGTCTCAAACTGTGTTTGTAGTAGTCTGTCTGAAGCTGTCTGATTCCACTAAGTGTACAAGGAGCAAAAACTGACCAGTCCTGAACAGTGTCACAAATCACACACACCTGAACACAGCTGGACTGGACAGGACGAGAGTCACTGCATCAGCCAGCCACAGATACAACTCCTCCATGTGCCAACCACCAGCCTTGGGGGATTGACTCATCTCAAGATGGACCACTGAGCAAATCTAACTTCTAACTGTGAGTGACTTCTGCCCATGAAAGGCCATTCCAAACCAACTGCTCTTCCAAACCTTGTGAAACACGTTTGAGCATGCTCTTGAAGGTATACACTTTATTCAATAGTCTGCCTTGGGTTTATTGCTAATATCTTAAAAAGTTGGAACCTCAAAGAGGACTTTCACCTTCTTTATTGGATTAATGCTAATTGTTTTATTCTCTGGGGGTTCTTCTTTCATTGCCTTGCCACTACAGAGAATCTTGTATTGAGATTGTAAATGATGAGGCTAATATCCTCTGTATTTGATGGGCTCATGTTCTTTCTGTAGTTTTCTGCAGACAGGCCATCCAAAGCACACTGTGTCAGCATCCTCCTCTCACCCATCTTCCTTACACCCATCTTCCATGTTCTGTCTCTTCATGTTCATAAAAAATGAATAAACAAATGGTTTCTCAGCTGAACATGTCTTCCAATGTTCTGTGGGTGTTGATATTCAATACATACTACATCATTTGATTTAAAAATATTGACTAAAATAATGTAAAAGGTACCTTCAAACTAACCATATAAAAAGTATTTTCTTAGTAAAAATAATTGTATGAAACTAATCATTGCAAGACATGAAAGACAGATTACATTCTGAAAATGATTTCACATTAAATGATAAGACTTTTCATCCTTTGTAGACTTAACAAATTATTAATAATATATACAAATTTCGATTCTACCTCAAAAATGCAAACAAATCTAGGGTGCCAGAGGAAGTTGTCTCCCAACACATGATAGTGCTACACACAGGTTAAGGGAAGAAATTAAAAATAACATTGAATTGAAACAGTCAAGGGAATTTAGGTAGGCAGAACGTAATTACCCAAGCTGGAATTTGGCCAAGACACTGGGGCTAACACTTTTTCCCTTTTGAAAAGTGCCAGGAGATCTTTAATGAGAACAAGTACCCAGGGATCTCTAATGAGAACAAGGTCGGGACCTTTATTTGATATCTCAGCTGAAACACAGCAATCTCAGCAGCACCATACTACCTAACACAAGGCTGGGGCATAAGTTCAAATCTGACTCAGAAGAAGAGTGACACCAACAGCATCACTACCACCTTCTTCTTTCGTACTTTGCTCTCCACGGTTTGCTCCCACTCCACAGCTTAGCAAAGTGCTGTTTGTCAGGTAGTGCAGAACACAGGAAAATTGCTATTTCTTTTTAAATGTATTTGGCTCAGTTGTCATTGTTCCCATTTAGTATTTTCTGATGGGTAAATCTGCCAGTGGGTACAGGCTGACTGTGAGTTGTGAACTAAGCAAGGGCAGTAAAGAGGAGTCTACTCTTGACATGAGAGAGCATAATTATGAACAGAAACACAAAAGCAGAAAGTATATAATTCTAGTAATTTTAATCATTTTCATTTGTTACTAAAGACCTTAAAATAGTTTTTGAATTACAGTTTTAGTCAGAAAAGTCTATTTTCTATTTAGTGTAACATTTTAACATCTGTTTTGTCAGTCCAAATGCTATCATTCTGACCTCTCCAGTTTTTTGGGGTATAAAAGTGAGAATTTGTCTATTACTGGTACCTTTTCCATTGTTCAGGTATACTATAGTCTGTTTGAATATTATGATGTAACAATTTCCAAAACAGCAGCAAAAAAACCCAAAAGAAATGGAAGAGTGAGCATAATTTTCAAATTGTACCAAACCAAAACCCCATATGTTAATAAATGGTCCAGTTTTCAGAGGCACTGAGCACACTCAGATTCTGTTTATTTTGGTTTATTCCCACATGATCACATGCTAAAAATGTGCTTGGCAGGATTAGGCCTCACACCAAAACAAACTAATTTAAAGACACTTAAACAGTATTCACAAGGGCAGCAAATATAAGGACAGGCAGTTGCACTCTTATTGGTCTTACATTTATTCTAGGTCAACAACAAGCACAGCTGTTCCCAAGTGGTCCATGGCTTTCACAGCCAGAGAACACCGCCCTGTTTTAATTTATCAAGATACAAAAATAATCCATTGTTGCAGGTAGCAAAGCGTGTTCTTACACTCTGTCTTACTACATGTACCACCATAAGAAAGGCTTGATTGAGCTTGTAAAAATATCCTTTTTTATACCCTTTTCTGTTCACCAGCTACAAGACTCTGAGTTGATCCTTGAAATTGCACCAAAGAGTATCCCTGACTTTTCTGCAACAACCATAAAGACAGATTTCCCCAGCTGGACAAGCCACACTGTTCATACTCTCTGTGGAGTTCATAATTGAATCAGTTTGTTGATGGACTTAATTCACTGTAGTGTAAGAGCATAATAGCTTGCTTCACCTTTGATGTCTCTCTATGCCCAGTTGATCCGGAGGATCTTATTTCTGTGTTATTTAAATTGTACACTCTGTTCTTCAGATCACCTTCTTTGACTGTAGGGCCTTCCCTTGAGTAAAAACTGCACAAGAACGACAAGGTGGAAAATCCATGTCAGCCACAGCTTTCTTGGCATAACAGGACCATTCCAAGTAATGCTCATCAGGAAGACAAAATAATTTGTGCAATGCATGTGTTACTCTTGCTAAACACTTGGTTTGACATAGGAACCTGAGAGACAGAATAATTTGTCTCAAAGGTCTCATTTGTGATGATATTTGCAATTAATTGTCTTTTATCTCATATCTTGATAACAATTACATACTTATCCTACCTGATAAAGAACAATTACAAATTATTTTAAAAATTAAGCATCCCAAAGGCTTTAAAATTAAGGGATTCAAGTGGGATTCACATGACAGAGAAAGTACTTGGTTTGGCAAGGAACTGGCATTTGACATGGGGAAAATTGGGCATGGGAAAGACCACACAGCCACACTGCTACCTTCTCTTCACCTGACTTGACACATCATGTGGATGGCTGGAGTGGGATGGAGTCCAGCTTCCCTCAAACACCTTCTGCCCTTGTAAATCTGCCTCTGTACAGGCAGTGTCCTTTGTCCAAAGTCCAGGAGCCAGTTCATTGTGTTCAGACAACTGCCTTGAAATCTATGTGACTTTATTTGTCTTACTCAAATTTTGAGCCATTAAATTTCATTATTTGCTCTTTTCATCCATACTATATACATGTATATACATATCCAGTTTAACTGGATTATGTAAATGAAAGTCTAAGTATCTAGAGGTTTCAATGTCTCAATGTTAATATTATTCAACCTTTTTTCATGCTGCACTGTGAACAGACACAATGTGTATTATATTCAGCTCATAAAAGCATGATGCTCTTGGCCAGAACAGCACCCAAATCTAACTGAGAAAGAACCTGTCCAGTGACTGGAAAAGTGCTTGCATACCTGATCTACTACAGCTGACTTCATTAACCATGTCAGACATTCTCATTTGCAAGACATCTCTCAGACAGGCATTTGTATTCTCAGATTGCCCCTGAGTAGGTTTAGATAAACATATAATAGAATACATGTATAAGTGTATATTTGTATTTTCCAAACACATGTGAAAGTTAAATACAAAAATGTGAAGTGTCCTAAATTGAATAAAAAAAGAAAAGCCCAAGGGAGTCCAGAGTAATTAGGGAGCCAAAATGTCCATTAAAGTAAGGAGATGAAGAAATCTAAAAAAAGATTTTCCTATCTATATGCAAAAACATGAAGAAAAAACATAGTGTTACCTGCATGAGACCAGCCCTTTCCCTGGGCTGAATTACAGACAACTGCCCAACCAAGGACGTTCAGAACACAAGAGGGTCCTGTGTCATGTCAGACCCATGTCCCACTAAGCAGGACAACACTTCATCACTGCTCCTCCTTCAGCAGGGTGGTGGGGGTGAATCCTGCCTTGCAGCTCATCAATGTGTTCTGGTCCAGAGTTTTCTGTGACTCCTTGGCTTGTGCCTGACATCTTTCTTAGCTAGGTTTTGGATAGGTCCAGGGCAACTTAGTTTCCAAGACTAGAGGCAGTAACCCAGCATTGCAAATATCTCAGAAGATACCAAAGATGTTTGAAATACCCAGCAATCACTTAGCCAGTACTAAAAGAATTAACTTCAGTCTCACGTGCCTCTCCTGGACACTAACCAGAAAAGCAACACAGTAATTTTAATCTGTGGCAAACCAGGAGTGTGTACAGACAGCAGCACATAGTGTGTCCAACCCTGGCCTTGGTTCAGACAATGGATTTAGCAAGTTCACATTCACCACATTATCAATTTCACTCTATGGCAAGGTCTTTTACAACTTTTGTACAAGCTGTCTGACTGGAGAGAAGAATGAAACATTCATAGTTTTACCTTAAACACAAGATCAGTGACCAACAAACCCCAGAAGAGCTGAGTACTGACATATCAGCATGAATATCTGAAGTTTCCTAATAATTTCTTGTTATAAGTTCTTGGATTTTCAATATCAGGCTAGAAGTCCTGTAAGAATAATGTACAACAGCCTATTGCAGAGAAAAGATGAGAACATTCCAGAGACTTCCAAAAGATTTAGTTGTGTCAATTTGCAAAGAGTTAAAGGAAAAGAGAGCTCGTATTTTACAGGCATTGCCTTACCCATTCTTTGTTAAGATACTGACTAAGCCTCAATATGATAGAAAAGAAATTGAAGAGGTCTTTGCTTGGCAGTGGGTCGAGAACAGCTGTGAAAATAAATGATGACTAGAGAGAGAGAGAGAAAATATATGAGGTACCAGTATGCCTTACTGTACTTTTAAATTTATGCTGCAGATGGTGGAGTGTTTTCGAATCTCAGCACTCTAAAATAACTAACCTGGCAGGTGCACACCTGGTGGACTTCTAAGGGGAAAGATCCAGCCATTATTATCACAGATGATCCAGTAGTTAAAGCTGGAGAACTGCATGAACATGCAGGTTTTGGTAGGATTTTTTTATTTTTTCTTACTTGGATGTCAGAACTACATATCAAGCCACAGGCAGAGAATAAAGTCTGTGTAAAGATTTATACACACATATACACATTTTCTTGCACATTTCATGTGAGTATTTGGAGTTAATGGGAGAGTAGAACAGTCCAAAAATTTTAATTTTTTTTAAAAACTTTTAATTCATTAGTTTTGGCATCTCATTATCAGAAGTAGTGAAAACAGGAAGGAGGCTCTACCTCCAGTTATAAAAAAAAAATTTACAATATCCCTCAACCGATGATTCTTTTCAATATCTGCCTCTTTTCTTTCCTTTCCTTTCACAGAAAGCATGCATGAATAATCAGACCATAGTGCTGCTGTTAATTGAAAAAATCATTAGTAAACTTCCAGGTGCTGTTTACTATATAACCATTGTAATTTTCTATCCTAAAATCAGCATCTCACCAACATCATTGTCTGCCCTGGGGCACGGGGATTGTGCAGCTTTTACATTGTCAAAGGCAGTTGCAACCCCATTTGCTAGCAATGAAAGAAATGGATCCACACCTGCAGCGTTTGAGGCAATAATTCCTAATATTAGCCAGACCTCATGAGGAGAGGGCTTTTTTGCCAATCCTTTATGATTCAACACTTTACAATCCATTTGAAATAATTTAAATATTCTTTTATTTTGTTGCTGCTACCCCATGTTTATTCTTCCTTTCATTTCTCCCTTCTCCTGAAGCAGACCTACGAATAAAAGACAGACATAGATCATACCATACCTATGCAGCTAAAGAAACAGAATTAAAAGCTGCCTCTTGTTTCAGAGTATTAAGCATTAGACCTATCCAAGAAAAGGGCAAAGAGATATTCTAAAACATAGAATGACTAAGTACAGATGAAATCCAAAGCTCTTTTGGAAATAACACCTGGTTTCTACTCTCAAAAAAAAAAAGTTATTTCAAAGTCAGAATTGAATCTCTGGGCAAGAACAAATTGTGTCTCCTTAGCCAAACTACAGACAGCAAGACCTCAGCTGGTTCAAATCAGAATATTTTTCCTGACTTTGAGAAGGTTGCACCTATTTGTGCCTACCTGGGTTCTGCCCTTCTGTACACTCAGCTATAACATACCAGCCTTCCACAGGTCTCTGGTCCTCTCAAAAATTACTTTGGAACTGACACATTTATCTATGTCTGAAATGTCTCTAAAATTGTCATCTTCAGTTTCCCCAAGAGACTCTGCTCAGAACAATTCATATAAAGAGAAATCAAACCATCTCACCCAACCTGTGTTGAAAAACCTCAAATAATGCTGCCAATCCAGAATTTGCTAGAGATTTAATAGAGTGAATTTAATCTTCAGGATCATATACATAGCATTACTAGGCTAAAATGAATACTAAAACAACCATCACAATTATTTTTTACATAATTTATTCCTGGTGGGTTCAGCTCTGAATAGCTTTTCCTAAACCCAGATCTACAACTTGTAGCATGGGTAAAAGCACCTGCATACACTTAATTAGATACAGCATAAAAACAAGGTGTGATTAGTTACTTATGAAAACTGGTTTGTAAGCCAGTGAAAATGCTGGGAAGGAATAAAGGTCACAGCACTGTAACTCAAGGCCCTGTGGAGGCCCTGACTCTTTTAGGGCAGAGTCCTTCAAAACCTTTTGGGGTCTCTGAGAACTGGTGAATACAGCCAATCTAAAAAGAAGGGAGGCTGAGAAAAGAAAACCAGAGGAGTTTTCAGCAAGAGTGAGAGGGAAGAAGACCAATAAGAAAAGGAAGTATTTTTGGGGCTTCTTTCAATGTAATGTGCTTTAAAAACAGCACTGTTCAGCTAAGCCTTTAAGCATTTATTTAATGGCTAATGATTAAAATCAATTAACTGGCACATAAACCCTGCCAAACTTAAAGGTTGACACACTCTGAAGTGCTTTATTGAACTGAGGCCCAAGCAATACTGACTCAATTAGAAAGCAATTTTAAAAACTCTGAAATATATCAGTGTCTGTAACTGATTGTATTGTCTTTCATAATGAAGAAGTTTCTGCATTTTCATCAAAGGAACAATCAATAGTCTGGTAATATTTTCATCAGGAATATACATTTTCTATGTTTGGTCTTGCCTTTCAAGAGTTCATCCACATAAACTTTCATCTGATAACAAGAAAGTTGATCATATAAATATGGTTTTTGAAAATACATTTTAATTTCTTAGAGTTTTCCTAACATACTATTTAAAAGATATGACTAAAATCACAAGAGCTAGTTCTGGGGACGACTTATTCACTTCACTGAGGACAGTCTTTCCACACTTCTCAGAGCTGACTTATTTCTACTTAAGGAATTTTATTTGTGACCCAAAAGCCTTCACAAGATACTTCAAAAAATAAAAAAATGTCAGAGTTGATTTTGTGCTTTTAAAGAGATTTACATCCTGCATCATCTTAAGGCAAACACCAAGTATTTGTAAGAATTTGTTTTTACTTTTACCTTTTATTCAATGGTAAAATGCCTTTAAATGTAGGCTGAACTCATCTGGGAAGCCAAAGACCTTTTTACATCTGTGAAGGCTTTAATCTGACTTCCTAAGCTGTTAGTCTGCTTCCAAGCACTTTGAAGTAAATGGAAAAAACTTTTATGGACATCAATATCTTTGATTCAGACCCTTCAGGTCTTCAGAGAACCTTTTTGGAATAGACTGGCTATTGTGCTCTTCACCTGTAACACTGTCTTTTGTATCACGAGAAATTTATTTAAAATCTGCTCCATAAATAATCTGCTATTTACAATAAGTAATATGCAGTATCATTTCCCTCCTTGGCCTCCACATAGCATTGTTCCAGATACTCAACTGGAAGTTTTTAGTGGGTTTAATTTTCATAACTCTGTGAAGTTTGTTCCAAGATTTCCAGGTGTGTCTGATCACTGAGTTATTTGTCTTTAAATCTTTCAGGGTGAATTTTTGGTAGGTGCCAACCTTGCATGTGTCTGTTAATTGATGCTCTGCTTTCACCCATGGCAATTGCACTTCATCAGCCTGCCAGACTCTGAAAGCTTGAGCCAAATTAAAAGCCCACTGCTAGAGCTTTACATTTGGTAATTTTAAACTTCCATATTTAAGGTTGGCAAAATGTTTTGTGCTTCCTATCTTCAGCCTATCCTTTGGAGAAAGAAAATAGGTATGGTCTTAGTCACTGGCATATAAACTGTGCATAAGCAATATTGGAAGTGCATAGTTAATTTGTGGTGCTGAGATATTCAAAATGTGAACTTGAACAGATCCTAGTGTCAGATATCTTCTTTTATATTGTGAGTTATGTTTACAAGTCTTATGACTTTAAAAGTTTCCTTCTGAAAGTATTTTCCTATCTTTCATGCATTAAAAGGAGCTGAAGGGGTCATATGCTACGCTTGAAAGATTTTTATTTCAGATACTTTATGTGGTAGCTTGATACCTGGGTGAAATCAAATACCACTTTCAGATAGCCCAAATATATGCAAGTATTTGGCCACATCTGCACCAGGCAGCAAAGCTAGCTGCCTTTGTGAGATTCTCTTTCATTTTAGACATCTTTTGCTATATCATATTCTGTAGATCTCTGTATAACTGTGAAGTCACGGCATCTAATGACAATAATCAATATCTTGAAAAATTGACTTGTTGACCCAAGCCAACATAAACTTGATTTTATTCTTTTGTGGATAAAATCTCAGGGAAAATGCATAGATTTTGTTGTCTTCTACCCTTCGTCATTCAGATATCACTTCTCCTACTACTCCTGGGAAAGGTTATTGTCTGTTAGTCTGTGTAGGTGGTACAGGGATATAAATATTACTACTAATAATAAATTCATGGCACTTCTTTATCTCACACAATTTAAGCAATCACACAATATATATCTGTCAGGATCTGAAGGCACAAACAGCACTTTCTTTTCCCTGTCACTCCACCCTGCTCAGGACCCCATTGCAGCTCCCCAGGGCCTTCAGTCCCCATCCCAGTGCTGGTGCAGCAGTGCTGATCTCCAGCCTCATCTTGCCTCCATCTCTTTTTAGTCCTGATTGGAGTCCCTGCCTGTGCCCTGGCCCTGATCCACCCCTCTCTGTGTTGCAGTGTGGTACTGGACCCTGTTACCAGCACAGTGGGGCTGTGCCCTGTGGGTGAGGGCACAGACAGTGCTGTATCATCCTTGGGTCTGGCTCCACAACTCCAGCCCATGCTACTCCCTCACATACCTATAAAATAGCCCATTGTATCTCTCAACCTTTCCAGAGGCCTGTGGATGATAGGGAATATGATATATCCACTTAATGCCATGCCTCTTTGCCCAAGAGTTTATAAGATTGTTTCAAAAGTGAGTCCCATTGTCTGACTCAATTCTATCAGGGGTTCCATGCTGCCACAAAATTTGTCTTTCAAGACCTGAAATCGTGTTCCAGAGATTTAATTTATGCATTTCCTGAACTGATCCTAAGTATAAGAAAACATACCAAACTTACCAAGCTGCTCCACCAGGAATTACACCACTCTATAGAGATGAGTTTCATGGGAAATTAGGCACTGATTTCTATACTGATTTTCTAAAATTTATCTTTTTAATTCACTGAGAAACTGGTAATGACACACCCAGCAGGATGAACATGTTTGCAAAAGGTTTCTTCCCAGTTTTATGACTAAACTGTGTTAAGGACAGAAGAATGTTCTTTTTTTGCACCTTAGAAAAACAGCAGTGGCCTAATTCAGTTCATCTCATGAGACCTGAAGAATATAGTTAAGAATGTGGCAGCATTCGACTCCCCTACAGTCATTTTTAAAAGTTCCAAAAAGAGTTCTTAAGGTGATTCAACTCATTTTCCAAGGGGATGGTGCTTTGCAGGAGGAAAGCTGTGTCCGTCTGTACCACAGCCACTGCTGTAATTGCAGTTTGCTGCAGGAAGCAGCTGGTGATTCTCAGAGGGCTCTGTGTTGTGGTGATCCCTCCACACTTTGATAACTTTCTCAGAGCACTGCTTGCATGAACTTTCATGAGAGGCACCTTTCACTGTCTCTTCTGAGACGTGAACCTGAGGCTGTCAAATAAGGTAGGAGGAGAGCAATTCAGGAAAAACAGCAGCCAGCAGTGTGTGCCTGACCTGTGCAACTCCCCCAGGCATGAAATTGCTCTGTTGCAGGCTGTAGATTGCAGCTGTGCACTGTTAGAGGTAACCAAATGCAGTGCCTTTGGCCCCCATGGGGATCCCTCTTGCCCCAGGGTCATTCCTGTCCCCATGGATGCAAGACTGCCACAGTAGCAAGTCTCCAGGTCCAGCCAGTGGCAAGGCAGCTGGGCACACATTCCCAGAAGGCACACAAGCACATCTGGCTGGGCCCATGGTCAGCACAGAGAACAGTGCCCTGCAAAACACCCACACAAGCACACGCTCCACGCAGCACACACAAACAGCATGGAGGCTCAGTCCTGTTCATCTTCTCCAGCTGTCTGGATTGAAATCCACTGGTGGAGTATGTAACCCCCAGTCTGGATTTCCCCAGCAGCTGTTCTTAGACAGTACTGGAATGGGGACCAGTGAGCCCCTTAGGCTGACAGCCTCTCGTTACAGTGGCTGGCACTGAGATTTGTGCTACCCACTAGCCAGTCCAGTTTCAAGTTAAGTTTTAAAAAATCCAAAAATTCCCTTCCCTCTGCAACCCATAATACATCTCTGTTCCTTCAGGCAATGGCACTCTAGTTTGTACGGGAGTGCCTTGCACTGACTCCACTCAGCATTTGCTGGTGGGTTTGCTGCTGGTCTCACCATTCACCTTGGATGGTCTCAGGAATAGCTAATGCTTACAAACATTCAAAGGAGGAGTGGCCAGACTAATGAGGAATAAATTCATTGGAGATCAGTATATATATCCAGGTCAGGAATCCCACATACTGTAGGTGTTTGAAGGCTAGGAGAGTACTGAAAGTGTCATATATACTTGTTTCATTCTTAAGCTCTTCCCTTGATAGCTGCTTTTTGTTGCTGTCCTAACCAAGGCACAGGGGAGATGAATCTTCATTTTTGTCCAGGATGGCTGGTTTTGGAAGGCAATGCAGATCTGTCCCCTTCTAATAGAAAGGAAAGATTTGGCTGAGACTGTAAGGAGCATTCATCTCTGTCATGTCTTTCTCTATTTCAGTCCTGTTTCATGAGAAGATATTTCAAATGTCTACTGCAAATGAAATTACAGAATGGCAAGAAAGAGGATGGTCTCATTTATCACATAAAGATACTGGCAGAAGCAAAGAGGATCAGTGAGTCAAAGGGCAGGTAAGATGCATAAACTGATTTGGGGAACATTTCCCATGTTGCAGATTTGAGACCAACCATTAAGAGCTGTCATTTTTATGAGCTAAAATTGGTCCTCCAGCATAACATTTGCCATATTTTTTACAAATCTTATTTTAGGCTTCTTTTACCTGAGGATAGACCAAGACAATATACAAACACAGGTAAAGCAGAACAGGGAACATGAGTTACTCTATATCCTCCAGATCTTTTATCACAAGCTGCTTCTTCATTTAACATCTCCTCTGTGCCTTTCTCCATAAAACATTATGTTTTTGCTCTGAATTAAAACTGAAGTATTTGCTGTTTAATGTGTGAGGTTTTTTTTACAGATTATTTAAGGCACAATTTCTGTTTATAGTCCCAGGGTATATTCTAATCACCTTTGTTTACCTCATATTCCTTTCTCAATTAACTGACAACCTATTAGCATACATTTTTTTATCCCAGGAGTATTAATTATACATAATTTATATCATAAGCATTTATTCCTTATCAGTCAGCTGAATAAAACATTTACCTGTTTATAGCTACTTGAGGTTAACACTTTTATACAAAAAACTCACCTGAGACTTCCAATCAAATTATCAGATTTTTAATTTTCTGTTACATAATGATACTGTATTAGTCATTGTAGCATTTTATTCCACTCTAGGCTAAACAATCATTTAGTGGAGCAGAGTGTTGGCAGCATTAATTAACCAATGATACATGCTCAGTTGAACAATAAGCTGCAAATAATAAAAATGCAAGATGAGATAATGTATAGACCTTCTGTGTTAATTGTATGCTGGAAAGCAGTACTAAACCCTACCCTCAGCTGTACACATGCAGCTCAGTGAGAGCTGTGCATCCAAGGGCTGTGCATCCAAGGGCTGACATGGCAGGACAGAACACTGTCACTCTCAGGCTGCAAAACTCATCGTGTGGATTTTATCTTTGCCCACTAACACTCAGTCATTTCTGAATATAAACTGCAGAGCAATCAGGTGGAAAAAGGGGATATTCTATCACCTTAGGAAAATAAGCTGATAAAGATACTGTTGCAAGAAGCTTTAAATAAATGTTAAAAAAATGAAAAAAAAAACCACAAATAAACAGAGTAAGCCTGGAACATTGTGTTCCTAAGGGACTGGACTTAATTAGTTTATCCCAAAGCATATCATTCCTTTTTTATCCTGTTTGCCTCTGGTTTTTTGACTCCTGACCCTCTTACTTCCATTTTCTCCTGAGTATTTAAGGGGTTTTCTAATCCTTCTGGGGATTTCTGTACTACTCTCATGTTATTCACCTTTCATTATTATTTTCTTATAGTATCCTTTTTCACATTTGATTTTCATTTTCCATTTCACTTCCACTCCTGCGACACTGGACTTTTAACCCTCAGTCTCCAGTGCTTCTCACTGTATCTTCTGGTTCTTTCTGCCCTTCTCTTTGTTTCTGGCCTTCTCTCATATCACTGCCCCTGCACCCCTCTCTCCTTCAACATAGTTCTCTATTTACTTAGCTCTTACTTCATTTACTATTCATTATTCCCCTGTTCTTTGTACAACCATTGTGCCTTAGAGCTCTGGCCATGGAGCAGGCTCCATTGTACCAGGCACTATAGAAACACAAAGTAAATCATGTGCCTCTGACCCATGCAGCCAGATACAAGAGAAGAAACTAGAGGAGATGATTGTTGGATCAAAAGAAAACCTTCTCCTTTCACCCCTGCATATAGATCATTCAATTTATTTTAGAAGGAGGAGAATAAGGACAGTGTTGTTAAACAGAAGTAGTCAAGGATGGAAGCACATGAGTATTTGGAGGAAAAAAAGTAAGAGAACAACACAGAAGAAACGCTGAAAAACGTGGGCCAGAAATTATCATGGTGGGTGATTTTTAAGGGCAAGAAGCACATAGAAGGACATTGAAAAGACCATGCAACATACATGATGCACATATCAAATGACAAATACATCTACTCATAATGGCCAGTTCTGTCCTGGGGTCAGGATCCGTCTGACCAACTTAAACATCTAAAATCTGAGTTAGCTTCTTGTCAACCAACATAGGGAGATTCTGGACTGCAATTCATCACTAAAGCAAATGTCTAAAGCAGCTAAGGTAAGCTGCATCCTAAAATGTGTCCACCTTTCCTTTTTGACTGAAAATGATCCTGACTACTTCAAATATGGACTCTCTGAAAGCTTAAAGCTAGATGAGACTACGTGACTCTGTAGCCATGTCCATCCTTGATAATAAACTGGCCTGAGCCCTAACTTTGTCCTTTCTGCTTCTGTGAGCCCAGCAGCTGAAAGCCAAGGCCACCCAGGCACTGGAGGCCTGTGGGAGCCCTCAGACAATGCACATGCTCAGGTGCAAGAGCAGCTCGAGGCTCTGCCATGGTTTCCTCCTCCTCCATCAGGAAGTATTGTGACATTGTACTCTCAGAAACCAGGACAGGTGGAGGCCTATTAATCTTCTTTACCCTGACTCAAACCTTATTGCTTTCTTTTGCAACATTCATTTTCAAATTTGGGGTTCTCTACCAGTCTGGCCTCTTGACTGGGAATACTATTTTTAGTTTGATTGAGATTTCACACAGTGCTCCAAACTTAACCACCATAAACCTCCAGGTTTTCAGGAGCAAAGCTACCCCGGTATTACAAGACACTGTCTGGTTTTTGTTGACACCATATGTGATTCCCATAGCTGTTAGGAGAAGGTGAAGACCTTGTAAAGTCTGTCTTCTGACCACTTCTTTGTTTCTTTTTTGTTAATACACCTTTTCCTTCTTAACACTAGTTTGCTTCTTCGGCCAGTTTTCTAAAGTTAAAATCAAGTAGATAGGCTGTTCCTGGTCACTAGTGACTTCAGTGTTTGAAGAGAGTTTCATTGCTTACACAGATTGGTTGAAGAATGACCTTTACAATTACAAAGATCTCTGGAACTGACAGAAGTGCTCTTTGTGGAAGGTGTTTGGCTTGTTGTAGCAGAAGTAGGCACTGAAAAAAATCTCTTTCAACTTCCACTTCCTTGTAGAATAGAAAGGAATTACTTTGAGGGTAGATGCTGCCCATGACCCCTCCTTTGGGATGCTCTTCCTGTTTCCCTTGATGTTTTTCCTCTTTTTTTGACACTTGGAAAGGAGCCATTTTATAGAGGTTCAAATATTTGTCTGAATCAAATTCTCCCATATTCAGCACCAAAATATCAAGACAACTTGTGAATGAGATGAGAGAAGGAGGGGGAAACGTGATCAACAAAGGGATGCAAACAGTATTGTAATTACCTTCTTTGTGACTTGCTGTATGCTGCTGTGTGCTGCTGAAATAGACTGCTGAGGCCACCAGAAGATGGGAAGAGCATCTCTCACCTCTCACAGCCTGTTAGAACAACAAGCTGGATACAGATGCCTGCTCCACACACTCCTATCCCTCTTCCTTTGTCAGACAATGGGTTCAGTTCTGTCCCTACAGCTGCCAAGCTGTGCTGGGTACCATCAGCAGGCCATGAGGTTGTGTTAATGGTCAGCAGAAGTCTAGTGAAGTATAATAATAATCAGTCATTATGTTGCCTTTGTGTTCAGTAAAAGCGTGGACCAATAGGATCCGTGGTGGCCAACAGGAATGAATCTACAATGGTAAACCAAAATACTTTCTGGTTCACCAGAAATGTTGAAGGTTGAACAGCAGCTTTGTGGTTCAAAAAGTGAAAAATTCCGTTTCAAGCTGTACAACTATTTTAAATTGTACCAGATATGGTGTAAAATCCCAAAGAATGACTTAGCAAGTTTTCTGCCTGAATCTTTTTAGAAGCCTCTCTTCTTAGTTTGTTGGTGAAATTAAAGTTTCCAGGGTTTTCACTCCTCTTAGTCCTTCTGATCCAGCAGAAGTTTTATTTCTTCTGCTGTAGCAACAATGTTTTGGCCCCACTCCAGAAAACCTCTTGAAAACACTGAGGCTGTAGCTTTGTGACTGACTACATGTGGCTTCTGAAAACCTTTGATGCAGCTGAAGAAGACACCAGTGTCCTTGATCCGCAGACACTTCATAGTACTGTAGTTATAAACTACTATTCTACTTGTGAAACTAATATATTTAATGAAGATAAATATTTCAAGACCATCAGTCCTGGCTATTAGCAATTAATGCCTATATGTTTAGTGATTATTTCAGTCACTCTTAAGAAAGCTTTTGAACCACACCCTTACAAGTCTGACAACTATCTCTCAGGAGCAGTGAACGAAAACAGTGCTGAGACTCACAGAGCTGAACAACAACCCCCTTTCACAGAGTCACAGAGTCACAGAGTCACAGAATCACAGAATTACATAATATAAATAACATGAGTTGGAAGGCGCCTACAAGGATCATTGAGTCCAAGTCCTGGCCCTGCATAGCACAGGACAGCCCCAAGAGTCACACTATGTCTCCAAGAGCATTGTCCAAATCCTTCTTCAGCTCTGTCAGGCTTGGTGCTGTGACCACTTCCCTGAGGAGCCTGTTGCAGAGCCCAGCCACCCTCTGGGTGAAGAATCTTTTTCTAAAATCCAACATAAACCCCCCTTGACTCAACCTCAGGCTATTCCCTCATGTCCTGTCACTGGTCACCACAGAGGAGATCAGTTTCTGCCCCTTCCTTTCCACTCATGAGAAAGTTGGAACTGCAGTGAGGTCTCCTCTCAGTCTCCTCCAGGCTGAACAGACCAAGTGACCTCAGCTACCCCTCATATAATTTCCCCTCAAGGTCATTCAACATCTCCATGGCCCACCTTTGGATGTTCTGGCGATGCTGGGCCTGATGCCCCCCAGGACACACTTTGCCCTCTAGAGGAAAGCACAAGGTGTCAACTTTTCCAATTTCACCTGCTTAAAATTAAGCCTCTTGCTCTATAGCAAGGCCTTTAGGTGACTTAATTTTTACTGAGGTGAATCACATAAAGCAGCCAAGATGAAAACCAAAACTAAACCTGTCTCAGTTCCTGAGGAGTGAAAATGCCTCGAGCAAGTTTACATGGGATGTTTAATGTTCAGACTCATCAGTTGTCAATGCTGACTCAGTTCTCTGTCCTACAGTGAGCACCAAGCCTAGCTTAAAACAGAGATGAGTTGTGTGGGATCTCCATTTTACCATCAGGAGTCCAAATTCTCCCTCAGATATCCAAGTAACTCTTGATACCCATAGTTAGTGACTGTCCTTCCTTATACATGCCTCTTAAAAAAAAAAAAAACCAACAAAATAACATAAAATCAAAAACTATACTTTCAACCTTTGGAGCCCTGAAATGGAAGACCCTCAAACTGTTAGACATTTTTATCATTACAACATTCTTCGTCAGTTACAGCATTTCTATTCGTCTCTGAGCTTAGACATCATGATGTGTCTTTTGCTACAAGAGCCAAAAATTCAAATTATTTCAGAGAAAACTCAAAGACCATATAAGGATAAGGATTTGGATATGGAAGTGTTAAGTTAATGGCTGGACATAATGATTTTAGATGTCTTTTCCAACAAAATAATTCTATGATTGTGTAAGGATCTCTTGAAAGACAAATATTCAGTCTTTAAACAATAGGGCTTGGCTTGCTCCTTGAGCAGGCAATTTCTGACCCAATATATCAGTAATCTCCACTGGAGATCCACTTGATCCCAGTCAGAGAACACAGTCATAAAATCTAGGAATGATTTCTTCCCATCTGACTGTTTCTTAGTGTTCTTTGAAATAAACCAAATAGATATGTTCCAGAATCAAAGCCCAATTTCAAAAAATATCCTGAAAATTAAACAGTCTTTCAGAATTATGACACAGTATTAATTATCTCAGGCAATATCTAATGTTGGGATGTGCCTTTATATGGAGTATGAGATATTTTATGACATTCTATATGCTTTAATTGCATTTTGTGATGAAAATAATTTCATTAGTTTTAATACTAAAATCAGCTTCACTTAAGTTGCCTGAAAAAAAGCATTTACTTCCTTTTGCTTTGAGAAAGTAAACTGCCAAATCAGTATTTAGGTTACAAAGTCTAGAGGGAAATCTGTCCAAGAAATAAAAACTGCAGTTGTCACAGCGAATGATCAGTTAATAAGAGGCTGTCCACAAAATATATGCAGCAATTTGAGTTGTATTCCAAAGTCAAGAGAATGCTGTGCAGTTCATGAATTTAGTATGAATACTGAAATATTTGCAATTTCTCTTGAAAAAGTAACTCCTGAAGTGACACTGCTTAAGTGGAAATCTCAATATGTCACAAAAAACAGCAGCTTTCTAGCCCTCACGTTTGTGGCAAATGTTGAATCACACCACAGAAACGCAAATCAGAAAATAATTTTTTAAAAAAAATCTCACAGTTTTTAAGTTTCATAATTACTGAGTGCTTGAGGTTGATAATATTTCATGATCCCAGCCTGTGATAAACATTTTTTACCTGGAAAATATTTTGGAAGTCCATTACAAAAATGTAGCAAAATACACAATTTCATTATAAATAGTTTGTTGGGCAAGTTTATGAGAGAAGGATCACATACTCTATAG
Organism: Notiomystis cincta; assembly: GCA_013398075.1. NCBI lineage: Eukaryota > Metazoa > Chordata > Aves > Passeriformes > Notiomystidae > Notiomystis > Notiomystis cincta. The sequence goes on from VZRX01010013.1 coordinate 18,295, forward strand.
GTACAAAATAGAGGAAGGTGATACTGCCCCACACCCCACTGGCTTTTCAGAAGAAAGCTTCCACTATGCTATGTAAGTGACAGAGAAGATGAAACTACTTAAATACTTTGCCTCCATCCCTCAGTTTATTATGTGGCTGTTCAGTGGATTATGAAGTCTGTGTGTTTCAGGAGTAACTGGACAAGGTAAGGCATGCTTAAAACATTCAGTTCTGGCAAACTGTTTTCAATGAAAAATAGTAGTGGGAAATGTGGAAGCTCCCTTTACATCTACCTTAGGACCTAGAGGTCCTGATCACCCACATTTATTACTCATCTTTTTTTTTTTTTGTTCATTCTTCCTTCCTTGTCCAGGTTTTGTCTTCTTCTTCCTCCCTTATCTTTGCTTTCCATTCTTATCTTTTCATAGACAATGATTCTCACGTCCTTTAGTGAATTGCTTTAAAATCCCCCATCCCAACAGCAGCTCTTCTCTTCCTGCTAGCTGCCTCAAGGAGCTGACAGCTGAGCAATCTAGATGAAACAATTGCTTTCAGATATGCCCTTTTGGATTCTTTGGTGCAGGAAGGGAATTCCAATAGCCACTGTGGAAAATCCATGGACCTTTCCAACTCCCAATGAAGATACTTCTAAGCCTAATCCATCAGAAATCCTTAGCAGCTGCTGGACCACAAATGTCTGGCTGCTCTACAGACCACATATGGTATTGGATGCTTCAATAATGAGTGAGAGATAGCTTGTCCACATCAACTGTACAAAACTTAATTATTATTTCACCTTGCCTCTTTCCCAGGAATAGATCAGCTACATGAAAGATAAAATAACATCCCTAGGAAAAGGATGATGGAAGAGTATTTGGTCATTGCATACACTACTAGAAGGAAGGATAAAAAGTCAGTTTCTAATTAACATTTTTTTCTAATATCTCCTCCTCCATTTAATAATGATGGGCAAAGGTGTATCTTTCCACCACTGGGGATATTTTTGTACAGCATTCTCTGGTAATATAGTTTTTGTGTTTTTCAAACAGAAAACACATTTTGCTGTTTCTTGAAAAGTCACACAATTTACACTGGGAATTTCTGCCTATCCTGATTTCTGTTCCAGAACTACTCAAATTGAGAGAGCTGAGTACTTTCCTTTGTATGAATGTATATGAAGCTAAACTGGGGTATTGTGAAAAACGGTTCACAAAGCCAGTAGAAAGCTATATATAAAATGATATTCTCATTTCAGATGAAGCCTGAGACAAAAAGGATATAGGTAAACACAGCTGCAACATTTTTAGGCATATAATCAAAGGCACAAAAAAATATTGGAAAACTATGTTAATTATTGTAATTAAAATGTGAACAGTATTGATGGAAAATATCTTTAAAGCATATAAAATCAAAACAAATCTTTTAACATATGGGAATTTATTCTAGAGGGATGATATGCCAGAACAAAAGTACCAGTTACCTACTTGATTCTTGAGGCTAGTAAAAGTTGAAACTTAAGAGAAAAGCAAGAAATTGAAGAAATACTCCTCAGTTCTGGTTCACTGAATTCTCTACTTTATGAAGAAATGGGAAACTAGCATCAAAACAACAACAGAAGGGGTTTTTTTTAATGTTCTGTGTTAAGACACTTGCCTCTCCATCTGCAGCTCCAATGTCATTCCCTTCTTATGCCATGTTTCTGTATTATTTTCTTTCCTTCCTTCTTTTTAAGTCTTTTGATTCTGATCCTTTCCTTATTCCCTGTAGATATTTTCCCTTTGTCTCTCTGTGAATGTTACAGCAAGTGAGTACATGCTCAGCTTTCTGCTGGAGTTCCTTCCACTGGGTTTAAGCACAAGTTTAAAATGAAACTGATCTCTGGAAGACCCTTAAGCTCCCTTTGCAGTCTGTGGAGACTGGCAAGCTCTCACCAGATGGAGGCACTTTCCATGTAGGAGCCAGACTAGAGAGTTTGGTGTTCCAAAAGATGCCATGACTGTGCAGGCAGCCTGAGACAGCCAGGCACCTGAAGGAGGTCTCTATCAAGGCTTTATCATTCCATGGAAGACAACTGAGGCCCCACAGAAGAACTTTCTACTGTTTGTCTTTCTTAGGTTCAGGGTTTATTTTTAAATAGATGTCACCAACAGTTTACTCTCCAGGGCTCTTCTACTTAACAGGACCCACAACAATCTCCTATTCAACAGTCATCACAAGAGATGAGGAAAAGTGCTGAAACCTAATGTGCAATGTGGCAAATACCCACCCAAAGACTAGGGTAGTCTAAGGACTAAAATGATTATATACTACTCTACTGTCTACCCCTTGCCCTGGCTCCAGTCATACTGGAATAAATCCAGCTACAGACCTGCTAAATCCCCTTTCAAAGTGGGAAATGCAGCGGCCTTGACACCACCATTACCAGTGGCCTGCAAGGACAGCTGGATGCAGACCATGTTCTGCACTTCAGCACAGCCCTGGTCTTGCTCTTCATGCTCAGAGGGAACCTCTGTGCCTCTTACAGACCACCCTCCAGCCTGTACAGGCTGTGAGGTATCAGTGCTCTTGAGTGTTGTGTGAGGAGCGGAGCTACCTGCTCTAGAAAGTCAATGAAGTCCTGAAGCAGGATGTGAACAGGTACTGATAGATCTGCAAATCAAAATAGCTACCCCGGTAAGCTTTTGGAGACATGGGCTCTTTCTGGTTTTCCATTCAGAAAGTATTTTTCTCTATTTATCATTTGGAGGGAGAGCTGACATCTTCCTTCCACAGAGAAACATTTAATTTTAAGATAATTTGAACATAATACTTTGCTTTTGCATTACTTCAAATAGAATGATTTCCCATTAAGATAAAGCAAGGATGAGCAGACTCTGGTCACTGAAAAGAGTGTTCTGGCAGAGCAGAGCAGCAGTATAATGACATTAAGAGTCAGATTTTTAAAACATTCAAAAAATAAATTAAATTACAAAATTAAATTTAAAAAAAAAAAAAGTCCAAAATTGTCTGAGCAATACAGAATCACTTGGAGGTCCTTCACAAATGCAGAACAATTGGCTTCACCCACAGGCCTTAACTGCTCCAGCTGGACATTACCTGACCACTAAAGCCCTTTGGATGAGCCAGTAATGTTTAAATAATCCACATCCAGACACTGTCTTACACCTTCCTTGATGGACTGCACTGCAAATGCCTGGTACAATTAATTAACATTGGGACCAGAACCAGAGTCTCCAGCTTCCAAAACAAATGCTCAGTCATGTAGCCAAAAGCACAGCTCCAATGGCATAAGCCAATTTACTCCCTGTTTTATTAAACTTCCACAGTGTTTAGAATCACTAAGTCACAGTAGGTCTGGCACTTCATGTTATGAACCTTGGTGAGCATTTCCTTACCCACCCAAACAGAAATGTAGCATCTATAGCTAATTCTGCAGTCTGAGGCATTTCTGTTTTACTGCAAATCATATGTAACGATGTGAAATTTGGCAACATATGTAACATACATGCCTGAGCCCAATTAAGACATGAATCTGCCTGCATATGTGGATGTGTCTGCTTCACTTCTAAAAGTTTGAGCATTATTTTGTGGTCTGTATGTTTCTGGTGTCACTGCCTGTGATCACTCTTAATACGCAGGCAGCTGTAGCAAACTTTCCCCCCTAGCCACAACTCACCCTCATTTACTTGCAGTCATCTGAAAGTTAAGTTTCAAACATGAGTGGATTTTCTGACTTTCCTGTATATTCAGCAGACCGATGTAGACACCTCTAGGAGGCAATTTGTCCTGCCAAAAGTAAATTGTCAAAGAGGGTCATATGCCCTGAGGTGGCTCATCTCTTCTCTGCTGAACATTGATGTAGTCTAAGCACTACCTTACAAATAAACAGACTTTTCAGATGGCATGAATCACCTGGGAGGCATCCCATCCCTGCATGCTATTGGCTTGCAAATAATAGCTCAGCTTTGTAATTTCAGATTAATTTTCCTTCTATAAATAGGGAGAGATTGAAGAAATTATGAAAAGTACATTTCATGATGTAATTTTAAAAATGTTCAAACACTATATACAATTGAAGGAGAAAAATTATGGATAAATTCTGGAGATCTGCAAAAATTTACTGGTTTTTACTTTTCTATACATGTTCTTTATAGAAATAAGTTTTATTGAAATATTTTTTGGACTCCTCTTAGCTCTACTCATTCTCTCAATGGGAGGACAAAGTAATTGTTCTCTAGTCTCCATTGAGAGTTTTGCCTTTATTCCTCTACCTTCTTGTAAGATGCAAGAGTAAAGGGCATTTTTTAATGAATGTACAAGTATTAGTTCCTTACAACTTTAAGGCTCTTATAAGTATAAATTGATTAAACCTGGAGCCTTAGAACAGGCTCCCCAGGGAAGTGTGCAGTGACCATCCTTGGAAGTGTTCAAAACATGAGCAGACGTGGCACTTCATGACATGATTTAGTGGCTATGGTGCTCAAAGGTTGGAATTGATGATCTGGGAGGCCTTTTCCAACTTTAATGATTCCATGATTCCAGGAGTGTTTGTAGCAAGAAGAGTTTTGTAGCAACATTATAACTGGCATTAATTAGGTGTCAACACCAACCTAGTCACTCTAAGTTCCCTTTGCACCCCTCAGTAGAGAAAAATGGGCTCTTTCATAATGTGATTAATCTGATGTCCTATAGACTGAGATGAAACCTTGACCTTTGTAGTGGCAAATTTCTCTCTTTTGATGACAAGGAAGCTTATGGTGGCTAAATCAGCTAAGGAGGTCTTAAACACAGATAAAAACATTTCTTCCAAAGATCTGGTGGTCAAAGGAAAAGTTCAATCTGTTTCATATTTAATCACTTCCTAAATTAAGGCAAATGAAAATCACAGTAGCCACAGAAAGGATTTTCTCAAATAGTGTGATTTAGGTTGCTACTATTCCTAACCAGGCATTCATCTCACCAGACCTCACTATCTACTTTAGGGTGAGCGATTTTGCACTTCATTGACTAAATTGTTATCTAGGCTGTGTTGCCCATTGACAAAATCCAACCTGTTATCTGGGATTGCCTAATATAATTTTATATCAGTTAATTTATATCAAGAACGTTGCAAGATGCAGTTTTCTGTTTCCAATACACAGATTAACACAAGAGCAATTTTTTTCACCAAGAATGAGCTGGTTCTCTGGATGTTTTAAATGATTAAAAATCATTCCACTCTCCTAATGCACTAGCCCTTTAAAGAACTCCTTCCACACTTGCAGAGTAAAAATATGACTCTTAGTTCCCATATATTTAGAATTTTACAGGTTATTGAAATAGCATAAGCTGGAAATAATTGCGGTCAGCTGGCTTGGTGCAATAATTTCATTTTAGTTCATTTCTAGCCTGTTTTTAAAGCATCTTGTTGTTTTAACATCTGTCGCTTTTGAGATATAATTATCACTTCAGATTTCTTTTTTTGTTTCAAAATAATCTTGAGCAACAGAGGTTATTTGTTTGTCCTCCTTTCCCATTCATAGATGTAGGTGATTTATAGTAAACTAAATTCTTCTTCATTATCTATCCTCACCTAAGCCAGATCCTCTGGTTTACACAACAGCAAGGTGTGAATCTTTGTTTCTGCTGAACATCTTGCCAGGTGCACTCTCCTGGCTTATTTGACTTGGCTTTCTCCTCTAAGTATTTCTACCATACCATCTTTGACAGCATTTACATACAGTATTGAATGTTTCTTTATAATGGTAATACTCTCAAAAAGAAAAAAAAAGGATACTAAAATCTTCCTAGTAGAAGACCTCTTTACTAATAGAAATTGCCTGTTGTTCTACACTGGCAAACTTGTTTTATGATAATAAAATCACTTTCTAACAGGATGTGTGTCTTGGGGTTATTCTATGACAATACCGTATTCCCCATCACCTCCTTGAAGTTCTTTTGCACCTTTAAACTGGCAATGGAGAATACAGTACTGTCATAGAATCAACATGTTTCAAAGATTTCACTGGCACCTCTAATGCATATTTAATGCAAATTCTCCCATCATTAAAACTGCTTTGATGGTATTCCTGAAAGTTGTGTTGGGTACCTTCAGAAAGCAAGGGAGAGAGTAGGAGAAGAGAAGGAGAGAGTTGTGTGGATTTCTAGCTAGCACCTATCCTAGAGTCCTAAAAACATCTACCAGTGTCCAGATTTCTTGAGAACATGAGACAGCCTTGTAGCGAGCAGAGGCGGTTTGGCTCATCATGCCTCATTCCCTTTTCCATCTACACCATGATGTCTTCTAATTGATTCTTTAATGACCTCCGTGTTTTTGCCTTAACTATCTTGCCTAGTAAGCCATTCCACACATTTATGATTCGCTGCTTGAAAAAAATGCTTCCTGACATCTGTTCTGAATTTGTTTTTCTTTAATTTTCATTTATGCCCTCTCGTTCTATCATCTGTGTTGGGCTGAAAATAGGAACCCATGTTGACATTTTCTGAACCGTTTAAATGTTATGTTCTTTAATTAAAAAACTCCTTTCAACTAGACAGAAGTCTAATCTGATGGTGGAGAATATAGTACTGTACTTAAAATAATACTTTTATAAATATAAAAATTCATTGATATGTATATTTAGTATTCCATAGTTCAAGTCATCAATGTCTCCTAAAGAGAAAATTCCAATATTTGCTAAGATTCTCTCAGAAATATAAAGAGGGCATGGAATGCACTGAAAACACTAAAAGGGGACAGGATCTAAGGTGACTTTTTCTGGTTTTGTCTAATACATCCTTTATTTTATGGTTTTATTCTTTTTTAGATGTCCTAATTGTATGCTCATCAATGGAACCAAAGATGTCTCTTAGTTAGATTTTCATATTATGTAACCAATTTTCAAAAATGCTAAACATTCTACCTTTCCAAAATTAGAATTTTTTCAAAGATATCTCAATTTGGACTGCCACAGGTTGGAATATCCTCCCAGTTCCTTTTAAAAGTTGGAAATAACTGAGAGTTGTAAGTAACTTTAATCACCATGACTTTGTGGTGCAAATTCTCCAATCCAAGCTCAAATCTTCACACTAAATGCTTCTCCAATTGCTCAATGCTGTGAATTTATTTAAAATCATGTGTTTTTTCAGTGTTTTTACTTCCATTAGTCCCTCTTCTAACCTTTCAATTATTATTTTTCTCCTCCCCTTTTGCAAAACAATGACTAAAGTGTCAAGATGACCCTAATGCTCTAAAGTTTCAGTCACCATAGTTAAAAACAGTAGTAGCACTAAAAGTGATTTTAGTTTCAACCATTTCATGTGACTAATGAACAAATTTCTTTTTAATCCTTCTGCTTGGCATGCTCAGGCAAAGCTTTCCTGCCACAGGTTCTGAGGACCATTGCCTACTCTAGCCTGGTATGCAAGCAGCTTCCTTGGGAAGAACCAAAACAATAATTCAAACTATAGTTGTGGAAAAAATTTAGATTATCCTAGTCCTTCCCTGGAACTGAGTGGAATTTTGATGCCTCTAAATGCAATTAGGAGGCAATACACTACTAGGTAGATTTTACAGCAAAAATCTCACTTCTTAAAAGCATGGCTATTCATGCTAGCATATTGAATAAAGAGAGGAAAAACAGGTGAAGATTGTAAAGCTTCAAAAAAATTAAATGAGAAATTTTACCATTCTGAGTAATTTTAAATGCAGTTTTTGATCCCATGTCGATTTTAGATACCATGCATTTCAGTGATATTTCTGGGAATGAAATTTTTTTACAAGATCAAGTCCTGTCATTCCCTGAGCCTGTATGCAGTATGGAAAAGGACTCTTGTTCTTTCTATGAGCAGCAGAAGTAGCACAAAAGGCAAAAGACAACGTATGTGCCATTTGCCTTAACCTGAGGGCTGTAGGGGAGAAAAAGAGCAAGCACTAACCCCTCCCAACCACCTTAAGCAATAATTTTTATCTAGTTTATCACCTTTCTGCTTAGATCTTAACTTCCTTCTGCCAAATTCTTATTGCCCTTCTTTTTTACCTTAGAAATATTCTCTGATTTTTTTTTCTGCTGATGCTCTAAATATGC
>VZRX01010016.1:0-60496 GCA_013398075.1 Notiomystis cincta
ACACACACAGATACATACATACATACGTACGTACATACATACATACATACATACATACATACATACAAATAGTGGCAGTGACATTCAGCAAGTAATGGTATACAGGCATTCCAACATTACACACGGTTTTCACCCAAAATCAGATCTCCCTGGGATATACAACGTGCTACTCCAATCACTTCAAGATACAGTTGAAAGATTACATTAAATAAATGTGGTTAAAGCGTTGTGTCTGCCTTTATTCATCCAACTAATTAGTATGTCAATTAAAAATTGATTGATTCATTTTAAGGGCACTTAGCATATTTGTCCTTTCCTAGTAATTTAGTAGTCAGGTATTTTCTCTTTCAATATTGTTAATTCAATAAATTTCAGTACAAGTGGATTACGTCAGAAATACAAAGCCATGTTCCCCCTCAGAGCACTTTTCTGTGGAACCTAAATGTTAGCTTCTGATCTGGAAAGCCTTTGACTGCCAAAACCATTCATGGATTTGGATTTCTCACCTGACCAAACTAAGACTGCCTGGAAAATGGGGCAGCATCTGTAGGCGCCTTGCACAGCCTGTCTTCAGAAATTTGAGATAAAATTAGTCTCTCCATGCCTGATGTTCTTTGACAAAACCAGGAGGCCAGAAATTACAAGCATATGAATTATAGTATGTTTTCTTTTGAAATTATAAAACTCAAGAGCAGATTAGTTCTGCTCTCCTTGTCCTTGTTTTTGAGGGAATATTTTTGTCATTCATACTCTAACAAAGAACAAACATTCTGATTTACAATAGTGTGGGTTGCAGTTCTATAATTAATGTAATAAAAGTAACCTTGTTTTGTAGGCTCAGGGTAGATGGGATTATAATAAAATAATTTATTTTTGTGTGTATGATCAAATATTTCTTTTAACCTACTTCTTGAACCTGGTAAGAAGCTGATGTGAGATTTTAAATGTTATTTATCATAAAAAATAGGTGAAAATTGAAATATAATTTGATTTTGTTGCCGCTTGTAATCTGTTCGGGAACCTGTAACAAGAGTTGTAACACCTACTGATGGCTCTGGTCTTGGAGGCTGGGTTCCAAGAGCTCACACAAAATACTACTAATACTAGAATGAATAATGACAGTAGCAGAAAATACATTAATCTTTAACTGTAATATTTTGGAACTTACTGTACTCACTTGAGCAAGTGCCCAAATGTGCAGTACCACAATTTTACTTTTTTATTAAATTTTATGAAAGACCCAGTAATATTAATGATGTATTATTCCAATATGCTCATGATCTTAGGAAAATGAATTTTTTTTTCTCCTTATTTTCTACAATGCTACATTAAAAAAACCCTCCCGCTTTCAAGAATTTTTCAAAGGCTTGAAAAAAAATGCTTTTCAATAAGTAGTGATGTAACTGTTACACTGATGGTGTGAACAAGTGATGTCAGAAAAATATCCTCCCATAAGTCACTGTTAAATATGCTGTGTAGGTTCTATTCTCTCCCTTAACCTGTAAGCTCAAGTTGATAAGTAGTATCTGTTTCAGTAAATATGACCCTTTTTATTGTATTTTACGTTCCATAAGATTTCAGCAAGGTTGTTGTTGAAGACGTACTGCTATCAGGTAGTAAAGCAGATTAAGCCCTTTTTCTGGATTAAAAGAAAAGGAGATTTGGTTGCCATTCTCGTCAATCTAATCTTTAAATTACCCTAGATTCAGAGAATCTATTGATTTTTTTCATTATTCACACTTGAGAAGTTTAGCACTTATTGCAGTGAATTTTGAAATGCAATCCCCAAGGACTGAAAATTTGCAAGTTTTGCCTCTAATTTTGACTGTAACCATAAAAAATTCAAGACAGTGCAAAACTCAGGCACTGCAAAATTCTAAACATTTTCTGTTTCTTATATACTAAGGCAGCTCTTGTATGGCCATTCCCAAAATGCCAACCATTTTTGTTTTGGAAAGAAGTTAAGAGCAGTGGTGAGCCTCCAGACACGGTGATTCTTCAATCCAACTGAATTCTTCTCTGTGAATACCTGTCACTGCTCCCCAGTGCAGGGGTTTGCAATACTGCACCACCTCCACCACCAAATCCTGTCCCAAGACTTTCTGACCATACTATCACTCCTTGAATTACTCCTGCAGTCTCACTTTCTGGAGCTCTTCTCTGATAACCCGGCTTCCAAATAACAAGCTCTGTGGGAGACTTATTATTCCATTTTGCTCCTTCTGGTAATCCAAACAATAAAATTACCTTCCAAATTAGACAGTTACAGAATCATCCTAGAAATCTCCTTGGGCTACATATTACCCCAAACATGCTGATGAATTTTAAAATGTACTCTGGTGTTTTTCCAGCTTTAGGTTTTTCACTGACCTGGAAATTCTATGTGTATGTTCCTATTTCTTGTAGTTTTTCTTTGACACAAAAAACATTGACATTTTCAGACTGTTTATCATGAAAATGCAGTATGAATATTGTCCTTGATGTCCTTTCTGGCTGATCCAAGCTTGTTTCTTCTGCAGATTATCTAATTTTCTTGCAGCTGTGAAACATATACTAAACCTGCTCATTCAGTGAAAAAGCCAGAGAATTGCATTTCCTTGTCAGGTTGCATTGCTTCAATCTGTGCAGCACGTATAAACCCATTTCCCTTCATTCCTTTAACCCTTCCCAAGTCAAGTTCATCTAGATTTTTTTGATGTAGCTCATCTTCAGGAATTAATTCCTTTTCCATTATCAAGGGAGAAGACTTATGCAAACTGTAGGCACTGTGTGGGTAGTGGATGAGAGAACCAGTGCCCTGTCCCAAGAACTCCCTCTGAGAAGGGAATTGTGGTGAGGGTTTTACCTCTGCAGCTGGGTGTCCCTCAGCTGTGTGAAGGAAGCCCCTGGAGCCACTCTCACACTGGGTTGGTGTTTCCCCAGCGCCGCTCAGAAGAGAGAGGCGGCCCCTCCATGAGTTCCCAAAGGTTTTATTCATCGGAGCGGGGGAAGCAGGGCCTGGCAGGGAAACCCAGAGGCAAAGAGGGGGAGCTTCCCCTTGGAGGGGACTTAGGAAGGGGTCTGGGAGGGGGTGAGGTCACACAAGCACAGCCAGTGGGGAAAAGGGGGAAGGGAGACAGAGGCTGGATTACATTCTTGTATGGAAGCTCTACAGAATTACAGGATTTCAATGGGAGCAGCTGTTTCCACAGATTTTTCAAAGGGGGTCTCACACTTTGGTGTCTGCCCATCAGTGAGAGTGAGCTGTGGCTGCAACAGCAAACCTCATTGACTTTGCGGACCTGAAATGGTGTGGAATTTCCACAGTGGCAGAGCAAGTCTTTTCTTCAGTTCTTGTAGGATCTGTAAGATCTCCCAGTTGGTTTATATTTGCCATGCCTTTGTTAATTTCTGTTCTCTTACAGTAAAGTCTCTCATTTTTCTCACAGACAGTATGATGGTGTTGTAGGACTGGGGAGCCCAGTATTTGAAGAAAGGTTTTTTAGAGAGGAATGATTAGAGATTTTTTGCACTTTACAATCTGAGCTACTTATGGATAGGCCGGAGTGTAGCATCACATTTTATGGCTTTCATAGGATCATGGAATCATTTAGTTTGGAAAAGTCCCTTAAGATCTTCAATTCCAACTATTAACCTCATGCTACCAAGTCCACCAAGTCTTTGCAGCACTTCTGCAGTATCTCTCCATTAAACTGATTTGATCTTTACAGATGGCTCAGAGTATCTGGTTTATACACCGTTAATGTTGGAGACACTCTTGAATAGCTAAGTTCATGTTAAGCAGAAGTAGATTTTTGCTGGTTTGATACAAATAATATTTTAATTTTGTGTAGAAGCTGCACTCTGTGGTGGAGACCTAAAATGTCAAATTTATACCTCAGATGAATTATTAAATCTGTACTGCTAGCATCTGAAATGTTACAGTTTCAAGGGAAATAGGGAAAGTGTAAATAAGCAGTAAACAAAATACTCAAAATACCTTTTTTTCCCCCAAAGAAATTACCCCAAATTTTTTTCTTTTCATTTTCCTGCTCCCTACAGGGCTCTTCTGGCTGCCACAAATCAAGTTCTGTTTTCTCTGTATGTTAAAAGACAGAAAAGCTTTTGTTCTACAAGCAAAGCATATAACCAAGAATTACATGTTTTGCTCTTGTTTGTTTGCTTGCTTGCTTTTTTCACCTTCTAGAGGAAAAAGCCTGAGGTTCTGTTTCCTTAACTCACAAGCAGAGGGCTGAGTGTCTCAAAGACTCAAGGGTTTGCAAATTAACAAGGGCATCTCTGCAATAAATCCTTATGTATACAGGGCTGTATTTAACATGATCCTGTCCTTTAAATCAAGATTACACAAAGAAAGTCAGAGAATTATTTAGGTATCTGTTAAACTTTTTAAAGGTCCTTTGCTCTTTGTGGTATTCTATGTTCTGATGTTCTGATAAATATCAAATTAGGAAAACATTCACTCAACAGAGAACAGATTCTCATGATTGAGCACATTAACAAAAGTGTGATAAAGTTGTTGATATGTAGAGCAAACAATCATAAAAGACATTCTCTTCTTGACAGACTAATTCTGATTAGCCATTGTTTGCAACCACTGGGCTTCCACCATACTGATTATTTTATTCATGTGCTAAGAACAACCAGGAGTGCTCAGAGTGGCACTGAAATTCCAGTTTGCTCTGCAAAAATAAAGAGCTGAGGATTGAAAATTACAAATGGGATAACTAAATAATTTCTGGAGGACTAAATAAAAAATTTTAACTTAAACATTACTATTATTAAAATATTCCTCTGATTATGGTCAGATTTAATTGCAGGTTTATATGTGTTGAAAATCCAGGGCCTGGAAATCATGTAATTATTTAAAATACAGCTCTTGGTCAAAATAGCTTCTGGTTACACTATATTATGTACTATACCTTCTGGAATATTGAAATGAATACAGACAAAGGAACAGGGAAAAGCAGCTATATCACATTTTTATCTGAAATATACACATTACTGTGTAATTAAATTAATAATTTTCAACCCTATAGTGTTTACTTACCATCAACATTTTTAGTTTCCCACTCCTTTGTTACCCATTTTTTGGTTTGGTTTTTTTTGAGACCCAGTTGCTAATGATGATTAACGACAACCACACTGCCAGTTTTTAGATGCCCAGTTGAATCTGAAGTCTTGGTTCCCTCGAAATCACAGGGCAAATCTGAATACACAAAGTAAAACTTCATGTTTAATTGTATTAGTAGAGAGAATAATGACTTCTTTAATAGCATATAAATACATCCCCCTGTCGCGTTCTGCTGTGGGGAACTGCGAGGAGTCCTTTTAATAATGGATGGTCAGGAATGAAATTAAGCCAAATGAGGCAAACGTTGTGTCTAAGAACTGTTTATTGGTAATGAAAATGAGAAGGAAAAGAAGTTGCCCAGATGAAAGAGGGCTAGAGAAGAGAGACAAGAATGAAGGACAATGAAGAAGGGCTGGGGGAGAGGAGAGAGAGAGCGAGACAGGACAGAAGGGAAAGGAGGGCATTACAGCAGTGCTGTTGGTGTCCATGCAGCAGTGGGTGAGCACGCTGCCTGCCATGGATGGGCTGGGCCGAACGAGCCGGAGCGGCTCTCGGAGAGGCTCCCGTGGCTCCACGGGCACGGCTCCCGCGGCAATGGCACTGGACACGTGGGGAATGGGCGCTCGGATGGGAGGCCCAGGACCCCGGACAGAGTCGCAGTGAGGGTCACAGTGAGGGTCTGCATCGGCACAGCGGTGTTGAGTGTGGGCAGCCCAAGCAAGGGGTGCGAGGGCGAAGTGGCAGGGCAGCAGTCAGGGATACTGGGAGGCAGGACAAGCGTGAGGGTGAGTGAGAGTCAGTGAGGGCAGGAGAGCCAGAGGGCAGGCTGGGGCCAGGGCAAAGGAGGGAGTGAGCTAAGGAACACCAGTGGGCCCCAGCGGGCAACACCGAACGAGCAGCAGCGCCCCTCGAGCGAGCCTGTAGTTAGTTTTTATTAAGAGCATGGCCCCTCCCAAGGTCTGCCCGTAGACAGGAGACCATAGGTCCAGTCCAACCTTTCTCTGCCGTCTGTTGGTGGGGACCTCTTTGTGACATGACTGGAGAAGCCACTCCGCAGTGTCTCCTGCTGACTGCCTCGTGTGAGGTGCTGCCAGGCGAAGTCTCGCCACAGATGAGGCTTCCCCCACTCCTGGTTGCCCGGTGCAAGTGGCACCTGTACATGCCCTCCCCTTCATGTCTCTGACTGCCCTGACAGCCAGGGTTGAGGCAAACTAAAATGGCTGAATCAAAACTAAATTGGCTCCTCACACCCCCATATTACTCTTTACTCAATTCCTTTTCATTTTTGAATTCCAGCCACAGGTTTTACAAGGGACTTTATTTCTGTGATGAAGGGCAGATGACTGTATGAAATATCTTATAATGCTATAGGTTTTTCTGAGGAAGAAAAAATAACTTTATTTTTTAACACATATTTGTTGCAAGCACTATTTAATCTTCTTAATAAAGGTAATTTTCTTTTTGCTTATTCATTCCAGGCCAAATTATACTGGAGGCTGTTTCTACCACTAAGAGCATATTTAGTAACATTTTGATTGAGGACGTGTAAATTAAATGTTTTTTTCTTTATCACACTATTTTAACTGAAGTCACATGTCTCTTTGAATTGTGGAAATCCTTTGATTTCACCATCAAGGTGCCTCATATCCTATTTATGCCACTGTCATAATAAAAATATTCTGAAGTTTTTAATTTGCTCATTTAATATACATTAATCATCCCAGCTAACGAGCATCATTTCTTTCACACAAAAGGTTCATTTAAATTTAAAAATTAATTGCCCATNAGGAGAGCCAGAGGGCAGGCTGGGGCCAGGGCAAAGGAGGGAGTGAGCTAAGGAACACCAGTGGGCCCCAGCGGGCAACACCGAACGAGCAGCAGCGCCCCTCGAGCGAGCCTGTAGTTAGTTTTTATTAAGAGCATGGCCCCTCCCAAGGTCTGCCCGTAGACAGGAGACCATAGGTCCAGTCCAACCTTTCTCTGCCGTCTGTTGGTGGGGACCTCTTTGTGACATGACTGGAGAAGCCACTCCGCAGTGTCTCCTGCTGACTGCCTCGTGTGAGGTGCTGCCAGGCGAAGTCTCGCCACAGATGAGGCTTCCCCCACTCCTGGTTGCCCGGTGCAAGTGGCACCTGTACATGCCCTCCCCTTCATGTCTCTGACTGCCCTGACAGCCAGGGTTGAGGCAAACTAAAATGGCTGAATCAAAACTAAATTGGCTCCTCACACCCCCATATTACTCTTTACTCAATTCCTTTTCATTTTTGAATTCCAGCCACAGGTTTTACAAGGGACTTTATTTCTGTGATGAAGGGCAGATGACTGTATGAAATATCTTATAATGCTATAGGTTTTTCTGAGGAAGAAAAAATAACTTTATTTTTTAACACATATTTGTTGCAAGCACTATTTAATCTTCTTAATAAAGGTAATTTTCTTTTTGCTTATTCATTCCAGGCCAAATTATACTGGAGGCTGTTTCTACCACTAAGAGCATATTTAGTAACATTTTGATTGAGGACGTGTAAATTAAATGTTTTTTTCTTTATCACACTATTTTAACTGAAGTCACATGTCTCTTTGAATTGTGGAAATCCTTTGATTTCACCATCAAGGTGCCTCATATCCTATTTATGCCACTGTCATAATAAAAATATTCTGAAGTTTTTAATTTGCTCATTTAATATACATTAATCATCCCAGCTAACGAGCATCATTTCTTTCACACAAAAGGTTCATTTAAATTTAAAAATTAATTGCCCATGACCTAGAATGATACTGTGTCTCGGCTGGCATGATGAACGCTATGGTTTTCAAACCATCTTTTCTTTTTTTAACCTGTGTAACATCAAGTGCTACTGATTAAAACAGGCTGGTACTGCCAACTATCATACACTGAGTGCAACAGCAGAGGATTAGCAGGAAAACCATTAGGCCCAGCAATCAAACACACAAGCATACAAATTTACACCACCATCTCTTAAAACAGTTAATTTGTTCATGTTTCTCTAAGAGCAATTAACAGCGGGCAGGAGTTTTAATGAAATAAACTGATGATTCCCACAGGGACTATTTGTAATGAGCATTACTGAGTAGCAGCTTCGAAGTGTTTACGTTAAGACATGATTAATAACAAAGCTGTTAAGCTACACATTAGGTAAAATGAAGACACAAATCAAGTTATATTTCTAGTGAAGGAGTTGGATCCATTGGCATGGATCCCTGCCTAAGTGTATTTTTGCAGAGGAGAGGGTGGAATTTACCTCTCTTAATTTTTTTCCATGCAAAATCAGCAGAACTCTGGTCACTTCTTGCACAACTGTAGTTTTCAACAATGTAATAGTTTAGTAAAGTGGGATTGTATTGGAACATTTAGAAATTTCCATTAGTGTCTGTTTATGAGTTACTTGGAGCTGTACAAATGAGCTGTTAAAGGAATTAATTAGCTTTCTGTTAGGGTTAAACAGGATGTTAAACCTGCCACTGGAAATCAATTTTGGGAGTTTGTTATAAAAAACTGCCAAAATTTTAATAACCGGATTCTTAATTTCTGCATTACTGAGTATCAAATCAAACATGCTTTAAAAAAGCCCAAACAAACCAAAAAACCTAAAACCAAATAACAAATTTAACTGATGATCAGAGTTTTATGAAATACAAAATACCAGATTTTAGTTTTGCTCTGTGCTACACTTTATTCCAGGGGTCTTTGGCGTAAACAAAACCCTTGAGATGACAGCCTAGGATTTTTATTTTTTAGATTTAAAAGAGTAATATGTAATCTAAATCATTATTTTATACAAGCAAAAGCAACTGCACTGGCAGCTGTTATAAAGGTGGGATTAAAAAATCTTCAAGAGCTCTTTAGGTGAAATATTTTTTGAGAAATTTATGCTAGAAAGTGAGATTTTTAGAAGAACTTAAGTGACTTAGAAGCAAATCCACTACTTGAAAGCAAGGAGATTCATGCCTCTAAGGAATGTAATTACTTACAGAAATATATGGCATGATGAAATAAATCCCTGGATTTTTCACAATGTCGTATCATTGTTCTACAAGACTCTTGGATGTTCTAGGAATTGTAGTGTGATATAATTTCATACTTACTGGTATCATTGAACTGAAACTGGTGTTTCACTTGGTTTGCTTTAAAATACTGTTGCAATTAAAATTCTCTGTTGTGTTTCAGTAACCTTGGTGGATGTCAGCCTTTTGACTGAGGGGCCTTGATGCTTTAGCACAGTCCTTGCCTTGCTGCTCACAGCACGAGGCCTTTAATCTGATTCACTGTGGCAAGTTTGGAAATCAGAAACACTTGTGCTTATAGCTCCTGACTGAGTAAACTAAATCTGCTGTTTTGATTGCACTTGGCTTACTGCAGTCCTTTGAAAGTGGGACACATCAAGGAAAAAATGTACTGCCTTCATTATGAACCCCCCCTCCCAAATCAACATAATCAAAGAGTAATCAACATTTACAGACGGTGTCTTTCCAAATCAGAATTAATTCTCTTATTTTGGATTCACAGTTTTTTTCTTTATGGAATACTTAAGCATCACATTTACGTGAGGAAAATCAGTTTAATGTAATTTGGAGTTGTTTCTGGTGAATTCATTAGGCATTCACTTGTGTTCAGGACAGGAGTTCTACCAACGGCTGTTATTCCATGAAGAGACCAAGTAAGGCAGTGCCAATGGGAAGTGGAAGTAAAGGAGCATCTCTGCCCTGCACACACCAGGGAAAGAATTTGGCAAAACTACATTTTACTGATGTAGACACACTAATGTGTGTACTAATGCATAAATAGTCAAGTGGATGAATTGCCACTGATTTCTATTGAGATGAACTTAAAATTTACTACAGTGGTGCTTTGTTTTGCTGAAGTTGCCAATTACTGTGTTTTCTATGCTACTTCAGACAGTTAGGAAAAAGAAAAGCTAAATTTATAAAAAGTCATAAGATCATTTTTATTTATAAAACTTTATTGATTCTAATAGTGGGCCTACGATTTGGTGACCTGACCTGATAGAAAGAAGAACATAATATTTTTGTTGGGGCAGAAGACCTTGATTTTAAGTTTTCTTGGGGGAAGATGGATGGTTCCCTCTACTAGCACAGGTTAGGTGAAGAAGGAGCCTGAAGTCATTAGAAGACTTAGTCTATTAATTAACCCTTCAGATTTAGAAAGGTTAGAATTATGTATTGAAATGACTCATATGAAGCACTGCTTCATTCAAGGTTCTGCATTTTCCTCTGCTGATGATTACACACAGTAGTCATCCCTTCTCAAGCCTTTGCTAAGATAAATATGCCAATTTCTTAGTAAGGCACTTTAAAAACAATATTCTTGTTGAGGCTACATTCTTATTTCCGATCTTCTCTCTTTTCTAGTTATTGTTTTGCTAAAGCAATTGTAAGGAGATTTTGCTTGTTCCAAATAAATCCAGCCAAATAATTGCTGTTCTCTAGCCTTGAGTTAATAATTATTTCCAAAGCTATTATAATGTTGCTATAAAAGCAGCATTACACATTTTTATGATACAATTATTGACAAAAGTTAGTTATTCATGTAAACATTTGTACCTACAAGATAAGATTATAAATTGTGAAAATATACAGTGATTTTGTGAATAGAATAAAATATCCTTAATATGAAGGGAATCTAACTTTTTTTTTTAAAATACAGTGAATCCAAAAATGCATTCCATTTTAGTTTATGCCTGGTGAATGTAGCAGCAAAGAATTCACACTGCTTCTTTCTGAGTCTAATCCATAGATTCTAATCTGTAAGGAAATGAGCCGACGGGGCTCGGCTCTGCTCAGCCCTTGGCGCTGGAAGCTGAGTGGGAGACCTGTGGGAAACCCACCAGCCTCCACCTCTGGGACAGGAGGGGGGTTCAGTGTCCTTTTCTGCCCTGTGCCTGGGGGAGGGGGAACTCTCTTTGTTAAATAAATGGTTTTTTTTCACTTTCATTCGAGAAATTCTTTTCCCGAACCCACGGGGGAGGGGCTGCCAGGACCTGCTTGCCTGACAGGCAGGGGAGAAAAAGACAGACGCCCTTTTTGGGTTATTTTCTCTGGTTTTGTGTTCAAACTGGCACCTATACCTATTCAGATGTATAATTGTAGCAACTGAAAAGCAGTGTGTACAGTGCAGTGTTAAACACAAGACAGGTTTCAATTAGAAACAGGCATTATGGGATTTCTTTTTTTTATTTTTATTGCCTATTTTTGTTATTTATACTTTNTTATATTTAAGTATTTATTTCTAAATATATTTTTACTGAATTCTTATTGTATATTCGGTATTATTTTTCCCCAATCCTGTGTATACACAAATCTTCTGTGTCTGACTAGAGGAAATCCATGTTTCCTACTGCCACCTTCAATTGCTTTTTTCCTGTTGCTCTATCTATTTGTAAAGATTTATAATTTTCTTTTTCTTTTTCTGAAGCCATATAGTCCTCTATAATATTTATTATCTTAAGGAGCAATCTTTATTCTCTGTAAGTTGTTGTTAAGGTAGCTTTGATTTAGGTATTGATCTTGTGACCAGTAATGTTCTGCAGTCTATTTGGCACAAATGAGTAAACTGCTTCCTAATAATTCACAAATTATTCCTTAAATATCCCAGTGAATCATGGTTAAATACACAGATGAAACCGCAAAATATTTCAACAGCATGTACTTGCATTTTGGTTAATTTGGTTTGTTTTCATCCAAGTGGAAGTGAAGAACTGCAGTTGTGCTGTGTACACTCAAAAATTATAGAGAACAAAGCTCTCCTAATGGAATAGAACTGCTTTTGAGCTGTGGAGTTGTTTCCTGATTACTCCCCCCATAAACATCCTCATACGCAGAGAGCTTTTCCCACTGAACTCGTGAGCTGACTAAAGCTTTGTTCCCAGCCTCTCTGCAGAGCACTGGCGTTCAGGTTGCTGACAGAGGACCCCTGCAGATAGCTCGGGGGGATTTCTGCATTGCTTCAGCTGCAGCTATGATCAGCTTTTTAAAGTTCTCCTTGAAGATGGGCTGTAGCAGTTTGAAAGGCAAACAGTTCTGCTAACTGCCGTGGAAGGGGAGGGGTGGGAGGAGACCCAAACAACACCCCACCACCCACCCCCTGAAACTCCCAGCAGCTGATGACTTGTCTAGAGGATAGAAGCAGAAGTATTACTGCCTAGTTCTAGGTGTACACTGAAATAATTACTTGCAGGTCAGTGAAAAATCTTGTGAGGTGAGTTTGTGCATTGTTAATTGTATGTGTCTTCAGGGATAGTACTGTCACAGCAGAATGAAGAGCACAGCCTCAGCTATTCTTTCTGATGAGAAATTTAGATAACAAAAGAGAAGAGTGAAGGAATTTGGAAAAAAATCTGTAAATACCTGTGGTCTGCACTATGGGCAAATGGCAGGACCTGAGTTGGTAAGTGGGACTCCTTTGTGCACAAAAAGTAGTTCCGTGGTCATCTCTTAGGGAATTTGAAATCCTTTTGAAATGGCTGCTTAAAATACCAATTTAACTTTTTCCCTTTACTTTTTTTTTTTAAAGTTTTACATTTTGTGTAGTCCTGTCAAAGCCATTTAAAATTCTAATTTTATTATATTAGTTCAATTTCATCAAAATATGTGTTAGTGAATAACACAGTAATGTCCTGTATGGATAATTGAAGTTCTCTGACAGGCTTCACTGTATAATAATGTCTCAGATTATCCACAGTCCCAGATTACTGATCACAGTAGAGATGATTATGCATGAGAAAAGTTATTGATAGCTAAGCAAATGAGTTTTATCTTATAAGATGCTAAATTACTAGAGTCCCCTTATGCATGACTAGCCTTGAGTTTTGATTACTAACTTCAGTGTTGGTTAGAATCATGTCAAACTGAAGTTAACAACAATTGAAGTAGGAAATCCTAGTGTAATATTATTTAGCTGCTGCTGATACAGTTGCACATCTGAAATTGTGCAGTTTAATACTTGCTCCTTCTTACAGTCAACTCTGCTGTAGGAAATCTATGTTGTGATCTGAAAAACAGATACAACTCCATCCATTCCTGCTCTTTTCATGCCAGAATGATTCACAAGCCTACACCTTCCATGAAAAGGAAATATTTCTTTTTTTTCTCTCTTTTAAATCCAGTTCCTTTACAATCTAGTTGAAAATCAGGACTTCTCTTCCTTCTCTTCCTGGGCAGTGTCCTGTCCAGCCCACCCCAAGTGGGACTATCATTTGTTATCCACCTGCAGTTTTGCTGACACAGAGGTGATAGCTCTCCTCTGCCTTCCTTTGAGCCAGGTGAAAGATTTTCCCTGGCTACACAGAATGAGGATGAGCAGAACCTGCTGGAGCCGCAGAGAATTTGGATAGGGAAATTTGGAGGAAAGACATTGGAGGGGAAAGTTCAGGTGTAAATAATAGGAAAAAGGGGATTAACTCAGTGGGTGAGGAAGAGTGAAACTGGGTGGAAACACAAAGAGCAGCAACAGAAAAGCAATGCTAAAGTTGTTTTTAATGATGAAATAGAACTGGACCTACACCTACCATAATGGTTTATTTTCCTGAACCTAGAATAGAACTGGAGATGGTGAGATTTTTCCATGTCTGTTGTTAGCAAATTTCTGGGAAGCCCAATGATTGTCCTGTGGGATCTGGTTTTCATCTATGTTAGAGAAAGTATGAGATAGCATAGCTGGAGAAAACTATGGGAGAAAACTTTGAGGGCCTTGGAGATTTCACCACTGCTTATGGTCTGGGTATATATTGTGCTGCTATCCCAGGCCTTTTATAATCCTATAAACACTTCAGTTTCCAACAAAGTACTGATCTCCTTTAAAACAATGTGTCAGTTTCTCATAAAGTGCCTGAACTTGTTATTCTGTGTAGTGTGTTTTTTTGTCACAGTGTTACCACATTTCCCTTTTGAGAGGAGGAAAACAAAATAAAACTTATTCAGGGAGATGGGAGCCATCTGCCCCTGTTCCAAAGAACACCAAGGGGATTTTACCACTTTTTAGTTTTTTAATCAATGACAGATTGTGCTAAGTCAGGCACCCAGTAATTTAAGAAATGCCAGTTTCTGATTCATAGAGCTTCCTGAAAATTGACTGAGTGAATATCAGATGGCCCATATTATTTTTGAAAACAAGTTCAGTGTATCTTTCCAAAGCAAACCATATGGATGTTTTAGCTGATCAGATACAAATCAAAAATAATGTTTGAGCAGCACATTTTAAAGGCAGTACGCACCAATTAATATGGAAATAATTACTGCTAATTACTAGACCTGAGCAAGAATGGAATTTTATTTTGGGGAAGAAAATAATGTTTTCTGAAGCTTTCCAAAACTGAATAAAGCAATGCCTTTTACAAAATGAAATAAGCCCTATAAATGCTCAAAGTCTTTCAGCTTGATACACTAAAAGAATTCCACTTTGGTTTTAACTTTAAAAAAAAAAAAATATGTTCAATATACTATTTGTATTTACAAATGTATTTATTTTCAGTATATTGCCATTTTTCCTATTTGCTATATTTATACTGAAAGTAACTCTTTTCCATTTTGAGGAAGTTAGATTAGGTGACTTAGAGGTTTTTTTCCATGCTTCTTCCCCAATTCTTTTTTTCAAATGAAGCATTGCTGAAATTAACACACCCTACCAACTCTTTTCCTGTTGCCAAAACTCCCACAAACCTCTGGAATTTACTGATAAGTTTGACTTCCTTCATATGCACAAGCAGTTCAAAATTTTAATAATGCAGATAAAATATCCCAGTAAGTTTGCTCTGCTGTATGTTATACCTTAGTGATATATCTGGTTGTAAAACAGATTTTCTTTAAAGTATGCAACAAACACTTAGCCCAGTTGATTTCAGTTATTCCAGCTTTTAAATTTTTATTTTACTAAAGCAAATTAAAAATTGACTTTGCTGCATCAGAGCATTTCAGGAAATTGAATCATACTAGGAAAATTGTCTAGCAACACATGGGAGGCAGAGCTCCCCTTCTGGGTCATGGATACCATGGGAATGTTTGGGTCATCTCTTGGAAGTTTGCTCCAACAAAGGCATTGCAACTCTAGGTCTCTGTGCTCAAAGTGTTTAATGCTGGGTGAAGGGTCCTGCTGCTTGTAGTCTTTATAGCATCCATCACTCCACAGTAACTGGGCTGCTACACATTTCTCCTCAGTCAAGATGCATTTTCAGTATTTCAAAATGAGTTATTAAGCCATTATCTTCTCATATATAATGTTACTCATTAGTGTATTCTTACAGCAAAGACTAGGTCTGGTTGGCTCCAAAGTACTGTGGAAGATCCAAATAAAACAGAAAACCTCCATGAACATATGCAAGTAAAATACTTTGCTCTTAGGAAATGCTTTTTAGCTCTTGGCCCCAGAGTTTGTATCTAAATATTTGCATCTCTGTCTTGCAGTTGGGTATTTTGAAGAATGAAAAGACAAAGCAATTACTCAGCATCAAATATCACAGCCCAGAGAAACCTCCTGATTTTGTGACTTAAAGCTGAGATAAAGTTTTCTGTCTGATTAACCCCATCATAATTAGGTTCATAAAAGGAATGAATAGTGAATAAAGGGTCCAGCTGATGAGAGAGGAAGCCAAAATTTTGTACCAAATATGATGCAAATTATGATATTTTCATACCTTCCCCCCCACCCCCAATCTGTTCTCGTTGCTTATATCTGTCCTTCTCATGTGAGGCTGTAACAAGGAAAGGAGTCACTTTACCCCTTCTCTTAGAAAGATCATTGTTTCAGGGATAAACATGAACAATTTGGTGTGAAAAGATGTATTGGAATTACCGCAAGAAGGTATTTTCCTCCTAAGATTTTTAGTCCTTTATCATAGAGAGGTCAAGTGATCATACATTTAAATTAGATTATTTTCTGGAGTTAAAGCACCTTCTAGTTTTCCAGGTTAAATTTCTCCTAGCTAATACACATTAGTTGTCATTCCCACATTGTTTTAGCTCCTGTAGCTGTCTTTTTCATACATATTGAATCTTCCAGCAGAAACCCTTTTGATCTTCCTTTACCAGGCTCCCTTTGCACAAGCTCTTTGTCCTCTCCACCTGTAATACTCACGTTATTTCTGGTACTGCCAGCAGCCTTCCAATTCACTTGTTTCAGTCTGAGTTCAGACTGAGCATGGATTACCATAATTGTGGTAGTACATTTAATCACTGCACTTATTCAAGATGCTGCAGCTGTGTTTGCTTTCCCTGAAGATTCCAATTGTTCTCTACAATTCCAGCAAGAAAACATCTTTTCAGACTCCACTAATTTTAATATTAGTCAGGGAACTTCTTAAGGGAATTTTAGTCTACAGAAGTGTATAGAATTTGGAGTTTCTTAAGGCTGTTCTGAGATTCTTGCTTACAGATATATTTGAAAACTATTGAAAGCCACAGCTGCATCTCAAACACATGTAGGGTTTGGTTTCCAGTATTGAAATTCATTTTTTCAGTAGAAGATTCCTAAAAGGTCTACTACCAGAGTACAAATTAGAAAACAAGTATTCATATTCTAAGTGAATGCTCAGATAAAAGTGAAAGCCAAGTGAAATCCTCTCCTTTTCATGCTTTATGACCTTTCATAAATATTCTGTAAGCTCAGACCCTAAGCTCTATCTGTAGAAATTAATTTTGCAGTGAAGTGGCATAACTATAATTAAGGACAGAAATGACTCTGCAATTTGTAATCCAATTCACATCCTCAGTGGATATAAATTATCAGACACTACCAACTTCAGTGGAGCTGTTCTTATTTATTCTTGGTACCTGACACACAGTTCATAAGCCTGCCAGTACTTGTTGAGGGAAAACTTGGCTCACTTTCTCCTGGGCTCTTAAGGCTAATGCAATTTAAAAATGTATTGTTTTCTATTCAAGTAAAGAAATGAACCTAGGAATACAAAGCAGAGAGTGGAACAGCTGAGTTGGAAGGTGACATTTAAACAAAATCATTTGTTCTAGTGGTTTTGTATTTGTAAATTATCACGTATTATGATCTAAAGTAGATGGCTAAAGTTCTGATTGTAGGATAAATTCTGCACTGCTATTGTCAGAGTAATTATCTGCCAACAAAATGCTGCAACATAGAGTGTCATCCACTGTTACTGTCTGGAATAGCTGCCCTTTGTATTCTTTCTTTTTTGGTATCTTTTTTCCTTTATTTTTTTTTAACCACTGATTTTGCTGTCTTTCAGTTGAATTTTTGTCTTACTGGTTTAGCACAGCTGCATTTCACATGGTGCAAGCAATCTCACACCTTTGTTATCCCATATATTTGAAAGACTATACGCTGCAAAGGGATTATCTCACGAAAACAGATTTATGATTCCATAGAAAATAATTCAAAGATGAGAGTTGTTGGATGATAGCAGTTTGCATAATCTCTGTTATAAAACCAGAGCCACTGTGTGATGATTTGATACCAGGTCATCCTTTCTTCCCTGTGAGCAGGTCTCACTCCTTAGGTTTCCATTCAGTTGACAAAGGGTCCTTAATGCCTGTGCTGCCTCCTTTCTCCTAAGTCTCTATGAGACTGAATCCCCTGTTCCTGGGTGGCAGCAGGAACCATCTGTAAAAATCCAGCATTTGGGGTGTTTTCTGTGACCTGTGTTCCCTACACAGACACTCACAATAGATTGCTTGCCTTGATCTTTGCTTCTGCTGAATCTTTTGTATAGGTTTAATATGCTCAAAACATTTTAGGGTGCATTATTTTTTCTGAGATTATGATACAGACCTTGTTGAACAATAAAAACAAAGCTTAATCTCAGTTTGATTTTTCTCTTAGGATACTTAGTAATATTATGAGTAAAAATTTCTCTTTATGGAGAAATATTCCAGCAGTCTGTGTGAAAGAGCTAAATCAGAGTGTGACCTTAAGTGCAATTGTAGCAAAAGAACAGGCTATAAATGTAGAGCAAATCCATCTTGCAATGACTGCAGTCTCTGATACCTGATTGTGCATGAAAGAATGATTGATCTGCTGTTAAAAGAGAATACACTGGGAAGGCCTATGTGAAAATAGTCAATGGTGGTAAAGAGCAGGGACATAAGGGAAACTGGAATAGCTGCTCAATCCATAACAATGTCATGTATTTGATGTAACTGCCTGACTTGGAAGAGCAGGATTATAATGAAGAGATTATACATAGAAGAGGTAGATAATATTCCATTAGGTTTTAAAGAAAACTGAAAAATTAGATTGGAGGCCATGTTTCCAGGTTATTACCTACGAGTAACAAGTCACAGACAAATGGTCATGCAAGGCCACCTCAGTCCCTCAGCTGTGGCAGCCATCCATACACATGCTCTTAGCTCTCAGGAAATGGGGACACCTCTGCTTAAAAAGATAATGAAGGGAAAAAAGGAAAAGGGGAAGATGTAAAATAATCAATTTTATGCACTATAAATATTTTATGAAAGACATACATAAGCAGTACAACTTTATGTTCTATTAGGAAAGAAAAGATACTTATTGCTGAAATCCTAATAAACCTTACAATGTGACGAACTAGTAAAATGTGACACAGCCTGTTTGGGCTAAATTATCCCTGTGCTTCAGATGCTTACTTGGGAGGGGATGCATGTCTGTGTGTGTCTTTTCTGAAAGGATATCCTTTAGCAAAATATGAATGTTCCTGTTATTTATTTTGTAGTTATTAGCAGAAAGCTATCATTTTACAAATGTGTTAAGTAGATGCACATAATTTACCATCCTCTTTCCAAGGAGAGGAATCTACCCTTTAACTTTGTTTATATTCATTGGTTACATAAAAGAGTCTGAGCATGACTCGTCACAGGTTCTAGCTGCATCATTTCTTAAATATCTCCATTTTCCTTGATTCTTCTGTGCTTGACTTCCTTTTTTGACCTGATTAAAGCTGAAAACTTTAGCTGAAAAAGCATTCTGCAAAAAGATCTGATTCTTCCTTGCTGTTTCTCCCAACTCTTTACAATGCGAGAAGTCAGCGATTCTCTTCTTGCAGCAAGTTACATAATTGAACTTGTGGAATCTCCTCTGGAGAAATTCAAACCCATCTGTACACAACCCAGAGTAATGTGCTCTGGAGGACCTTCCTGAGCAGGGAGGTGAGACCAGGGGGCTCCAGTGGTGCCTTCCAAGCCTCCCCATTCTGTGTGATTGTGGAATAGCACAGCTTTGGGCTAGGGCTCCTTGCTGCTGGTGAAAGTCTGTACACTCAGCCCTGTTCTTATCAGGTACCTCTGGCATCGTTTGGCCCTATTTTTCTGTCTAGCAGATCAACCTACGTGTTTATCACTAATAGCAAAGTCACAATGTCTTTTCTCTGAACCTTTCTTTGTGGGAGAAAATATAATACTTGTGGAGAAAAAGAAAGCTTGAAAGCTTTGGAGCCACATTATTGGTCAGAAATATATTATTGGCTCTATTTTTTTGGCTAAGAAAGTAAAGATATTTTGAAAATATAAAAAGCTTCCTCTGAGGAGAGAAAAGTTGGTATCAAGTGTTAAATATTTAATTGCAATAGTAAAAGTCTTTGGCCTAGAAAAGAAGCTTTACTCAGTACTAAAAGCCATACAACGAATTATGTAAATGCCTTGGGTTTTTTTTCTTGGTTTTTGTTGTTGTTGTTGGGTTTTTTTTTTGTTTGTTTGTTTGTTTCTTTTTTTTTAAAGAACATTTTCAACACAATTCCAGAATGCCAAAATTAAAATGTACTATTAGGTAATTATAGTAAATGACCAAGACTTTTAAGGTAATTGTCAACTGGTATGAGATACCTTTTCTCATAATTTTCATGTTTAAGATAGTAATTGTAAAATATGTGAGCGCTCCGAAAAGTAACTTTCAGCCTTAACGTACATGAATATCAGGGAGAGTTAAATAATAATTAAAAAAAAAAAATCTTTACTCAGGGAACTATGAATTAAAGTGTTGAGCTGTATTTCTATTTGTGGATTAACAGATTAGTGCTGTGTATTCAAGATCCAGCAGCATCTCTTAGACCCCTGCTCCACAGGGTAATAAAAAGAACCTTTGCAGGAACCGATGAACTTGTGCATTATAGAAACATTGTCCTTAGAGGTTTTCACAAGGTATTACTTCAAGGGACTGAAGGCAATATTAGAGAAAAGGGATTTCCACTGAGTCATGACACAATTATAACTTTGCTCCTGAAGAGAGGAATGATATCAGGAATTTGCACAAGGCCCATTTCTCTTCCCTCCATAAAATAAGTAATTTGACTAGGAGATCTAGCAAAGCTTACAAGAGATCTAATTTGCTGGGCATTTCTCTTTGCCTTATTAAATTTCCACTTCTCATATTTTATTTTAATATAATGGTTTCTGCAATACTATACATTTGTTTTGATATTTATTTGATTATGGCAGACCAGGAGAAATGAGTCATTACATTAGTAATACAATACTTTCTGGAATTTGTGTTTAAAGGGAAAGATACATTGAACTGAAATACAGCTAATATCAAGGTTTGAGACTAAAAAGTCCATAAAAATTGCAAGTGCCATGTCAAAAGTGCAGAACCAAATTATATTTATTTCTGTATTTGAGAGTTCTCATGTCAGCATGTACAGGGTTAATGTGAACAATTACCTGCTAAGATTTTTTTTCCTTAGGCCATCATTGTTGAATAAAAACCCTAGATAGATATGTCTGCAAGAAGTGGGGTGATGCTGTAGAACAGTGGAATAATTTCAGGACTGAGAAGACAAAAGCAGTACTTTGCAGGGATGTGATAGAAGTCAGTCACCAGGCAGTGAAGGAGAGCAAGGAGGCTTCTTTTTGTGAGAACACTGGAATGTTAACAAGAGTTGTGACTTCTGCAGTGGCAACAAAATAGATTATGGAGTTTTCTGGGAGGGAGAAACACCAAACACTCAAAACAAAAGAAAACCTTTTGTGATTCCCTAGCATTGTATACTTTTCTCATGCTACTTATGACAAATGACATAAAGTGGGGCAAGCTTGTAAAAACAAGGCAAACACATACAAATTAATTGGATATTATGAAGAAATTTAAGAAGTGGAAGGAGAACAGAAACTAAGAAAATCACCATTTTCCTTATAATGGCAGAACTCTGATGAGTAATAGTTTGTCTGTGGCAGAATTTATCATCTTAGTTTGATCCAAGACACCCCTCACTCTCACAAGGGTTAGCTGACCTAGGTTCTTGCCTTCTCAGGAAACCTTTGTCTCTTTATTGCAAAGTCTTATAGTAGAGAGCAAGGTCTTGCCTTCTGGATTGAGTATTTTGTCCACGTTATTTGACATTTTAAAGAATCAGTCTATATTTCAGGAAATAATGGGAGGAGTTTTTGAAAATTAGTTACAATATTGGAGATTCAATGTAACTTCATGCAGTTGTACATCTTTATTGGATGTATTACTGTTGAGAAGAGAGAGGAGAACAAAATGTAGTTACGAAAATATGGAAGCTGTCAGTAACAGAAATGCAGGCTCAATTTCTTTGCTAGTAAGGTAAGAACAAAGGTAAAGACTAGGAATTCTTTTCTTTAAGTACAGAAGTGTCAAGGCCTTCTAGTGACCATTCACCATCTCTTTGTAACTCTAAATTATTCTAATACATATATTATACTGGTAGGTATGTCAGGATGAGAAAGAGGAAATACACACTAGTGGACAATCTGTGATAAGGTAACTGAAAGGAGAGTTCTCCAATTTATGTGTTGTTATCCAAGCCTTACTGAACCTTTCACCTTAAAAGCTCTAAATCTGCTTTCTGATATGGGTTATCACCACACAGACCTTTCAGGTGGTAAGGGAAATGAAAAAGGCAGTTCTGTCTTCTCTGATAAATAATTTGTAGGCAAGGTTTTTAAGGAGTCACAAAGCCATTTCATAGGCGAAGCATCTGAAGGGTTTGTTTTAAATAATAAACCTTTGGCAGATGAACATTCCTTCATGTGTTCCTCTGGCAGGTCTGCAAACTCCTGTGTCATTTCCAGTAGGGGAGTTGCTACAGTCAAATGTTCCCCTCTCCCTGTAGGCTTTGGCTTTTATTTACCCTTAGGCCACTAAGGCTACAACAGCTCTATAATAGGAATTTCAGGAGAAGCATATTATATAACCATATAACCATCTGATCAGCCCATGCTGAAGGTCAACTTTTAAAAAACCTTAAAATATTAATATTGCAAATCATTTTGATAAATTACTGCAAGTTTCCTACTTGCATTAAGTTCAGATAGAAAGGGAAAGCTGAAAAAAAGTCAAAGACAAATTTGCAAACAGATCATTAGAGGCTGAAATCACGTAAATATATTAATTCATATCCTATAACTTTGAACAGAAGTGGTCCTAGGGACAGAGGTATGTGACAGCATCATGACATACTGCAGAAAGAAATGGGGTGTGTGTACTTAATGCTTAGAGCTGCTTGGCCAGTTCTGCAAGTACTTGCAGTCAATGGAATACACATTCTGACACACAAAGATGGCTTTAAACACTTGACAGGTTTGCTGAACACCTGTGAACACTGCAGCATCTAGGCATGAGCATGTGTCATTGATCCTGTTCTAGCTGCAGTAGTTTGGAAAAGTAAAAAATGTTTTCTAATTATTTTGCCCTAACTGTCGTGAAGAATGTTGGATAGTTGCACAATCATTCTAATTAATTCTTCAGTCACTGTTGTAGATTCATCCTTAAACGAGGCTGTTCTAGAATAAGGCAACAATAAATCTTGTAGCCTTGCTGATGTTGCAGCTAACAGGTCAGCCTTTGGCAAGGAAATGCATGTAGATTAGACCCCTGAAATATATTAAGTGAGGATGGTGGACACTTCAAGTGATATATTAATGAATTACTTGCTTAACATGAATACAATAACCCATACATTGCTCAGTGTTGGAAAAATACATTATATTCAGCAATTAATCATTATTCTTTGAAATCTAATGAGCCCTTAGGAAAGAGACACTGGAGTAAACATCATAAACTGGATAAAAATGCTTAGAGTGGGTGTTCATTATTACCTTTTGAGCAAACTGAAATATTAGCAGTCCTTAACATCTTTCTGCAGTGGGATAGAAATGAGCTTGCCTGTATTGAGAATGTACCATTGTAAACAAAAGGGAAATGAAAAAAATGAACTTATGTTAAGGAAATATAAAACAAACTGGAATTTTGAAACCTGGTTCTGTATTCCTTTAATTGTAGCTAAAAAGCAATTTATTTTCAGGTTAATCACAAGAACAGTGAAAGCAAACATTTAAATTCAAATAGAATTGTAAGTGTTCTCCATAACACTATCAGCAGGTGTACCTAGGAGCTGTGCTATTTCTGCTTAGAGTTCAACTAAGCAGCTAAAAATATCCAAAGAGTAGTGATAAGCAGGAGACACAGGAAGAATGATTAAGAAAGGAAGTGAAAATCCATATAACAAAGAATAGAAGGTTGGTTATGTTGTTCCTGTTAATGGATTGATCCATGTGAAGTGGCAATGGTTAACTGACAATTATGCAATTCATATGTGATTGTATGTTTAGCACATATCACTGCCTTTGGAAACATATCAACATATCTACCTTAGTTGTTTTAATTGGGTTTTTAAAAAATATTTATGAGAACTATGACTCACTGACAATGGAAGGAATACAGAATTTAATTTGATTTGCCTGATTTTAAAGCAATGCATTTCTTTAAAATGGTTCACCTTTGAAGATGCCCCCAGAGTTTCAGCCTGTTTGCTCTCTGAAATGAAATAATATGATACCAAGCAAATTAAACAGGGCAGTTTTCCTGAGTTTCCTATGGTGGTAGAATTTTACAGTGTCTGAATTCTACCCTCAGAGGGAAAGGCAGAGACAATTTGAGTGAAGTGTATTAAAGTCCATGAGTTTATTCCTATATCTGCTCTTTAATGTCAATTTCAGTGCCTTTATTTCAGCTTTTACACAGAACCTTGGTTTTGCCCTTAAGCCATCACAGACGTGGAATAAAGGAGTCAACTTTCATTATTTTTCTCTAGTGCTTCAAAACCACAGTGTTCAAAATATACAGAAATATTCAGCAATAATCATGATTTTTTCCTGTAAAATGTAAATGAGAAGGCTGACTTAGTAGTGATGAACATCTTTATCACTTTCAACACTTGCTTTGGAAATCTTCCATGTGGCTTTTCCTCTTTTTTCCACATCTCAGGAGATATTACAATTTTTTTTAATGTTATGATACAATTTGTGTGTGGTACCCTTTGCCCCCACATACCATTCCAGAGCTCTGATACAAAATTCTTAGATGAAAAATATAAAATTTACAATATTGCAAATGCAACAGTAACCAGTTCTAAACTAATACCAGGCCACCCATTAAAATGACATAAAAATACAGTCAAGATGCAAGTACAAGGTAACATTGCCTGAAGGAGCAGTAACGTGATGGATTGTGCAGATGCAGAGTAGAATAGACCGAGTAGAACAGACTGTTTCAGTTGCAAGGGACATGCAAAGATCATCTACTCCAACTGCCTTAGATAATCTTGTTTTCCAAGTATTGCAATGACGCTGGAAATAAGACTGCTATAAACAAGGAGAAAAAAAATCACAGAGTGCTGTTTCTGGGCTTGCTCATGAAGGTCAGAGAATTAAATCCCCTCTTTCAAAGCAAAAAATGCACACTGTATTTTCCATAGGAACAGCCTGTTTTCAAGGGTAACCATGCTACTCCCTTTGGAATTAGAAGGCAGTGTAATTTTCATGATTATTAAATTATTTTGCTTTTTATTCTACCTGCTCCATAATATAATTAGGGCCATATCTAATGGCAGCAAGAGTCTGCGAACCCTGTTGTGCCAGATATGCCGAATTGAACACTGCATGGGAAGTGTAATTGCTGAGCACTTACAGAGCATTCACTGCTTGACTCCAAACTAGGGAGGGCTGCAAGCAAATTAGAAGACAAGAGCAGAATTTAAAATAGTGTGGACAAGTAGGAAATATAAGAAAACCACCAAAACCCCAAAACCTAAGAAATGGAAGGTAGTTCTGTGAAGCCAAGTGGAAAAGTATTGTGCTTTTTATGATACTGGTAATCAACTGCAGAGTAGAAGGTGGCATATGCCTGGCTTAGCAGCACCTTCATTGAATCTATTATTCTGCTGCTAAGAGGAGGAAGGAAAATAGCAAGGTGTAAAGATTATAGAATAGTTTGTACTGGTTTTAACATGGCCTTGACAAAAGTTTCAGTATTGTCCCCGGGTGTGTGTACCAGGCTGCAATTTAGAGATGAGAAATTTTCTTTGGAGAGGGGAATAGGAAGGAATAGGTTACAAGACAAGATCTTTGAGAAACAGTTGCAAGCCTCAGGATGTTTTCCTTAGAAAAGTTGCTCTACTGAAACCATCAGAATTATTTCCTGTCAGCTGACTCATGAAAGCCATGAGATTGCTCTTATCTTGCCTCACTTGTAAAAGCCCTTGCTTTACAAGTAAAAAGTTAAAATAACTTCAACTGGTTTTATGTACTTCCCTTCACAGCTAAGCCAGGAAAGAACAGGGGAGTTATCCACAATGACTTGGTGGCTGGCATAAACACATGACCTGAGATAAATTTACCTTTTTTTTTTTTAAGGGATCCTCACTGAGAATAGACATAGTAACAATCTTCAAATGTTAAAGGTTACTGCAGAGAGGAAGAGAACACACCAATTTCCATATTCATTGTGTATAAGACAAAAGGATGGCAAGTACAGCATGAAAATTGTAGGTTATATATTAAGATTAATTTCCCAGCTATAAGAATCATTAACACTGCAGGGGATTTCTCAGAAAATACCCGAAATCTTAGCACCTATCTCGTGTCTCAGTGTGGATTCCACTAGACAGCTGAATTTATAATGATTGTTGAGTTCTGGGACTCAAACCTTGATCTTCTGCCATTGGCACTGATAGGAATTTAGTGGTTCCTTTCAAGAATGTAGAAATTTAAGTCCTTAGCTTTTATAACAAGTTGTGAAGAAGAGCAATTAAAACTATAACTGTCAAGTTGTTTTTCTCTGAGGACACAAAGATTCGGTGAAAAAATATATGTTCTTTGGAAATCTTGACCTTTTGAGAGGTGAGAGAGAAAATCCTGCAAAATGTTAGATGGAAAGGCTTACTGTTTCCTAAAAAAAGCCTTGGTATGTTAGTTCTCATATCTCTCAAAACCCCCATTCTCTGCAGAATGCTTAGGAATAATTTTAATTTTTATTTGCAGTTAAGAAGCTGAAGGACTGAGGATGATGGGATGGCAGATGATTTGTCTATTTCATTAACAGAAATTCTTGGGGTTGGCACATCTTGCAGGGTCCATAGGAGGAATGCAGTGAAACATAAATTATAACAAGCCTGAAATCTCATGTGAACTACTATTGAACCAGAACAAGAGAGACTGCAGACAAGATGTATAGAATCTGAGATCTGCACCATCTGAATTTGTCACCCAAATTAACTGCCTGCGTGTCTTTGGACTCTCAGCAAGAAGAAATTATTACAGCTGTTAGATCTAAATCACAGCTGCTTAAAACACTATGACCTTGCAAGGGAAAGGGAGGTAATGTTTTTAACCCAAGCAATTACCTGCTTAAGTCTCAACAGATAGGAGAAAAAAATTAGGCTGCTTAACCTGGGTCAGAAAAGGTGGCTGAACAACAGGCTAGTAGGTTCAAGCCAATGAAATAACAAAAAGGTAGTTGCCAATGGAAGATTATATGCAGAAGTATGACAAACTTCAAAATCAGTGATAAATGTCTTTGAAGGGTAAAAGAATAGAGAATGCTTTCTAATGATAAATGCAAAGATTAATTTATATGTAAACTAAATATTACAATATAGCTATTTAACAGCTTTCTAGAGTTAATTAGTGATGGATGAAGGGT
Source organism: Notiomystis cincta (assembly GCA_013398075.1). NCBI lineage: Eukaryota > Metazoa > Chordata > Aves > Passeriformes > Notiomystidae > Notiomystis > Notiomystis cincta. The sequence continues at coordinate 26,985 of VZRX01010016.1, forward strand.
CCAGCTCAGCTTGCCTGCTTTTCAGAGACAAATAAGGTTTAGTTGGAGTCAATAAGGTTCACACAGCCACCCTGTTCTAGAAACTGAGAAGCAAACCAACATGACAATGAAGAAATCAAAATCCTTAGGCTTACCATATAGTCTACAAATTAGTATTTGTCACAAAAAGTAGATCTAAATCCAGAAGAAAGAATTTAGTCATTTTATAACATGAATAAAAGGAAATCTTGTTCTAATGAAGCTGTGGGAGTTGAATACATGCTATGGCAGGAGATGGATTGAGCAGAGAGACACTGCTCTGGAAGTGTCAGAATACAGTACTTGAAGCAAAAGAGCATTGTCTTGAAAAGAGATGCCAAGGGTTGACTCAGAAGCATATTTTTGTGAACAAAGCCAATTTCCAGTCCTTTTGTTCTTTGAATACTGCCAACTGTTTTATTGATTTGCAAGGAGAGGACACTGACTAACAAGTTATGTCTGACAAAATTTCTTTGAGAAGCATTAAAGTACAAAGTGGTTTTGCTCTAGTCCTGCTTTAGATTCTAGTTTTTATATACAGAAATTGGAGAAATGGGAGGAATAAAAGAGTCTTCCAGGAACATGTATGCTTGAATCTATTTGCATACTGAACTATATTTTTCCTATAAGAAAACAGAGATCTAATCTGATGGCAACTTGTTCCTTGGATTCATAATTTGGTGTTTTCTCTTATTAACTGTAACATGCTCTAGTAGGAGAAATCATCATCTCTTTTTCCAATGGCCATGGTTTGATGGAAAATGTGACTACAATATTATTCTGTAGGAGAAACAAACTGTGAGTGTTTTATCAGTGTACAAAGAAGGAGAAAAATAAACATGAGGTAATAAAAAAAGTAGAAGGAGATAGAATGAAAAGCTAAAACATGAAGAACAAGGCTGGCATAATGTGTCAGGTAAAAACTTCTTCCTCATCATCTTTTTTTCTCCCTGCTGAGGCTTGTTCACTATCTAGTCCTGAATATTCATATGCTGGAATTGAGTTTCAATATTGCAAACTAAGTAATGAATCCAGCAGTAGGATTTTTCTTTACAATAGATAATTTACTGTGCAGTTAAAACATAAAAATATAAGAAAGAAGTGTAGGAAATAAAAGCATAGAAATCTGAATAAAAATTTGATCTGAATTATATTAGATATGCCTACTGAATTAGGAAAATTAGGGACTAGCCCCAGATGCTAACCTGAATAAGTTCTGAATTCACTGACTTGAACGACAGAGCTCTGATGTGAAAGAAGTGACTCTGTCAACATGATATATATCAGGCTGCAAAGCCTATACATTGAGGTGAAATTCAATGCTGTTCTTCAAAGAGTTGCAGCTCATAACTCACACCCATGGAATGGCCCATGGCATAATTTTGAAAGCCCCAAGGAGCTATCTAAATTAGTGCAATCTGTCTCTGCCTACAGACCAGCAGAACTGCAAGTTCTCTGCAGCTCTACCTGCAACAGTCCTGCTTTTGAAAGACCTGCCCTATTTTCTGGCTTGTCTCAGGCATGTCCCTTTTTGGAGGGTTTGTGAGGCACTCTTTAGAGACTTTATGCCAAACCAGTCATTTCACTTAGCTGGAAGCGATGAACAAAAACCTCATTCTAGGAAACCAGTGTTGATGGCTTCAGATACACAGGATGGAAGTGTCTGTGGTATTGAATGATACTGATCTATTATTGCTACAGAGAAGAACTGAATCTGAATAATCCTTTCCATAAGATAGAAATACTTTAAACTGTGAAGTGTAAAGATGATGATAGCAGAATGGCTCCTCTTGCAAGAGTGGAAACCATGGCAGTGCTTGTTGAAGCCGTTGATGAATCTATACAAGAATGATATGGTGAGATCATCCATATTAGTGCAAACTACAGCAGATGTAGCTCTCAGCTATCTGCAGAAGAGTTAAGAAATAGATAAGTCAGGGTGGAACTTCGTGTGCAGATTGTAAAATGCAGATAATATTTTTTGCACTTTTGAGATCCAATTTTGAAGAACTGTCATGAAATTAGAGCTATTAGAATGGCTGGAAACCATTGAATTCTGAGAGTCTCTGTATACATGGAAAATAATGGTTCAAAACAATACCAGGACTGAAAAATTCTATTAAGAAGTCACTTAGATAATGAAGAATTAGAATTCCAGTCTGTAGACTTGCAAAGCGTACTGATTTTGGTGAAGCCATGTCAATTTACATCACCTGAAAATTTTTCTGTAAGAGTGTTGAATAGAAAATAATTATAATCTGTTTGAATAGGTGATTATTTTTCTTTCTAAGAAAAAATATTTAAAACTGTTTTTTTATGCTAGCTATTCTAAATCTTTTACTGCTGGATAATCTTCCACTATTCACCTGAATTCTTGCAAATAAACACGTTTCTGACTTCTAATTGGGAACTTCAGAACTATAATTAAATACCTTGTTAGAAAAGTTGCATCAAAAATATAATCACAAAAGCAAACCCTAAGATATGGCCCTATGTTAGAGCCAACAGCTGACATAATATTTCTGCAGAAAACAAAGGCATGTTTTATTTGCAGTAGGTCAAATGTTAAGTCAAACAATGAAATATGTATTATTTTAACCAATTATCTCAAAAGTTTTCTTGGAAGCTTCCACTGTGAGCACTCCTGTATTAGTGCCATTCAAAAGGAGAATTGAAAGTAACTCGGGTTAGTGAAGCAGTGCTCAGCTAACTAAGGTTAGAGAGACCTTGGCAAGGAAAGGAAGACGATTTCAGACTGCCAGGTTCACTCAGTCTGCAATATCAACCTGCCTGTTCATCCTCTGAGCACCCAGTGGAACTGAGCTGATTGGCACACAGTGTTTTCTGGGTGGCTTCATTCCCTCTCCCATTGAAGATAAGCTCTTCTCTCTACTTCTTTTCCTCAGAAGTTAAAGCAGAGTTTAATGCTTACTTGGCAATGTAAAAATAGCACTGCTGAATATGCTTTTAACTCTTAAATCTGCTTCAAACTCATTTTTTTTTTAAACCATAACATTTACACTGCTGTGGGGTAGTAGTCTGAAAATTCTGCAACTCTTGGAAGAAAAAGTGGTCACTGTGAGACACTTTTGTCCTAATGACCAAAGCTGAGCTGTACAGTCCAGGGCAGGCTTGTTGAGCATCTCTTTCCCAGGTGGTCAAGACAGATAATATCTTCTGGAAAGAGGCTTCCTGTGATGTGAGATGGGCAGCATGGGCTTAGCAAATCAGGCTGTAAGCAACATACTGGCTACAATATCCACTATTTTGGGAAATACTTATTGGAAGAAAAATTAAATTTAAAATTTTGGAAAAAATTTCTTAATTCTGTTTTTTTAAAGAAATATCTTTTTGGACAGCAGACAGGTGATTTCTATCACTGGAATGTCAGTTCAAAAATTTTGTAATTTCTGGTAAGAGCTGTGAGGATCTAGGGGAGAAGAATCAATATATAAAATAAAATATCCCTCAGTAGTTAGCAATATATTTTCTTGTACCTATATTTTTTCCTACCTGACAAAAACTTGTTTTCCCTGGTTTAAGAAGGTAGCTTTTCAAAACACATGGCACTTGAGTAGTCCTATGGACTACAGGAGGTTGAGCAATGTATGGGAAAAGCAGCTTTTGCAGACTTCTTTTTGCTGCTCAAACAATCAAATTGCTTTTCCTATGAGCAATTACTAAATATTATGTGAGCATATCTTGAGGTAATGTAGTATTGTGTTCTCCCAGTGTTGGAAGAAAATACCCATATCAAAGATAATCTCAAAGATTACCTCAGTTAGTTCTAAGACATAAGCCCTAAATATGGTAATTAAGAAGAAGTAGTGAACATCTGGTATCTTGTGATAATGGATCATCAGAAATGGAAATTACGTGACAGTTTTATACAATGTATAGTTCCAAACCCATAAAACTCTTAAAAGACAGCACTTGTGGGAAAAAGTAAAGGATGGAAAGAGATTGATTAGAACCACCTGCTGTTTACTGTGAGATGTTACAGGTGATTATGATGCAAGGAAAAAAAAACCCACTTATTTCAATAAAATTAAGGATAAAAATTAAATCTGATATCACTAGAAAGGAATATAAGAACTGTTAAAAATATAACATCAAGCACCTAAAAGCTGCAAAGTATTTAGTACATAGCAAGGTAGGGCAGAATATTAAATAGCTGAAAATATGGAAAAATAAAATATGAGCAAACAGTACTACTCTTTTACCATCATTAAATAGCTTTAGGTGTAAATAGTCCTCTTGAAATCATCTAGAATTTTTATTTTTCTGCACAAGAGGAAAAAGGTTTTTTAAATAAGAGGAAAACCACTGGAAGTTTAATAAGCACCCTGTGAGAATTGTGGTAATTATTGAGGTCCTACAAGGTCATTATTGGTAATTGAAACCTGATCACTTTTAAAACCCAACATGCCCAAGAAATTAAAAAATGTTATATAAAAGTATACTTTTTAAAACATTCCTTGAGGGAGCATGAAACAAAAAGAGGAATTCAATAATTTTAAAGCAGCAATATATTTTGTAAACTTGTTTAGTATCTGTTTAATGGAAGTCATAGATTTTAAAGAAATTATATGAGAAGGTGGAGAATTCTTTGGAGCTGAGCAATGGAGAGGGGCTCTCAAGTTACATTTTCAAAGCTGTGTAAATGACTTACAGACATGGGCACCACAATTTCCATAATTAGGAAACAGCCATAGAGAAAACATGAGGCAATGGTGCTGTCTCAGCCCCAGAAGTGATTTAAGACTTTTGGACTGCACGTTTAGAGGTATTTTCCATAAAATAAATGTGGGAGTTTCTTTGAAAAGTCCCTTGACTTTCAGCAGAACTTAGACACTTGAATACACTCAAATAGAAGTGGTACTGGGAGGTGAAGATGTTTAGCAGAAAAAAAAATGGAAATGATTGTTTTTTAAATACAATGTCTGCAAATGAGGAAAAAAGATAATCCAAAAGTAGAAGTGCTGATTCCATTTTTTCTGTTAAGTGGGAAAAAAAATGAGTAACCGTACAGTGAACATAATATTCATGTGTGCAAACTGGGTGACAGAACAAATAGACAAATCCAGTAATATCTTGAGTAATTTAACTTTTCTAGTTCCTTTACACCAGTCAGTTATTCTGCTGTGTCCCCCAGGTATCCAAGCTGAAGTTTGGCTGGGTTTGAAAAATTGAATTCTCTGTACTTTTTCAAGCTTTCAGATCTCTTTCATGACAGCTTAGATCAGTCAGTCAGATTCCTGTGACTGTCTAAAATAAGATAGCAGCTGGATTATTTTCAGCTGTAACCAATGCTGCCAAATGTCTCTCAGGGACTCTCTCACTAGTTTGTCATACTTTTATTTCTACTTATAGAAATGCCACCCTATGTACCTCCCTAATTTCCTTTTTTAGTGCTTGGGTGTGTCCTATATACTTACAAGGTATTCAGCTGCTATATGAAAATGTAGTACCATCAGCAAAGTAAAAAATAAGAGTCATGAAGGCTAAATTTCTTCTTTAAATTGTGAGGTATCTAGAGTACACATTAATACAGTTTTTTAATTTTTCAAGATTGGGACGAAAAAAATCTCTGAGGATGATTAAATACTGGTACTGTGTTATAGGTTTGGCTGGAAAATAAGAAAAAAATGAAAAAAAAAACCACAAAAACCTTTGAAAATTGCCTTAGTGAAGGCAATTCCTTATACATGTTAATACATATGAAATAAAGATTAAATTACATATTGAAGTGTAGTCTTTAGAACAGTGCTTTTTTGAGAAAAATTCTGATTTGAGAGTGAGAGAATAAAACCTCAGTCAGTTGTTGTTGCCAAAGCCAGTGAAAATTCTTATTCAGAGAAGTGCTGATACCTGTACCATCCTTGTGTGCTTTTAGACAAACTTGTGCACTGTCATGTTCCCACCTGTCCTGAGACACTGGCATCTGGGAATCTATTTCAATATTTATAACCTTTATTTTTTCGTTCTGACTGGTTACAAGTAAGAGAAATGCTGTTTCACACCTGCTTGTTGGTGGAGCTGATTCCCCACAAGCAGCAAGGGAGGTCAGGCACACCCATGGGCTAACAGACTTCAAGTGCAATACCATTCCAAACAGATCTTCAGGAATTATAGGAGCTTTAAAGTGCTGCTGGTGCTCTGCATTTTGTGTTCTTGACACTTGGCAATTTCTGGCCTATTTTGTTCCCAGAGTCAAGCATTTCCAGCTTACTGCATGAATGCTGGCAGCTTTGAATGAGCACTTCCATCACAATGGCAGCTGCTACTCAGCACTTGGGGCTCATGTATTGTCCAGCTGGGTATATTATGGATTTTTTATCCTTCTCTGTGTAACTGTGTTTGCTTGAGTGATTTCACCTTGCTCGATTGCTCTGGCAGAAAACCCTGTGTCATGACAAAGATTCTAGTCCCTGGCATTATGGTTTTTGAGAAAAGTTAAGTTTTAAAGGTAAGTTTCAATATCTGATCATGGCAATATAAGACAGATGATCCACATACTGAATAATGTTAGAAAGAAGGAATCAGCAGTGAAAATGAAATTATTTCATTTCTGTATGATGTTATGTAGCTTTTCAAAACCATTGACACAGTGGAAAACATCGCAGTATCTTGCTTAGTTATAACAGCAGTTCCAGATTTTTCAGCACTTTTGAAAAAAGGTTAATGTAATTTAGTTATTGCTAGTATGGGAAGTGTCTGAAGGGCACCAGTGTCAACAGAGAGTGTTGTCTCTTCAGTTACACAGTGGAAGTAAGATGTGGCCCTAGCCCATGAGAAGGGAAGAAATGGAATCACTTTCCATTTGACAGAACAAAAAAAATATAGCAAGACAAAGAAATAAGTTAATTCGGATATGATATTTTAGACAATGTCTCCTTCCCTTCCTCTTGGGTAGTGCCCCTTGTCAAGCTCAGAACTCTCTGTTTGGTCGAGATAAATGTCGGTCCTCCAATCCTGCGTATACTCCCTCTGGGGTCTGTACTGGGTCTGACCGAGGTGAAGCTCACAGCCCTGACAGTGCCAGCTTGGCACTGGCAGCTGGCTGGGTGCTGATAACAGGGCAGTGTTTTGGTACTGCCAGGCAGCGCCGTCCCTCTGACGTTCCTTCCCCCGTCGAAGGGAATGGGAGTGGCCAAGGTCCTGGGAGGGGACACAACCAGGCCAGCTGACCCAAAGCAGCCAAGGGAGTGTTCCATACCGTGTGACATCAGCTCAGATATAAAAGCTGAGGGAGAGAGGAGGAAGTGTCTCATTGGGACAGAAGCATGTCTCCTCTTGGTGCCACGATTGCCCATCCTACACTGGATGTTCAAAGGAAACATTGGAAGAAAAACAACTTTTTCAAAAAAACGTAGGGGTAAACCCATTTGGGCTGCTGCATTATGGCAAGACATTGCTACAGGGATATAAAACATGACTCTGAAAGTACATCATGTAGACGCCCATGTGCCCAGAAGCTGTGCCACTGAGGAGCAATGAATGGGTAGATAAAGCCAAGAAAATTGGAATAGCTCAGGTAGACCTGGATTGGGAAAGAAAGGGTGAGCTATTTATAGCCCGATGGGCTCACGAAACATCAGGGCATCTTGGAAGAGATGCAACAGACAGATGGGCTCGTGACCCAGGGGTGGACCTGTCCATGGGGGCCATCTCACGGGTTATCCATCGGTGTGGAACATGCACCGCCATCAAGAGAGCCACACGAGTGAGGCCTCTTCGGAGCGGAGGGCGGTGGCTGCGTTTCCAGTCTGGTGAAGCCTGGCCAGTCGATTACATCGGGCCATTGCCGCGAACACGCCAAGGGCCATGCTGGACATTCCCAAGCCAGAGTGGGTGGATGCCTGGGGAGGCTGGGATCCAGTGGGAGACCCGGAGGCTGGGATCCAGTGGGAGACCCTGCTCCCAGGCTGGAGCAGCCTGTCCTTGCAGGGCTGCACCCCGTGGAAGGAGAGCCCCACACCACAGCAGTTTTGGGAGGGCTGTGTGCCCCTGGGGGAGCTCACATTTCAGCAGTTTTGGGAGGGCTGTGTGCCCCTGGGGGAGCTCACATTTCAGCAGTTTTGGGAGGGCTGTGTGTCCCTGGGGGAGCTCAGGAAGCTGCAGGTGCGGTTTGGCTGCAGCTCCTGAGCGTGGCCCCACGCTGGAGAAGTTCCCACAGAAGTGTCTCCTGTGGGAGGGACCCCACGGCCTCACAGGGGATGGACTCCTCTCCCAGAGCAGGGGAGAAAATCTCAGTGATGAACTGACCAAACCCCCCTGCCCCGTCTGCCTGCGCTGTCGGTGGGAAGAAGGGGGGGCTTAGGGGGAAGAAGGTGTTTTAAGGGCTTATTTTACTTCTCATTATCCTCCTCTGATTGTGTCAGTAATAATTCACTTTTGCACCTTAAGCTGAGCCTGCTTTGCCCTTGAAGTGTCTCTTCTGGTCCTTCTCTCACTCATGAAACATTCGTTAGTTTTTTTCTTCCCTTTTCCCTCCTCTGCCCCGCTGTGCCAGGGGAGGGTGAGCGAGTGGCTCTTGTGGTGCCTGGAGTTTGGGCCAGAGTCAAACCACAACAGGATTACACATGCATAGAATACCTCCACTGGTGGAAACCCTGCATTTGTGAATTGAGTCGTGTTTCTTGCTGAAATCTATCTCCTGTCATGCTGTTAAGGAGAAATGCAGTTTGATGTGACAACTCCCAGTCCTTGTTGTATGCAGTCATTAAAGGTCCTATAATCTATTTACTGAAACCTAAGCCATACATTCTACTGTATGAAATCTTCAGTTGGATTCCCTTCTTTTAGAATATATTTCTTGTAGGTATAGTAGAGATCATATGAACTGAAGTGAAAAGAAAAAAGAGAAGAGAAAAGAAAAGAAAAAGAAAAGGTGATTTTTGACCTGTCTTCTTCTAGGGAAAGACTGAAAGGTTATTCCCTAGGAAATGTTGAGGTAATTTGTTACCTTGTTTTATGAGTGTGCTGTTAAATAGCTGATATGTTTCCAATGAGAAGTGGCTGCAGCGGTGAAGTTAAATCAATTGCTTTGGTGAAATAATCCCCAGACCTTGGTAATTGATTGCATTTTACTTTAGATTTGCACAGTCTTTTGATGTTCTTCAGGACCAAAAGCAATACAGAGTTAGGAGGTTGCTTTTATTTATTAATGAGCATTTTTTAGCACTGAATCTATCTGAATGCAAAATAGAAGTTGAGATACAGAGAAATGCAGACAAAGGAAGTTTCCCTCTCCTCTCTCTCCACTCCTCCCTTTCTTTTTCTCCTTTTCCTTTGGCAATAATAATTCATTCACTTGGTTCAGGAAATTGCAAAGATAAAGGAAAGTGAGTGCAGGATGGAGTAATTACCTAGATAAAGACAAATCAAATCAATCATCTCTATTATAGCTTTGGTTTTAGGTGATATTTGGGTTAGGTACAGCCTGACTCGAAGGATACCACATGATGGAGGAAAGAACTGATTTTAGTAGAATAAAATCAGTACTAGGGGAGGATTAATAAAATCTCTGTATCCACCTCCAGACCTCACCTGTGAGCCAGGATTAGTTTGAACATTGCATATTAGCACTCCTAGTTACTCGAGGACAACAATATCAGATACCTTGAGACAATATTGTAGCAGAAACAAATATTTTCATTTATCTTTCGACTTTACAAACTTCTCTTCTGCAGAGAAGCTCAGATGAGTTTCTCTACTTCTTATACACACATGGTTTGGCATTCTTCAGAGCATTAGAACCTGGCAAAGTACATCTGTTACTGATGTTTCCTTTGCTTTACTTATAAACATGAGACAGCAGTGCTAAAAATACTATGTCTTTAATAATTAACTTGGGCTACCTAATCAGTAAATCTCTTCCAGATAACTGCTGCTAGGAGTTTGTCTTGCAGTATTTTAGAGCCTAGAATTTACTGATAAATTTATAAATTTGTCCAAATTCTGCAGTCTACCCAAAGTGCAGCTGAGGTAAACATCAACACCAGAGAAACAATGCATAGGGGCACACACAAAGCCCTTGCTTTAATTTGCTGCCCATTTCATCAAATTTCAGCTCAATATATCCTAATGCAGGGTGTCAAATCTTCAAGGAAACAAAACTTTGTTTTCCAAGTATTTCCTGGCTGCTTGACATGCCAGTACACTTTGTTTTTTACTAAGAACTAAACATTCATATGTAGTAAAACATTCATATTTAGTATGTCTGTTAATTAGTGTTGCATCTGTATTCACCATAGCTTTATTCTTCTCTAGGGTTTGCTTAGCTTCAAGAGGCAACTGTTAAAATAAAAATGCCAACAAGGTATTATGACAAACCTATCTATAAGAATTCCTTTGCTGCTGGTATAAGAACAATTAGAAAAGCTCAGATGAACAGCTCTGCAATGTTTCCTGGCTTATGCACAAGAAGGACTTTACACATTTATATGAAACCCAGAATCATTATTGAACAGCTGTAGGATAATCACTAGAGACTCAGACTTCAGCAATAAGACCCTCTAAGCTCAGAAACATCCTTACATTTTGTTTTTAAAAGGAAAACACTTGTTAGGTGCACTTTTCTCACTGTACATCTGAAAGAGGGAATCTAGTATTTCAAATAATTCAGGAGTGCAAGAAATTAAGAGTAACAATGTATCTTTCCTCTTCTTTTGGAGTGGAAAAAGAGTTTCTTAATATCACAAATACCTATTTTTCAAAATAAGAGAAATTTTCAGATCAAATGAGAGCTTCAAGATCAGAATGGGATGATTAGAATGATAATGCCAGACTTAACATCAAGTTTTATTTTAACCTTTGAAAGTATGACCCACTACAGAGTGAACAAATTTAAGATGAAGAGCTTTAAGTAGATCTGACTGCAGCTTCTTCTGAGGATATATTCTGAGGTGGTGACATTCTTACAGAATGCCTTTAAGGCATGTAAATGACTGTGCCAGCTACAAGATGGTGCATAAACGGTCCCAGATAGGAGGTCTGTAGCACCAGTGAGCAGATCTACCATATGTTGATGAGGTGAGCAGCCAAGCAGAAATTTGGAAGACATGAGTTAAAAATAGGTGTATAATGTTATATGAAGAGAAGGATTTAAAGCTAAAGCAGGGAGGCAGCAGAGAGAGAAGATATTAGTATTGCTTATGGGCAAGTGCAGCAGATGGTTACTGGTTTTGTGTAGGGAATTGATACAGGCACTGAATTCTGAGTCAGGTTAACGTAGGTCTCATTTTTTTTGTTTCATAGTGAAATCACCATGATTCAAGCATCATTCTCTTCGAGGTTTCAGTCCAAAAAGATGGGAAAATCCCTGTGCAAGAACAATGTTATTGCTACAGATATGATGTCCTTGATTTTAAAATTATGAACAGCTGCAGTGTGAGCCAGTTCTTCCCCTCACACCAAAGCTGAGTCACTTGAAATGCTGTATCTGAAACTGTAGTGGAATCATGATCTATTTAGAAGTAGAACAATCTCATAAACTGGTTGGGCATGTGCTTATGAGGAAAGGAAGCTGGGTTTCATGCTGGGTTCTCTCTTTAGCTTGTCTACAATTAGATGTGCTCTCAGGATGATAGACTAAAGTATCAGTTTCTTGCCTGTTGGGAATACACTGATCCAAGTATTAGAGAGAAACTTAATATATTTTAATTTTTTACCTGCAGAACAGGCAGCCTATCCAACCAGTTGCAAACCTTGCTAGCATTAAACGCTGAGTTGAATGCCTGAGTATAAACAGTGCTGAACAGGGAAAATGAAAGAAAATTTCTTGTTAGAATTTGAAGTCTTGAGGGTGAAATTTTGAGAAGGAAAATCTTACATGAAGGAAGGTAAGTTATAGTGATAGTACTTATTTTCAAAGGAATTCTATTGTATAAAATTACATGTTTGCTTTTGAAATGCAGATGACAGATGATATGGGTAACTTTTATTAAATACTTTATCTGTCCACAGACTCTTGATGAGATAAAGTAAATATATCTGATTCCTGTTAGGATGTCTTGAAAGGAAAAAAAAAGTGTGGGTCTCTTCTTAGCTTCCATTTAGTATGTACAACTCAGTGAAAAGCCCTAAATTCCTGTCTGCACCTCGTGGCTGCAGGATTCTTAGGGGAGCTCATTACTGCTGGCCTAAGGACACCTCCCCAGCCTGTGCTCCTTCCCAAGGTCTGCTTAGGAGACTGTGCCTGCAATGAGTGGAAGTCTGTTAGGGCATCAGAATGACTTCAGAAACCCACTCCTTACCTGTCTTCACAACAAGGGAAGCTCAGTGACATTTATGGCTTCCAGAGGTACCCTGGGTTAAAAATAATTTCATTTGTTAGAATCCTGGCCACCTGAAGCTATAATTTAAGAGTATAATTTTTTTTTACAATTTCTCAATTATTATATATATCCATAAAGAAAAATTATAAGAATCTTCCAGTCAAGACTCTTTTTTTTTTAAACACAGTATTAGAACTAAAATGGACTTCAAAAAGTGGTGGCAAAATACTTACGTGCTTGTTTTGCAGTTAAGTTATAGAGTCTGTGTCCAGAAGTTTCTGTCTCTGGTTTATGTTTTGTTGAAACTGAGCCCCTTGTATGATCTGAGACCCACTATGACCTGAGATCTCCTATGACCTTCCCACATGGAGAACAAAAAGCCATTAATCTGTAACTTGAGCCAACTCTGTGTCCTCCAGGAAACATTGTAAACAGTTGATCTCACTTCATTTTGAATACTCCAGTCCGGGAGATGAGGATGCTCTTCATGCAAGCAGCCTGGAAACCTGTGGTTCTTTAAAAAGCAAGGAGAATTTTGGGAACAGGTACATTGCAAGGTGGCTGCCTGTATCTTATTTTCTGTTGTTATTGGAGACTCCCTATTTATAACAAACAAATTCTATTTGACAGTTGAAACAGAATGAGAAATAGAGGTCTGGATAATACATCAATCTAGTCTGTCAAGCTGAGGGTTGATTTGAAGGTCAGTCATATATGTTCTTTTTCCACATGCCCATAAAATGATGATTATAATAATATATATGTAATATAATTTGGGAAGAACAAAAAGGGGTTTTCGGATTTCTGACTATATTCTTGTATTAATATATTAAAGTAGATGTTTCCTTTTAATTGATATAGTTTTATACATTAGTGTCCTTGTACCTTTAGTCATCAGAGTCAGGCCCTTTTTGCCTTAAGTGGAAACAATGACAGAATCAGAGCAAGCTGTCCTGCATGAACTAGTTCTTGATTTGGTGAGATTTTGGGGGGAGTGGGATGTCATATTAATGCTTATCCTCTCTCCTCAGAGAGCTGAATAGGCCAAGACTCTCAAGAGGTGCAGCTGCAGTGGCAGTACTGGGGTTAGCTATTGGTAACACATGTTGGTCAGGGAATTTGACAAGGCAGGTACATATAAATATACACACTAAAAAACACATTAGTACAACAATTAGCAGTTTAGCAGATTAGATTTGATTCATGTAGTCCCAGTGGGAGCTTAAAACAGCAAATATGAATACATGGGAATATATTTCTGGAAAAGTGGTTTAGAGGGACAAGCAGGTAAAAGAGTTGGCAAGCTCTTCAAAGAGAAAGCTGGTTCCAAAGCTAGTCTTTTAAAAAAAGTTAGGAAAAATGTGTGTTACATCAGAAACATAGATGATAAGAGCTTAGCTACCACACATGGACATAGATCATTTACCGGACTGCTGCTTACTCACAAAATTCAATTTGTGGTGGTTGTAGCTGGGGCTGGTCTCCCTTGCTGGAGGGAAATAGTTGTGGTTTAACCCTGATGATGGAGTGAGGTTTTCTGAGTTTGGATAGAATCACTCTTGTTCCTCTCAGCTCTGTATCCACACTCATCATGAGACTGCTATGCCAGTGAGTGATGAGTGATTTCTTCTAACCTACCTGCTGCTTCTGCATGTTCTCCTGAAGTTCACTTTGAGCATGTTATTAACTCCCCTATGGCTAATGTGGCAAGAGATTAAGGTGTACAGAAAGGAGTACATATAGGAGCCCATCCTTAACGAAGACATTTCTTATCCTGCAGACATTTTTATTCTTAATTTCAGAGAAAATGAAAATTGCAAGTATTTCTAAAACGTATCTGCATCTGATCTGAGCTCAGCAGGTCACCTGCTGCTGCACAGTGCCAAACCACTTTTCTTCTAAAAAAGCACTAGACTTATTAGCTATGCACAGACCCCATGAGTTCATTTCATACAAGAGCTGGGGAGCAAACCTGAGATGCTGATAGAAGTTGATTCTTTAGTGAAGTGAGGAATACTCAGTCAAATGAACATATTCCCTTGAGTGTGCATCCTAAGATCAGTACTGTAAAAGGCAAAACCATCCTCTCCCATCCATACTCTTTGGCTTCAGGAGTTACATTTCTTCTTCTACCAAATGCTGGAGGCCAAGGACTGATAGCAAAAGATTGTTATGTGAAAAGTAGTGCTGGAAATGAGCATGATAAGTGCTGGAGACAAAATTAACATAGGGACTTTGTGCAGCTGTGTGGGATCAGTCTAGTCTGGGATCCTGAATCCTCCAGGATCAGTACAGGCTGACTCAGAGGATAAAACCAGCAGCAGGTACTTATATGAGACAATGTCTTCAAGGAAAGTTTTCCATTTTAGGCACTTTAGTTAGACACTGTAGCTGTGCTTCACATGGTATTTAAAGTCTTGCATCTTTCTATGAACTCAGTATCTGGAACATCTGCTAGATATTCAAAAGTGATTCAGATGAGCTCTCTCAGGAGGAAAAGTAGCAAGAGTTTGTAAATATGATCAGATCCTACAATAATAACTGAACATCAGTGCCAGCACTAATGAGAAAACCAGAAGGTGTTAAAATAAACTAGAAAGCTTTTAGGCCTATTAGTCTCTGCCAAATGAACTTTTGAGCTTTAATACACAAGCTTTTAGGATGCTCATGCAGTTAACTCTGTACATTTTACAATGCTTGTCTTGTCAGTAACACTGAAATACAACCACTTTAGTGAAAGTATCTGCTATTTCCTGATTGCTTAACAATTCTGATTTCTTCTGATTTTCAATCTCATTGCAAGAATGACAAGTGAAGGTGGACTCCTGTACAGCTGCTTCAGGAGTTGTTTGTCTGCAAAGACAATTTGTTTTCTATCTGAGTGTTTGCCTAAATTGCATTTCATCCCTCATTTATGTTTCACCTCTACATGATAACACTGTGCACGCTGATGCAATTTCTCTTGCTATCATCCACATGACTCTTTGTGACTTCATTTGACACTGTATTAAGGTAAACCACAATCTTGTTAATGGCAATAAGCACCAAGGTGGTTGAGTGCTCCTTGGAATGGAGACAAATGAAGGTAGGGAAATATAATAACTATACACACTGTGAAGTAAAAGAGCTGTCTTAATGGACTAAAATCAACTTATATGGATAAAATGGCTTCACTAACACAGACTTGATATTAACTTGACTGATTCAGCCAACAGCTTGCTTAAGGTATCTTATTATTGCCATATCACTAAGGTCTAAATCATAACAGGTTCCCTGAGTCTGATACCTCTGGTAGCACTCATGCCTGTAAAACCTAATTTTACTCCTGGGTAGGTACTTAGTCTAATTTATTTCACTACCTAATGCTTATTGCAGAGAATATATTTGGACATAACATTTGTTCTCAAAGTTTTTGAAACAAAAACCCCCTCAGCTACCAGAATGTCCTCCAAGAACAGATGTCACAGAGTGGCCAGTTCTGAGAATTTCCAATGAAACTGGCTCTGAAATCACACTAACCTTTTCTGTATTCTAATATTTATGCATTGCTTAAACTGTCATTTGCTAGATGGCACAATATATTTCCAATTGCAATAGGCATTCATACAAACACTGTATTATGCATGCAGGAAAAACACATGATAATGGTTTTATTATGGTTAATGGAGCTGTAGAACTCAACATGGTGGTACAGCATGTCTGCAGAAAAGGTTGGTTTCCCAGAACTTGCTAAGCCAGTTAAATTGGTAGGAATACTGGTAGAAAATAAACTTCAATATTTGAGAGATCGTTGAAATAAAAATACTTTAAATCCAATGAAGGATTGAAAATCCTTTTCCAATCTTTGTTTTGTACATCTGTTTCTAACATACAAAACCATCACTGTCTTTCGATTGCCAAAGATTTTTTTTTATTATATAATTACTTCATTGTGTCTTGCAGCAAATGACACCTATGTATGTGTATGGACAGTTTTCCCAGTATTTTTATTTAAAAGTTTTGATAGATGAAGTGTAAATGTAGCAAGGTTGTCTATTCTGTATGGCAAGAACTTTCTATCTTAGGGAACATGGAGCACTCATTTTCCAAGAATTCTGTAGAGAAAGAGAGAACTTTGTCATGTCTTTAATTTTTGAGAGTGAATTATACACATGGGTCAAGCATGGATTCAACCAAAGAGCATACTTAAAGAAAACCCTGATGTCTTGGCAAACCATTTGGGTTGGTTGGCTAGTTTTGGTTGGCTAGTTTTGGCTCAGTACCAGCATGCAGAAGATAACGAGATGGGAAGGCAGTGCCCTAAGGCAGCCTGGGCTCTGGGTGACCTGCTCTTGGCGAGCCAAGCCAAGCCAAGCCAAGCCAAGCCAAGCCAAGCCAAGCCAAGCCAAGCCAAGCCAAGCCAAGCCAAGCCAAGCCAAGCCAAGCCAAGCCAGTCTCTCACTCCAGTGGTGCAGCTGGCTCTGTGGAGAGTCAAGGCAATGGCTGCTACCTCTGGCCTGTGCTGAGCTTTTGATACTGTCCACTACCACCTTCTCATGTGCAAACCATGGAAATCTGAACTCCAGGAAAATGCCATGACATTACATTCAGAGTGTCAGTGATAAAGTAATTGCCACACTACTTCAAACTTTGCTAAGTATTCCCCTGTTCCTGACTCCAAGCAAGCAGCTGCTTTACTCAGAGAATAAATATCAGGGGTCATAACTATGAATGCTGCTTTGTTGTTTACACTTGGAGTGATTTTTTTTTCCCCATCTACCACAGTCTTTGAAAATTTATTCTCCTTCGTCTACTTTCGAATTCCTAAATAAAACAGGCAAAAGGAGGGGCTGCCAGCTGATTCTCCTGTGGTGCACAGTACTCTTTGCTGTGCTGAACATGTCTGAAATGCTGACCTACTGCAGCTTACCTTTTTTTAGCAGACTTTCTTCTCCAAAATCTTATGTCAATAATGAGAGAGCAACACAGTAAATAAGCAGGTACTTGACTAGAAAGTGCAGCTACTGACATGCCTGCTAGGGATGATTTCACATTTCCCAGCATGCATCCATTTTGAAAGTTATTGAGGGGCATTTGGACTTCCAGGCCACTGCAGTATAATCATTGAACTGTTATTTGCTGGAGGCAATCACTATTATTATGGCTCTTACTCCACATCTTTTGAAGGCACCAAAGGATTGATATTGATTTTTAAGTAGCATTTGTAAGGGGCCTGTGCACTTGAGAGTAACTGGACCATATCATTAGACTATCTAGGGTATTTTCCATCAACTATATTTCTAAAGGTGACACTAGTAGAAGAACTCTTAACCTCTGAATCAGAAGATGGATGTATAAGAGACATTAGTATTTTAAAGGAAAGAACTTCAGGAAAACAGCTGCTAAAAGACTGTTTGAAGTTATGGATCACAAACTAACTCTTGATTTATGAAGGCAGCATGTTAACAGTTTTCTAATTAATTGATCTGATTGTTCTCAAGAGTGTTTGAGTCTTAATATTCACAGAAGTTGGTGATTAGGAGAACCTATTTCTTGGCATCAAAACAAAGTGGACCCTAAGAAAAAGAAAAGAATGTGGCAGGTGCTTGGCCACTCACTGTATCAGTGGCAGCTGATAATGCAGCTGACTGATAATGAGTCCCAGGCCATCTGACTGACTCACCCAGCCCTCTCCTGTGACATGGTCCCGTTTCTGCTCTATCCGTGTTTTGGGTATTCCCAGCTCTGCTCTGAAGCTCCCTGTCTCTGACAACACCCAGGGCACCCAGGAGCAGTGGCTACAGGTGCAATGTGACCCCAGTCCAGGAGGGAAGGTGCAGCTGGGGCTGCCAGTGTGACCCTATCCCCCATGTAGTCTGAGATGCACTACTTTGTGCTAGGCTTTAGATTAACACAACTGAATGGGTTGCAGAAATCCTGGAATTTCATAATAGGATTTTAGAGTCAGGTCAGATTAGGCTAACTGAGATCTAGGTGAGATTACAGTAAATTTCACTTCTAGTTAGTTGAGCACAGATAGCATCTCAGCCAGAGTCTACCACTAGTTTTTAAGAAGAAACAGATTGCACAATCAAGTTTAAAATTTTAACAGCTTAACTTGGAAACAATGGTATCTATATCTGCCAAGCAATGACTAAAGTTTATTTACTGCAAAGAGCTAGAATTAAATAAAAAATCAATTTGACTTTTTTATTTCTAAATTTCTCTTTTTAAAGGATTAGGCACAAAACTTTTCTTTTGCCTTTGATTAGTTTAAATCTCAGGTTCTCATGCAACCTAATTTACTGTAACCATAAATAGAATCCCAACAGGAATGCTTTTTATTTTTAAAAGAAACTACATATTCCCAGGGTTTTACACTCTGAATCAGGCAAAAACATGAGGAAATTACTCTTCAGCTTTCAGACTTTTCTTTCCTGCTATAGTCTGGTCTTTATCTTGGCCACCATCTTAGCTAGTAAATTTACCCCAATACCAGTTCTGCATTATTGTAATTGCTATAAAATTAAATGCCTATGAATAACTTGTCCAAATTTGTGAAATTTTTTAAGAAGTGAGAAATATGAACTTGAGAAAGCCAAAGCCAACAAATTTTTTTATTTATTGGACTGGATATGTCCTTCCAAAGGACACAGTTTTCCCAGAAGTTTGGCTTCAAGAAGTCAAAAAGCTTTTGAAAATATTTGCTTAAACCACAAAACTTTGCATGTTTCCCTTTTAAATAAAGGATAATGTAATGCAGAAGAATCTTATTTAAACTTTGCATACAAATATGCATGAATGCCAATTGGATTCAATTTTCCTGACTTAATTTGAATTAACTGATGGGTCTTTTGACACAAACTGTACTAATTGTTGCTTATTTGTGTGCACTATATCAGTGAGCATGGCAATCAAACGCTCAGCCAGATGTTCATATTTTCTTTGATTGCCCACAGCCTTAGGTTTGAAGAAAAGTCAATCAGCAAAATTATTCTTTTTAGCATCAAGGTACTGATGTCAAGGTACTGATCACATTACCATAATGGCAGTCAGAAAATCAGAATGGCTCCAATTCCCTTTCACTTAACCTGGTATCAGCCTTCAGCTCTCTGCAGTCTTGGTTTGATACCATCACAAAACAGGGAAATTTTCTGAAATTAGGCCAAATGTACTTATAAGTGGTTGAGTTCTCCACAGTGAATTGTGAATGTATTTTTATCTTCATATAAACTTCTATTTATGTGAGTAACATCTATAAAAGTGTATTTTATGTATTTTATAGTGGCATATATTTACAATGTGTTATTGACTGAAGGGATATTTTTTTCCAAACATCATATAAAAGCTTTTAAGAAGTTGAAAAACTAAATGTATTCCACCTATGCACAGGAAATCTAAGCCTACTGAAACAGTTTCTTTTGATTTTCTTTAAAACTTTTGGACACCTATAAGATGCATCAAGATGCATCATTTATATTTACAGCACAAGCAATATTTTCAATTCATTAGTATTTTCATGAAAGCATAATTGAAAAATAATTTTTGTGGTTTTTTTTTCCAAGTGTTCTAAAAGCAGAGAGAGAATTTGCATTTATTTTCAGATGGGATACAAATCAAGACTGTCTTGACCTTTCTCTCCTAGGTGCTTAAAATGTGTCTTTGCACTTCCTGCATAACTGGATCCTAGCTCATTAAGGTTAAGACTTTTTTTGCAATCCCAAGGGGAGCAGTGCCTAACAAGGGAGAATGCATGGTTTGCACCTTTGTTAGTTAAGAATTTATGATGGCCTGGAGTTCTATCCTGTTCAGGAGTATTTTGTTCAGCTGAGTATTTTGAGCAAGACTTACCATTCCATTTGTTTCTATAGGATACCCTCAGCCTAAGACAATTCACAGCTAAGGAGCACCAGGGGAAGGGACCTCAGCCTGAGCCACAACTGTTAATTTGATGCTTGTCAATGTGTAGGATTGGTGCAGGTCTCTCACTTTGTTGCATAGAACCACCCTAAAGCTGTGAATGTAGAAGAATCCTTGCCATGGTCCTTAAAGGTAATGGACTGTGGACAAGAGAATTCTTTATTTTCAACTGTTTTTCTTTAAAATTCTGCTGAAATGTCCTTCATATTTCACCAAGTGCAAAAGCAGACCTGTGCACAGTAACAGAACTGTGCTGCTTCTCCCTGTTGAGTAGTGAAACTTTGCTTCCTCTTTTACAGTGTTTAATGTGTGTCACATCAAAAAGATTAATTTATCCTGACAGGTGAAGATAATAGGGGAAAGATTCTGGAAGTATTATTATGGGTGATGAGCTCCAGCAGCAATTAATTCAGGAAGGAGTTTACTGAAGGCAGCTCCCAGGCTCAACCACTAAACCCTTAATGTGGCTTAGTTCTCAATCAAAGCTTTCAGAGAAAGAGATTGCATGAAAGAGGAGCTGCTGCATCTGACACAAAGCTGCTTAATGTAACTCATGTCTCAGTTGGAAGTGTTTTCAGCCTCAACTTTTTAGCTAGTGCTCCAAAACCAATGAAACACATCCCTAGATCATTTATAGAGTTGTTTAAATATTGCCTTTGCATGTCTGCTGTTCGAATGCTCACAACTACTCAGGTTTTGCAGCCCACTCTACCACAGAAACACCTGGGTACAGAAAACAAACCCTCTTCATTCTTTCACTCTAAAAAGGTCTCTCAGGTCAGATTGCAGACAGCAGGCTCTGAAGAGAATGACCCCCAGGTGGTGCTAACTCATGGGATGTGTTTTGCACAGCATGGCAGGGAGAAAGGTCAGAGTGCCACTGCCCTGCAAGCACCATGAGCAGGGAGTCAGAACACATGCACAGGTTCAGAGGAGGAGAGGGCAGGGTTTGTATTTGGTGGGGTTTGGGTTTTTGTTGGTGGGTTTTTATAACCTCAGTTATGCCTCTAAAGAGGCAACAGCTAAAGGCTAATCTGCCTCTTCCACACATACAGATAAAAATCTCTGTAGGTGCTGCGAGTGGTACATTTTTAATATGAGGCTTTTAGGAGAAATAGGAATTGAGGGGAGGAAAATGCCTAACAAAAAGATAGTGTTGGGTTTTGGCTAGAGGTAAGTGGAGGTACATCTCTTTTGACACATACACGGGCTCAAAGTCACCTCGTGGGCTTTGGAACCGCCTGGCAGAGCGCAGCCCCCCTCAGGCTGGGCCCACTGTCCCTGAGGGGTCACCAGGGGCTGCTGCTGGGAGCAACAAACCCAGGCCTCTGCAGGGAGTTTTGGTCAGAACAAATATCTAAAAGCTCCCTAAAGCCACCTCTTAAAGAGGGCTTTTGTGTATTTACTGGAGTACCAAACTGTATCACCTTGACTACAGTTTTGGGTGCCACAACAGAAGATTTAAACCAACTGGAGAGCAGCCAGCTGGAGCTACCAAGACAGTGAAGGGCCTTGAACGGAAGCTGGATCAGGAACAGCTGAGGTCACTTGGCTTGATAAGTGTGGAGGAGACACAGGTGAGACTCAGAGCAGTGCACAACTTCCTCACAGGCAGGAATGGAGGGACAGGCACTGATATCTCTCTCTCTGACGACCGCTGCTGGGACTCAGGTAACTGATGTGAAGCTGAGAAGAGGCTTAGGTTGGATATTAGGCAAAGGTTCTTCCTCTAGAGGCTGTTTGGGCACTGGCACAGGCTCCTTAGGGAAGTGGTCACAGCACCAAGCCTGGCAGAGTTCAAGAAGTGCTTGGATAGTGCTCTCAGGCACAGGGTGTGATTCTTGGTGTTGGGCCTGTGCAGGGCCAGGAACTGGACTTTGATGATCCTTCTCAACTCAGGAATTTCTATGATTTTATGATCCTTCAGCTGTTCTTGGTCATCTTCCTTTGTAACTCTCCCTTGTCACACATACAGGCCCTGGGCTTCACACTTTTATGGTTTTTGCTGTGTTGTTAAAGCCCTGACCTCTGTGTGTAGGAGTCACTCTGTGTTTATTTACAGAGATCCAGAGGCACACATCAAGCTCTGTTTTCCTTTGCTGTGTTTAAAAGGATGCTATCTGGCTATCAAAAATATTCCAGTCTTGCAAGAGAGTCCTTAAGTACTTGGTGGTTCTGCTTCCTCTGAGTTATGTGTCTGATTAGAGTTAAATGCATCATTTCATACAACATCACACCTGAGTTCCACTTGGGCAACGTGCATCCAAATTTGCTGTATATCTATATGATGTATTTATTGTTGTGCATGTTAAGAGGGTATTAATTAACTGTACTTGCATATGTTTCAGCCCTTAGCTTTCAA
Source organism: Notiomystis cincta (assembly GCA_013398075.1). Classification (NCBI taxonomy): domain Eukaryota; kingdom Metazoa; phylum Chordata; class Aves; order Passeriformes; family Notiomystidae; genus Notiomystis; species Notiomystis cincta. Next base: position 49,545 of record VZRX01010016.1, read on the forward strand.
ATTTGTGATTTCGCTTTCATTTTAGTTTTATAGTAGATAATTCTCACCTTCTCATTAAGTTTAATGAATAATCACATTGGCTCACTGCTGTTTCTACATGGTATACTTGTGCATACAGTCAATAGGAAGATTATGCAAAATATGAGAAATGAATGCACATATGCAAAACTGCATAATGCATTGAAATAGCCAAGAATCATTTAATCAGGAACATTTTCAGGTATCCTCAGTTCACGTGGGCTGTCCATTTAATTTTTTTTATTGCTTTTTTCAGGAATATTTTCATGGAAAGATGCAATGCTAGTTCAAATGTGGTTCCTCAAGATATTGTGGCTTTGGTTTGAGGTCAATGTGATCAGAAAATAAAGTAGGTTAACTTTAAAGTGCAGAGAGAGGTTTCAAGGGTCAGCAGTGTGAGCTGATCTCCCCTTGTTTGTATCTGACTTTCCTTGCAGAGACGGCCCTCAGTGCTGCCTGGTCTGTGCACTTCTCTCTGGTAGGAAAAGGACACAGAAACTGAGCAGTTTTTGTCATTGCCTGTTCCCCACCTGGATGGTCCAGACAGGCAGCATGTTAGTGTGGGTGTATATTGATTTCTGAGCCTGCTCACCCTCTCCCATCATCTGTTCTCTCTCCTGAACTTAAAAGTTAAGCATCTCATCCCCTTTTCAGATCTCCTGTGCTTTCTGGTGCCCCAATAAAATGTGGCTGCTCCACAAGAACAGAGGTCCTGCAGGGAGGCAATGTCAGGACTGTCTGAGAGAGGTGAGTGTGGGGAGGGAAGGGAGAAGGGGGGAGAGTGAGGCACAAGGATGTGGCTCCAGGCAGTGCTGAAGGTGTTTCCCACAGAGACCTGCAGTCTTCTCTGCTCTTCAGGTGTGGTTTTTATGAACCAGTGTTGCTGCTGCTGCCTCCTAACTATGGGGCCAGTGCACCCTGCCTTTGGTTTGGCTGAGAAACAAACCTGAGCCCTGCTGTAGCAGCAATCACATGGGATGTTCCCCGGCTGCCCACAAAGATTTCTCACCCTCCTGCCCTATGTTGGGGGAAACAAATTCTCCTATAATTCTTTTCCCATTTGTTTCCCCACTGCTTTCTTATTTCCTTTCCTCCCCCCTGCTACATTTTCCTCCTTTCTGTTGTACACTGAGACCTATTTTATTGTGCCTTTCTTTCCTAGAGGTGCCTTTATTCCACAGTTAGTATTTTATGCAGCTCCTGTCTCCCAGCACATGGGAAAACAATCTTGGTGTGTAGATACTAGTGGACTTCCTCCTATCAATCAAATATTTCCAATCAATTTGGAGAAAAACTTCTCATTTCAAATGGAAACATCACAATTTTAAAAAGGGCAATAGTTGGAAGGTGAAAAATACTTTGTTAATTTCAGAATTTGGAGAGCTGTGGAAAGTTTTCAAAAATTAAAATTTCATTTTTGGCCCTTTCTGACAGTAAATAGCTTTGATCTTAATATCTCTGCACTGAACAAGTCTGCAGGCTTAGAGCAAAGTGGATATTTCTAAAATCCTTCTGAGGAATGACAAAGGGATAAGTGATCCCTATACATCCAAATCAGAAAGTTACTGAATAGTGAACGTTATGAAAGTTATCTATTTATGCATTCTCCAGAGCCTGAGCCTCGACATTGTGATGTTATTTTGCAAGCTAATTTGAGCACCAGGACCACAGAACACAGCTACTTTCTCACCTGAGCTGCCACTGAGATGAGATTGTAACAAAAATAAAGGCACAGGCTCAAGGCTCAAGAGACTGTAAGAATAGAATATAAAACCTTTTTTTTTTTTTTTTTCGGTTAATATTTGACAGAAAGAAGCTTTTATGTCAATAAAAACTTCATTCTAAATCTTTCCACCTCTCATTCACTTAATATACTTTCCATGCTGTAAGGAGGAGGAGCTGCTCTAGAAGTCATGAAGATCCATGATATATCCTGACTGACTTGGGAGGGCTTTCTGAGTAAGATTCTGAGTAAACTAACAAATAAGAAATCAGTATTTCCATTTCAGAAACAACAATTATAGTGTAATGTTTTTATTTTATTAGTCACATCCCGAGTTTCCTCATTTAGTTAACATTTCTAATTTAAACCCCAGCATTATGGCTCTGCTGTAGCTCTGTTTACTTTTCACTTGTGCTGGGGAACTTTGGAGCTTGCAGACTGGGCCTGTGCAGGCCACGACTCACTGGCCTTGCACTGCTGCAGCCCATGGGGGCCATGGCCATATGCAAATCTCTGACTATGAGATATTTCAGCTCAGAGGGGAGTTGAGTGTGAGGCTCCTGTGTTCATTCCTGGTTATTAAGATGACCTTGGGGCTCTGGGCAACCTTGTCCCAGCCTGTGAACTCAGGTTCTTTTAATTAACCATCAAAAAAACAGTAGAAGATCCAGTTTAGAGAACTTCTGGGGCTAGAAGAGAATTAATTTGGTTTTTGTACATCCAATAAGGGATGCACTGAATTTTTAATTTTCACCCACATTTTAATCACAGTGAAAGCTGGAGGTTTTTCATACTTCAGCAAGATTTAGCTACATTGCCTTTTTGATGTTAAAAAAGTCATTTCTTAGATTATAATAGGGAGCAGAGGAGGCATTTAGATCCCAGTCCCACTGCTGAGTTTTTAATAACTCTTGTCTGTCTTACTGAAGTTAGGTATGTTTTGATGGAGATCACTTCTTCTACCCTTGGGATACTGGAAACAAAGTCAAGGTCTGCCAAAGCTTCTGGGACAACCTAGGCAAAACATGTCCATTATGGGCTTTGGCTGCATCCTCTCTCATTAGAACAGAGCCTTCATTCACACTGAGAAAGAAACAAGCCCAATTTGACCAGAGCAGAGTGTCTGAATATCTGTAAGCTTGCAGCTTTCCTCACTGTATTAATCTTCAATGTTCTTGTTGGAAACAAAATGTATAAATAGCTTTGGAGCAATCTACTCCTTGGCAATAATCTTGGCACTGCTTTTCACTGAACTAACAATGAGCCTCTGGTAATTCATGTGCTTTCAAAAGGAACACAAATAACACACGTTTCCAGGTAAATATAATAGACATGACATTTAATATCCTGTCTTAGTAATTTTCAATTTTTTTGGTGCATCTACAATAGACAATGTTCTTTCACAGAAAAATGAGTGTGCTTGCAATAGAAAGCTGGTGCCTATTAAAAGCTTCTCCTTCCAGCCATTAGCATATGAAGATTCATTTTAAAATTAACAAAGCTGTTCCCAAGGGGAAGAATCTTAAGGAGCTAACTGTCCTTAATTTGTGAAGCTTTGTAGCTGTTTGTGTTGCAAGGTGACTGTTGATGTTAGCCATAATGGCTCTCACTCGGACTGGAAAAAAAATCTTCATGGCATTTTATGAAGTTTTCCAAGAGATGTGCCAGTCGTGGTGAGTTGATATTGCCTTATCCTAGGTGAGAGAGAGAAAGAGGCAAAGAAACTCCACACATACACAGAACAGTTTGTTCCTCTCTACTCATAGCTTGTCATTTAAATGTCTCTCGTGTGTCTGTGCTATTCTGCACAGAGCATTGCCTCAGTCTAGTGAACCCTTATGATCACAGAACATCCAAGTTCTGTTTCTAGAGGTAAAATCCAGATGTCATATAAGAATTTTAATTTTTTTGTGATTGCACAGGTCTTTAATTTGGGATATGAAGAATTTTGATCATAGTTTTGTTTTGGGCTTGGTTGAGTAAGGAGTTTGACTTGCATAGTTTTGGATGTTTTATTTATTTTATAATACCATATGATGAATCTGAGGTTTTATGTTTTTATGGCCATTAAGATTTTACTATAGAATCTGAAGCTTTTTTCATAGGAAGACTAATATGTGAGTTTTGATGTGAAATTTCTTTCTGTTCTGAAGACTGCCCTTTTGGTTTGCTTGGGTTTTAAACACTGCTAATAGGAGACTCCTTTCAAGGGAAAAAACAGAGCATAATTTTTGCTGGAAGGCAAGAATATATAATGTCATTTTTCCCCTTTTTAATCTGAAACTTAGAGAGAACAAGAACAGCAGATTGAAAAAGAGAATGGACAAAAAGAAGTTAGAATAACAAGCAATGGTGAGATGCTTTCATGACAAGGATAAATAGTAAGGTAAGTGGTTAATGCCTTAAGAAAGGCTAAAGAATAAACCAGAGAAGTGTTGAAGACTCAGGTTAATTTCCTCCTTTGTGATGTTGCCTACACCAACCCTGGCAAGATGCTTGGACTAATTCTGGAAAAGATCTGGTTTCATTTGGCTTTTTGAATACACCATTGCACTCTTAGAAACAACATTCTGCTGCAGACTAATCCTAACTCTGCCAGACCACAACCATCTTTAATTTTTACCCTAAAGCACCCAGCTGAGGAGTGCTTTTGGAGTTTTTTTAGATAGGTTTGAGCAGCTGAGCTCCTAACTTAACCCAGCCCACTTGAGCAGGAGAAAGTGGCTGCTCCTCTGCCAAACTTATTGCAGCTTCCCTCACAGCTTACTTAGACATAGCCAGAACAGGTACCAGATTAAAAAGAGAGAAGGTTTTTTGGAGAAGGTGACATATGTCATGTCATTGGCCCCATCACTAGTTCTGGTTCCGCAGTCTAGAACAAGGTGCCAGACATTTTGTGTTCCAGTACTTTTACAAGTCTTGGTCTAGGTCTTGTCTTCTACTTCCTATTAATAAATGGGGTCATTTGCATACCTGATGGGGTCCTACAAGGTTAAGTACAGACACTGTAGGTTTGGGAGGGGCTGTGGAGGGAGTACCAGGCTCCTTTCTTGTGTTTGGTATTCCCTGGACTGCTGGAGCTATAAATCCATACAAACCAGGTATGAACTTATCTGCCCTGCTACCTATTGCCACTGGCCAGATGAGCACCCTCTCTTTGTCAGCACTTCTCTTCCCAGTGCTGTTGCCCAGTGCTTGCCAGGACATGTAGTAACATTCCTTTTTTTCAAGCCTGGGTGGTCTGGAAGCAGAATGAAGTTACAGTAATGAAAGTGGATGAGTTTTGGACATTGAAATAAGAGAATAACCAATCCAGATAGACAAGACTTGATTTTATTAATAAAATTTGTATTTTCCTCTTTGAGGTGACAGTTACAAACTTTGGTTCAAAAATAAAAGAAAATATGAACAGCAAGAAGTTGACTTTTGGAATCTCACTTTTACATGTATAAATGTGCATAAGAAAATACCAGTTGGAAACAAGCCAGCAGAAACTAGTACTATTTAATTTAACAATTTATAAGAAATAGAAACAAACATTTCTTTTCAAGTCTTACATATATTATGAAAAATAATTACAAAAGGATTCGTGTTGTAAAGCTAAAATGTAATTTCTACTTCCAACTACCTGAATAAAATGTTCAGAGGGAAGGCCAAACCAACATGTTTTTTTGGTGAGCTTTGAATAGTAAATTGCAAGGGTTTGGGTCAAAGACAGCTCTTTAGGAAGCAGTCCCTCGTATGTTGCTTAGCAACTGTGTAGAATCACATGACCTAGACATATTGCATCCCTGGCAGGTGAAGTAACAGGAAGGAAAATAATTCATATTAATGGGACGGGCAAATATTGTTAGACTTTTCTGTGAAACCTTTATATCCAGTTCAGGAAGCAAACATCCATCATTGCCTACATAAACATCTAAGTAAACACTGCAAAAATCCATAAATAACTCTTTAGAATCCAGTTTTTATATTTTTGTAGCCCAAATAAACACAATGGAAACAAATCCAGATGAGATTACAGAAAAAAAAAAAAAAAAGGAAAGCTGTATGACTAATTTATTTCACAGACTTTTTTAACAGTTCTCTTACACAGAAGTTTGGTTTTTTCTTACATATTTTCCCCACCCAAAAATATAAACTTGTTTATTTTAGGTATATACAGTTATCTTATGAAATTATGGAATTAGAAAATAAAAAGTCTGAGGTATAGCACCATGGAACACAGCACCTTTGAAAGTGCTTTCATTTCATTATCTAAATTCATTGTCACAGAGTGATACCAGCAGAAAGGGGTTTGAGTGTGCTGCTCAAGATCTTCCAGTTTTGCCACCTTAAGTTTACTGGCGACTTCAAATAACAAAGCTCTTCAACAACAATATATACAAAGGGATTTTATTATTAATCAGAAATGGAATTGGCTTCACTAGCAATTACAGTTTTATTTTTTTCAGAATACATACACAGTATTGACAATGTAGTTTTGTAATTGTAAAATAAGAGCCAGATACAATTCAGAGACACATGCAAGTTTTGGAAGTGGACAGAGAAATCACAGTATAGTACTGTACATAGAATAATTACAGTTTATATTAAACACTTTCTAAACACCTCTTTGTTGTAATGGAAGGAGCACCATTGTGGTTCGTTTTTTTACAGCACCAAAGGAATCCAAAGGGGGTGTTCCTGAAGTGAGCCCTATGTTGTCTGTCTGTGCCACAGCATCTTTGCGAAATAAGTTTAAGTCATGTGATTCTGGCCCTACAAGGGCAACGATTACTTTCTAGATAAGACATACACACACAGCAAGACATTTTCTATGCCATCCTTATTCAAAACTTGCATGTGGCATGAAGTGGGTTGGTAGCACCAAAGTGCAGCATTTGTGTTGATCTGATTTTGTCTTAACCAAGGAAGCAGACAGGACCGACCTCAAATCCAAACTTCTGGTTCTGATCTCCAAAGTCATTGATCATCACATCAACTATGGGCACTTGGTCTATTTTGGGCGTGTTGATTTCAAGCACCGTCTTTGCATAACCCTTTCTTGACTGTTAAAAAAAGAAGAAAAGAACCCCAAACTGTTACAGATCTGAGTAGTTAACATGTGAAGTAGATCTTCATAGTTTATCTCTGAAGTGTGGAATTTCAAAATTATTGCTCTGCCATGCAGCAGATATTGCAAACCCTAAATCTTATGTTTTTTATGATTTCATTTTAAAAATATAACATGGAATGTTCTGATTTTAGATGGAGTCTGTCTCCTCTCAGTATCTTTTTTGCTTCTGCTCTTCCCTTATACTGTACTCATACACAGCAGCAGACAGACTGGTTTCAGCACCGTGGTTATGACAGCCTGCATCCATTCCAAGTTTGTTTCATTTCTGCTGCTTGGCTTGTGGTTATTTCTTTTCTGGCACACAGGTGAATATTAAATGTGGAACTAGTGTACTGTGGTTAAAAATCTACTAAAAGTCAGTATATGACAAGTAAAGTCATATACTTCTTATATGTATATAAAAGTTTACAAAGCTTTTCTCAGACGCAAGCTGAGAAAAAACAGATTTGTTTGATTTCTACTTTAAATGACAAGTTGGTTTTGTAAAGACTCTTTGAACCTCTACTTACTGCACAGCCATCGTGGAGAGCTTTGATGTAAGGATTGTTGTCATAAGACATTTCTTCATCATTCGATCCCAAGAACCTTAGTGCTTTGTCATAGCTGTCAGAGGGGGCGTCGTGCCAGGCTACAGACTGGTGACAGTTGTAAGTGAAATTTTGTCTGGCAGAGGCACTCAGTAGTTTAAGGAATGTCATTTGGACCATATTAATGGAATTGCCTTCAACATCCAAATAGGAAAGCTGGAAAATATAAGAAGTTAGATGAGTATTTATCTGTTTTCTTTGGTACAATGCAAACCAAAATGATTGTTGACAAAAGAGACCCACATAACTGTCCTTAATAAAAAAATCAACCAACACATAACATTTTATGAAGTTTTAAAGGTCAATACAGCTATGACTCAGTAAACAGACTTCATGATGTAGCAGTATATTTAGGATGAAGAACTACGTATTTCAGCTTCATTCTACTGGGAAAGAGAGAATTACTCCTACCTTATAAGTGTAAAGCAGCAGAATGTCTTTGGGAATCTGTTTTTAGTTAATCATAAAGTTAGTCAGCCTGCAGCCTTGCCTTAGCATGCTCAGTATACTTCCAGTTACCTAGACTGGGGTGGAGGTCTGTGCTCCAGCTGCTTTCCTAAGGTTTGGTGGTGAGGTGTGTCTGCCAGAGGGCAGGTCCTCATCATCAGCTGTGCAGGTCGCCACTGGATCAGTGTGGGACAATACAGACCAGGCTCCTGCTGTCCAGGGGCAAGAGGCCGCTTAGCTGCTGTAAAATTTAGGGCAAGAGGCTGGGGGTCTTTTAATTATCTAAATATTTATAAAATTCCCTAGGATCTGCTAAATATTTATAAAATTCCCTAGGATCTGCTGATTGCTGAAAACATGTATCTGACTTGTGAATACAGTTATATTGCAGTGATAACTTACAAGTTTGCCTCGCTTAAATTCACTAAACCAAGATCCAGGATTCTCCTTTGGCCATGATGAAATTCTAACCTGTGTGGTCAAACAGCACAGACAGAATTATTTGAAACATATGTTGACAGATACGAAGGTTTTACATTACTTGGGATGAATTTCACACCAGATAATAAAGAATAGTTCTTTCTGAAAACTCAGCCACTTTAAAGGTTTAAAATAGGATCTTTTTCTTGTAGAGAATGCCTTCAAGTTAGTGACTTCAAATGGAATCCAAGAGAGAGTTAGTTCTGCTTGAGGGAGATGACAGTAATCTGTTAGGATTCAGGTAAACTGCTGGTATAAATTGTTGCTGTGAAGTAAATGAGTTTTCACCAGTGTTGATGCTAATAGATCCCTGTCATTTAGGCAAGCTTTCTGAAAGCCTTCCTCTACGCCATATGCCCAGCAGATGTAGTCTATAACAGCAAGTAAGGACACTGTTAATACAGTCTTTTCCATCTACTTTGCATAGGAGTAAAGGAACAGATTTAAATGAACCCACAAGAGAAACACAGTAAGGTTGAGCTTTTAGGTGACAAATACTAGATCATGTACTGTGACTGCTCAGCTGTGTTGCATTCTGAAATGTAGTGAAATGTTAGCAAGCAGGTGCATAGGTTCCCTATATGAAGTTGAAAAGGGTATTTGTTAACTCTATGTACCATTTTACTGCTCCATTCAGATATATGCAAATGTAATTAGGAAGACAGATACATGAAAATGTGACAATGTAATTATCCTGTTTAGTTCAACATTGCAACAGCACAGTAGGAACTGTCAAGAGCCGACTGCAAACACAGATTGGTACTTACTCCTTCAGATTTCTTGTCTGGGTAGATGCAAGTCTCCCCACCTGCTGTGAAATTGCAGTATACTTTGAAGGAGTCTCCAGAACAGCCCTGGTTGGGATCAATCCAATATTCCCCTAAGAAAAATGAGAAAATATTTGCCTTATACAGTAGAAATGGTGTTCAGAAGAACCAGGCTTTTCTGCTGCCTAACATTTCTCCAGGGTTTGTAGGGAAGTTATTTTATCTGAATGGTTTAGGTAAGGGAGCAAAATCTGGAGTGATTTGCATCCTCATCTGCATGCAAAGGTGTCTGCACAGGGCTTGGAGGGGTTGTAGCTGGCACAAGCACCTAAAGCTTCCACTGAGAGGGATCCACCTCAAGCCAACTCCTGGGTTAGGAAGCTGCAACACCAGTGAAGGGTGGGATGAAAAGAGCTGCAGCACATCCAAGGTCCATTCAAAGTCAATACTTTTTAAAATCGACTATTCTAATTAGAATGATGGTTTCTATGATGAGGGTTCTTATCTCCAGATGTTTCACAGACAGGACAGCAAATGACTTTCTGACAACTACAGTTCTAATCCAGTTTCAAACAAACAGTGGATGTTTCAAAGAGAAATGACAAATCCTTTCAGCAGTTCTGTCTTCTGAATATAGGACATAGACAAAGTATTTATGAGGTTTAACAATTCTGTTGATTTAGGCTGTATATTGAAAACAGTCTTTCCTTTCACTAAGACTTATTCCTTGGAGAATTTTTAATGAATGCATTTGCTTTTATTTCAACCAAAATAAAATTACTTTTATATGAATACAGCTCTAAAGAAGAGGCAAATACTGGTAAATGAAGAAGGTGAATGTGTTCTGTAAAAAACATTCCTTATTATGGAGGGTACTGAATTGTAAAATATGTACTTTTCATATAGCACATGCACGGCTTAACTATTCCTCAAGGCAACCATCTCTTCTTATCTAGAGTGAAAGCAATAAAATATTATTAAACTGTCAAAATCTACTTTTCCTCCCATTTAAAAGCAGAAAAATATTGCTTTGAACTGAGAAAAATATGCGTTGCAATTGAAAAAATTACAAAAATAGGAAAATTTAGTGAAGGCTGGCTTTCATTTAAACCTTTTCAGAGGGGTAAACTTATTTAGAAAAGAAAAAAAGAAAAGAACAAAGAATAATAAAATCAAGATAGTTCTTAGGAATACTGGGCCTCTTCATACTACTTTGCATTTTAATTCACTACTACTTGGTAGCATTAAACTTCCAGTAGTATCAAAGAAACTTCCATGCCTCTTTGCTGGCTGATCTAAAAAAAACAGTGCTGATACAGTAGAAAATTGTTGCTTCCAAGGCTAAAAGACCAGTAAAGTTTTTGAGAATCATTATTTAAGATAAATCTCATATAATACCAATACTGCTTCATATTATTATGCTAAGCTCTTTCATCACACGCCTGTTTTGATTGTCCTGGAAATCCAAGGCCCACCTTTTAAAACAACTGGTTTTTATTCATCACTTTAACTCAAAACCCAGATCAGGTTATGTATTTAAAGAACTTTGGCTCTTACCAAGAGAACATCTTACATTTGTAAACTTTTATGCCTGTAAAAAGGGATTCAATAAGACTGTATTTGCTGAGCAACTGGACAAGCCACCTACCAGTGCTGCACTGCCAGTGCTTCATCGCGCCAGTGCTGCAGTGTGCCAGTCCTGCCCTGTGAGAGTGCTGCCCCGTGCCAGTGCTGCCCTGTGAGAGTGCTGCCCCGTGCCAGTGCTGCCCTGTGACAGTGGCGCCCCGTGAGCGCGCTGCCCCGCGCCGGTG